>CAXKVI010000004.1:33692306-34059806 GCA_964058755.1 Campiglossa producta | reverse complement strand
AAAATGGGTAAATATAAAAGGCTTATTAAAATTAATTTCCCAAAATTTTATTTACCTAACTAATATTTTCTTTCCAGGCGTAAATATGTCTTTAAAAATTCACTTTCTGCACTCACATTTGAACTTTTTTCCGGCAAATCTTGGCGACGAAAGTGACGAACATGGCGAAAGGTTTCATCAGCAAATGAAATTAATTGAGAATCGATATCAAGGATTCTGGGACGTCGCAATGATGGGTGATTACTGCTGGTTTCTCATAAGAGAAACCGATCCTAAACTGAATAAGCGTCAAAGTAGAACACATAATTATTTCGACTACATAGTAAAATCAAATTAAGATAAAGATTGTTAGAATATAGTATAAACATAAATAAATTTAAAAAAAGTAAAAAATATGGGTAATTTCATTCATGAATTAAACTTTGAACTCAATAGAAACAGAGCATAGCTTGATATTTCTCTCTTTCTTATACCATACCTACGTTTTGAGCTATACGTTGAAATTGCGCAACCTGGGTATTTTTATTTGATCGCTTATAACTTACGTAGTTTTACATCGATTTTTTTCGATGATAGCTTAACTTTTTTCTAATAAAACAGATCTCTACGTAAAGAAAAAATATCTAGAAAAAAAGGTTTGGTTTTGAAATGCTGTCCACGCAAAGAGTAATTTTTTTCATATTTTTTCATAAAAGAAAACAAAAATATGAAATGATAAGCTAATATCTCGAAAACTATCTGGTTGAGCAAAAAACAATGTATGATGCATTTATAGCAAATTTTATCGTCTTTTTGATTCTGTCAACCTTTTTGCAATCGCTTGACCCGTTCGTGGGATATATGTAATTATAGGGAGCCATCTTTTTGGTTTTTTCGGATAACGGTAAAATGCAAATATCTCAAAAACGGTACCATAGAATCAAAAATGAACTCGATTTTCGAAATCAGGGGGTGGTTTTACATACGAATTTCATAACGGCGTCTCTGGTAAATTTTGGCCGTCGACCAGTGCTATTGAAGATGTAGCCCTGGTGACAGTTGATATAATTCTGCGGTACCTTCGATTAATAGGATCTAGTCCAGCAGTGTGGATAACATGGCGAGGTATTCTTGCCTCTTCCATTTTGTGTCGGATTTCTTTGGCTTCTTCCTCTTGCTCCACTTTTAGTTTTGGTGTTATAATTGTACTCTCCAATTTAGTTTCTTGTGCTTTTATTGTTGCAAGGAAAACTACATTTTCCTTTACTTCTAGATGAATAATTTCATTATGAGGCTTTTTGCATATTCTGCATTGTATATTACTTTTGCACGGATCACGATAGCTGTGATTTAAGCATTTAAAGCAAGTTTGTGCTTCTTTAACGTAACTTCGCCTCTGTTCTGTAGATATACCTTTGAATGTTCGGCATTCAGTAATTGTGTGGCCTTTTTTTGTGTTGTGTGCTTTTTTAGCTGTTTTTTAGCGTCTTCAGGGATTTTTTTTTTTATTTTTGCTTAAAATACATTTACTGTATTTGTATTTTATACATACGGCTCAACGGCTCGTATGGACCAAATATTATTTTATTAAACTGAAAACCCCTTACCGCTGGTAGGGGGAAGTTATTCAGATTTTGTTGAATTAATGCAACAAATTAGGATGAGTTTGTAAGACTCATGAGAGTCAAAAGACTTCTGATTTATTAAAATATGTACAAAGGTTTATATACAAAATCTTAAATCTATCCTATTTTAAATGTATTAGTTTGTGTGAAGTAACAAAAGGGACTGATACTAATCATACTTTTACGATCAGTTGGTCTTTATTGCCTTTTTACTACTTCTCTTTCTATTTTAGAGATTATTTTGAATGGATATCAATGCTAGGCGTAGGTATTAACACATGTCTAGCATATTGATTATTTATAGTTATTTATGTTAGAAAGTATAATGGTGTGTGTGTGAATAGGTTGATGCAACTTATCATATTTGTGAGTAAGTATCAAAATGCTTAAGTGCATTTATACTTAAACACAGTTTCATCGTAACAGTTTTAAAAATCCCGAAATACTTGATTTATAAATTATGCTTCGGTATTAAACTTTCTACTATAAATGCACGCCAGCTGCATAAACATACTTATATAAATTGATTTACGTACTCATTTGTATCTGTGATTTTCACAAAGTTCCTGAGGGGTTTGTATATCGATCCTCAATTTGGCAATCCACTAGAAAACTACGTACAACATATCACTCAGGCAATTTCCCTGTTTAATACAACAGTTTGGCTAAATTGCCTATATTCATGCATTTGCCTCCCAAATTTCATTCCGCTCTTAATGTCGGCCAATTTATGTTGTAATTTAGCAGTCGGTTTGTCTGCTGCTACGCCCACTCATCTCCGTTCTAAGGTGGATAATAATGTTAGATATTTGTACTTAAAGCACATCTACTCTATATACATAAATATTTGAGTATGTAAGCCTTCTTGTAATCCGCTGGTAGGTTGGCAATTGAATTGTCAACGAAACTAACACAAACGCACGTACATACATGTATTCATACTAAATTTGAGAGAAAGTGCTAAATACGTTTACATATCTTTGTAACATAATCTTTTGTGGCATGCCAAATTGAAAAGCGGCCAAAATTTAACTTATAGAACTTTTGCTACATATATACGTGGCCTAATCTCATTTTCTATGGACGTGTAGGCAGTAAGTAGTTACTCGAATGACATTTTGGCCAACGAAGTTAAGATTGAATAACAAATCATTAAAATTATGTAATAAATATAGGATAGATAATAGCTATTTGTGTATCGTAACAGAAAACTTAATTAGTTTTTTATGCGTTCTGGTATGAGTATTGCACAAAATTATAATATGAAATATTAATTACCCAACAAAGTATGTGAACAATATTATGCAGATCTAAGAAAGTTAAATAATCTGGAAGTCGATAAAGATTTCTGTGGTTGATGATTTTCTTATATATCTGTTACGACCCAGAACACTTTCCGAAGAGTTTTCCTTAAACGCTAGCACATTTAGCACGTCGAACTTTCTAGGTCATCAGACCATCACATCCCATAAGAAGCTTGGGGTTGTCGGAGCCTGGCCTGCTAAGTGCACTGAACCAACAACTTAAATGTTTTTTGAGAAAAAGTTTAATAGAAGTTTGCGTTGATTTTTCTTAGGGCCCAATTAGTCTTCACGTATATTTAACTTAACTTTACTTAAGCCAAAAGTTAACCTATTTTCTTGCGGAAGTTTACGGTTTGAATAACAATTTATTCAGGTATCTCATATACCAGGTTGGCCTTAAGTTAACAGCCTAGCCTTATTCCCTTTGACGATATCGGCCCGTGTGTTGCTATAATTAATGGCGAACGATGGCCAACACGAAAGCCAACACTATAACAGGTGACTCTTACCTACTCCTTCATGGGGGTGTTTGCGCCTTGCACATACCAGCGCCACCTCAAATCGTCGACTCGTAGGTGCATGCACCCTCCTCCTCCAAGCGGGGGTGGAGCCTCCTCGTGGTGACACCTGGTAACGCTTCGGCGGCTAATTCGAGCGGCGACCTCTCCCCCCCCTTTTTTAACCTGATCTCCTTCCGCTATTTTCAGCCTCTATCACACCCCCCCCCCCCCCCCCCCCCCATCCCTTCCCACACTTCCTTTCTCTGTAAGGGCTGGATCAAGGTGTCATACGACCCGTGCCGATGATCAACCTGGCTGGGGGCCCTTAAATAGCCCAGTCGCGAACGGAGTGCTTCGGATACCAGGCGACTTCCGATTCTATTTAGTCTTACCCGGGTAATGCGGATCTCTGCCCGGGTGGACCATCCCCCTCTCCGCCACTCGTGGGAATATGGAAGAGAAAAAAATTATAAACTCAAATAAAAACAAGGAGTCTGGCTCTCCGGTAAAGAAGCCAACAGGAGCTCGCTCCGCTAAGACGGTCACGGTCAAACCGGGCCCAAACCAAAATAGGAGAGCTGACAGGACACCCCAACGATTCAACGCTGCTGCGGCAGCTAGACAAAATAGGGCCGAGTGCAAAACCGGTCCGAGTAGTCCAGTGAGCGGCGCTTCTTCTAGAAGTGTCGATCGGGAGGCCAGCATAGCAGGTGTCTCCAACCCTGTAGCCTCTACCAGCGGGCTTGCCAGTCAGCGTTCAGCGTCTGGTGAGTCCATGGCTGGGGGCTCCAAGGGTGCTGGAGGTACTAGCTTTGGGGCCAAGGACAGGCAACCCACAAAGGCCAGCCACCAAGAAAAGCGGTCTGCAGCCCGGATCCTTTACAGGAATGCGACCTCACCGACAAGGGAGGAAGATGTTTCTGCGGAGGCCTGGGCGAAGCTCCAGCGCGACCTTGCGTGGGCTTGGCGAATAGTGCCTGATTTCAAGGTGGAGCTTTATGGCGCAAACAAGGGGGAGTCATCTAAGCGTAATCGCTCAGTAGAGGAGACTACCCCTACGGCACCGAAGAGGGCCAAAACACAAGGAGGCTGGACAAGGTCTTTCGCGGACATAGCCAAGTATCGCAAGATCATTGGCATCATCGACGAGAGCAACGCTGACGGCAGGATCCTCAAACAACAGTGGAAGTGGATCGAGGCCGCGCTCGCTAAGGTTTCAGTCCAGGTGAAAAGGGATAACCCTGGACCGCCACCCAACTACACCGATGCAGAGTGGTATCAAGGCAATGTCAAACTCATTGCCTGCGATGACAACAGGTCCGTGGATCTATACAGGATCGGAATTGAGCGCATAGGAGAAGTTTATCCGGGCGCGCGCCTGAGGGTAGTGGACGCGGTCGATATCCCGCAATGCCCAAGGGCTAGAGCCTGGGTTCCAGCGACACCCTCGGAACCATCCGAAATCCTTGACGTTCTGCAGGAATATAACCCAGAGCTACCTACACAGAACTGGAGGGTGGTCAATGTTGCCGAGACCGACAAAGCAACAATGCAGATAGTACTGCTACTCGATGAGGCAAGTATCGAGGCTTTGGCCCGGTGCAACTGCACAGTACGGTATGGGTACAGTAAAGCCGTGCTCAAAGTCTATAAGGCCGATGCTGAAGCTGTTGCCAGTTCTGCATCTCTTGCTGAAGTGGACCCCTCCCCCAGCGACAACGAAATGGACGTGGACGACAATGGGTCAGTTGCGTCAGGGAAACGGAACGGCTACGCCTCGTCTGGCTCGGACGGTAGCTCGACTCTCAGGAGGCTTTACTCCGAGAGTCAGCTTCTGAGCGAGGACGATGCGGACGCGACGCTCACGGAGGAGAGCGGCAAAAAACATGATGAGGGTCCTCCAAATTAACCTTCATCATAGCAAAGCTGCTTCGGCTGCACTTCTACTGCAGCTCTCAAAAGGTGCAGTAGACATTGTTCTGGTCCAGGAGCCATGGATCACTGGTGATAGGATCTGTGGCTTGAGGACCCCTACATACAAGCTCTACAGCGCTATAGGAAAAGGTAAGCCTCAAACGTGTATTTTAGCCAAAGCAAATATTAACGCTCTTCTTTTACCCCAATTCAGTGACGGAGACTTGACAGCGATTAGCGTCGAGGGGCTGGGTAGGAGGTGCAGGTTTGCATCCTTCTATCTGGCCCACGATCACCAAGGTCCAATACCATCAGGGATCTTTCAAGAGCTCGTGAGTTCTACCAAACCGCGTGACGACATTATCGAGCTAGGCGGCGACGCAAATGCCCATCACAACCAATGGGGCAGCACTGACACAAATGAGCGAGGTGAGTCACTCTATAATTACTTTCCCTGTATCTAATCTAAGTATATGCAACAAGGGAAACGACCCCACTTTCGTAACAAAAAACCGCGAGGAGTCCTCGACATTACGTTGGTCACTGACTCCTACAGTGACCTCGTTGAATCGTGGAGAGTCTCAAAAGAACACTCCTTCTCAGACCATAAGTATATTAGTTTTTCCTTAGCAGAGTCACACACAAGCCCGAAATATATACAAAATATTAGGAAAACAAACTGGGGTTACTACCAAAAGCTTATTTGCAAAAACTTGTCAAATAAGCTGGTAACACCTAGAAACGATAAAGAGCTAGATGATCTCGTCAGCTCCTTCAATAATCAATGCAAGCTCGCTTTAGATAAAGCGTGCCCGCCTAAAAAGATAGCTGAAACACATACACCACCGTGGTGGTCGCCCGTTCTAGATAATCTCAGAAGGACATGTAGAGCAGCTTTTAACAAAGCCAAACAGGACGGCTGCGAAGCATCCTGGGCACTTCACAAAACTAAGCTAAGTAATTACAAAAGAGAAATCCGCAAGGCCAAACGGGTCTCTTGGATGAACTTCTGCAGTGATATCGAATCAACATCCGCAGCGTCGCGCCTTAGGAGGGTGCTCTCTAAATCGCCAGCAACACTGAGCTACGTGCAAAAGCCGGATGGGAATTGGACCGATTCGAGTACTGATACCATGAACCTGCTTCTTGATACACACTTTCCGACATGCATAGACATGTCTACTACAACGATCAGTGGAGAAACGCACTCTGATCAGCTAATACAGGAAATTCATTCATCATCATTTATTGGCGCTTAACCGCCTAAGCGATTTTGGCCGTCGCCTATCAAAGCACGCCAGTCATTCCTTTTTAGCGATAACTGACGCCAATTGGAAACCCCAAGGGAGTTCAAGTCATCCTCCACCTGTTGTTTCCATCTCAGTCGAGGCCTCCCCCTTCCTCTGCTGCCGAATTCGGGTGACGATTGGAAAACCTTCTGGGCTGGAGCTTCTTTGTCCATTCGCATGACGTGACCCAGCCAGCGGAGCCTTTGGGCTTTAATTCGCTGGACTATGGTCAGATCTGCGTAAAGCTCGTACAGCTCATCGTTAAATCTCCTTCGATACTCGCCGTCGGCATCACGGGAAGGACCATAAATCTTCCGGAGAACTTTTCTCTCAAATACTCCAAGGGCCATCTCATCTTCTCTTGACATTGTCCATGAATCTGAGCCATAAATCAGGACAGGTATGATGAGAGACTTATAGAGCGCGATCTTTGTTCTTCGAGAGAGGACTTTACTTCTCAATTGCCTACTCAGTCCAAAGTAGCACTTGTTCGCAAGAGTGATTCTCCGTTGGATTTCTAGACTGATATTATTTTCGGTGTTAATGCTGGTTCCCAAATAGACGAAGTCCCTCACAGTTTCAAATTTGTAACTATCAACAGTGACGTGGCTGCCAAGGCGCAGGTGCGCCGATTCTTTCTTTGATGACAGCAAATACTTCGTCTTGTCCTCGTTGACCGCAAGACCCACTTTTTTCGCTTCTTTATCCAGTCCAGAGAAGGCAGCGCTTACGGCGCGGTTGTTAAGGCCAATGATATCAATATCATCGGCATACGCCAGCAATTGCACGCTCTTGTAAAAGATTGTACCATTGCGGTTTAGCTCTGCTGCTCGAATTATCTTCTCCAGCATCAGGTTGAAGAAATCGCACGAAAGGGAGTCGCCCTGTCTGAAGCCTCGTTTGGTTTCAAATGGCTCAGAGAGGTCCTTCCCGACTCTGACGGAGCTGTTAGTATTGCTCAACGTCATTTGGCAAAGCCGTATAAGCTTTGCAGGGAAGTCAAATTCAGACATGGCGGCATACAGGCAACTCCTTTTTGCGCTGTCAAAAGCGGCTTTGAAATCGACAAAGAGATGGTGTGTGTCGATTCTTTTATCATGGGTCTTCTCCAGGATTTGGCGTATCGTGAAAATCTGGTCGATGGTAGACTTACCAGGTCTAAAGCCACACTGATAAGGTCCAATCAGCTTGTCTACGATGGGCTTCAGTCTTTCACACAATACGCTAGAAAGAACCTTATACGCGATATTAAGAAGGCTGATTCCGCGGTAGTTGGTGCGGTTAGCGGGATCGCCTTTCTTGTGGATTGGGCAGAGCACACTTAAATTCCAATCTGGAGGCATGCACTCGTCTGACCATATTCTGCATAAGAGCTGATGCATGCTTTTTAGCAGCTCTTCGCCTCCGTGTTTGAACAGCTCGGCGGGCAGTCCGTCTTTTCCAGGCGCTTTGTTGTTTTTCAGCCGGGATATAGCTATCCTCACTTCATCATAGTCAGGTGGTGGGACGACTTTTCCATCGTCAGGGATTGGGGTATCGGGTTCGACGTCTCCCTCGGAATTTAGCAGTGAGGAGAAGTGCTCCCTCCATAATTTAAGTACACTCTGTATTTCCTGTACAGGAAATTACCGATGAGAAAAAGCTGGACTGGAACTTATGCAGGCTCAAGCCGTTTAAGTCGCCAGGTCCGGACGGAATATTCCCGGCCCAGCTACAACAAACATCCGAGATTATTAAGCCTTGGCTGATAACTATGTTTGTAAGCTGCCTCAGGCTCAACTACGTACTGTAAATCGATTTATCTGGCCGTATTTTATTTTAATCACTAGGAAATATGTGGTTTAATCAATTGAGCATCGTTCGATACATCTGGCTAATTATGTTGTAACTTTAGCCAACTTATTTTTTATTTCATTTCTTAATATTTCGTAAGGCTTTTTATTAGTAAAGGAAAGGAGCAAGAAAGGATATTTTTTGTTATTCAGGGGAGTGTTAATTTGCCGTGGCATTTACTATGGTAAAAACTCAAATTTGTCTATGTTTTCTTCGGTTTGTTGAAAACCCCCTTCTGCATTGTTTACAATTGTTACTCATACGCCATGGCGTACAGTGGGACAAACCAAAAAAAGTTGTCTCAAAATCAAATTTCTGAATTGGCTGAAGCTAGACTAACAAGACAAAATCCGTTGGAAAGCTCAATTCAATTCAAATTCCAAAATATTTCAAAACTAAGTATTGAAAAATGTGTTTGAAAATTATTTTTGTTTTTTTGTCGTTTTTTGGTTAAACATAAAAAAGTAAATGCGTGTTTTTAAAGAAAAAATATTTTTATTACAGGTTTTGAGCTGCCTAAAAAGAATATAGGAATACAACAGAAATTTTCAAGTTAAAGAACTCCAAAGTGCATGCATTTTTATAAAAAAACATTTTTGGGGTTGTTTTGATTGTTTAGAAGTAAAAATTTTAATTTTCTATTCTATATATATAAAATTTTAAATCGAAATATGGTAAAAGTTAAACAGCCGATCCACTGGCGCGATTTTTTTTCATTCATATTTTAAAATATCATAATCCGGCCACAATAGGACACAAAACACTTTTAATTAAAACCCTACTAGACATGCATTACATCACCCATCAATTTTACCATATTGCCTTTCAGAACCTGATAGTAGGGATAGGGATAGAGATACGGATAGGGATTGAGGCAGATATAGGGATCGGGTTAGAGAAATATACAGGGAAATAAATTTGTGGCAGGACAACATTTGCCGGGTCAGCTAGTATTTTATAATTAAAGAGCGTAAGAGAAGGCACGGCATGTTCTTGGAATGTCTGAACCCTTAGCAGGGAAGGTGACGATGCCCGCCTAGTTGGGGTCCTCAAACAGGCAAAAGCTGACATCACCGCTATACAAGAAATGCGATGGACGGGGCAAGGTTATAAGACCATCCAAACCTGCAATGTCTACTGGAGCGGCCACACTAATGAGCGCAGGTTCGGCGTCGGTTTTGTGGTGGGAAAGAGGCTCGTGAAACAGGTAGTGTCTTTCACAGCCGTGAACGAGCGTCTCGCCACAATCCGAATAAAACTACGATTTTTCACCATATCGTTTATCTGTGCGCACGCACCGACCGAGGACAAGAACGACGTGGAAAAAGATGCATTCTACGCAAAATTAGAAGAAACTTATGAGCGCTGCCCCCGTCATGATATCAAAGTCGTGCTTGGCGACTTAAACGCCAGGGTGGGCAAAGAGGGTGTATTTGGCCCCACTGTCGGAAAGTTCAGCCTCCATGAAGAGACTTCGCCGAATGGATACAGGCTGATCGACTTCGCCGGTGCACGAAATATGGTCGTAGCCAGCACCAGGTTCAAGCATAAAAAGATCCATCAAGCAACATGGCTATCGCCAGATCGGAAAACACGCAATCAGATCGATCACTTTGTGATAGACGGACGGCATGCTTCCAGTGTTATGGACGTACGTACGATGCGGGGTCCAAACATCGACTCCGATCACTACTTGGTAGCAGCCAAGATTCGTACTAGCCTAAGTACAACGAAAGAGGCACCACAAAAAACGGTAGGAAAGCTGGACGTCGAAAAGCTGCAGTCACAACAGACAGCCAATGATTTCGCAGAACGACTCGCGCACCTGCTCTCTGAGAGCACAATTCAATCGAGCGGAGTGCACGAGCAGTGGGAGCATATCTCCGGATCACTTCGTACCGCAGCCGAAGAAGTAATTGGATTCCGGCAAATGCAAAAAAACAGCTGTTACGATGATAGAGAGTGCAAAGACGCAATGAAAAGAAAGGACGACGCCTATAAGGCAACGTTAAAAGCGAATGCAACGAGGAGCATGTGTGAACACTACCGCGAGATGAAGAGGGAAGCGAGACGGCTTTTTCGGGCGAAGAAAAGGGAAGCGGAAAAGCGTGAAATCGGAGAGCTTGAAATGCTAGCCAGCAGAAGCAACGCCCGAAAATTGTATCAAACAATTCGACGAATGACGGAAGGTTTTAACTCCGGGGCAAACTCCTGTAAAAATGACAACGGCGACCTGGTGACAGATGTTCAGAGAGTACTAGGGTTCTCTGCCCTTCTAAACGGAGGAACGGAGCAACAATCCAGAGAAGAGGACGAACCCGACCCCACGATCGAAGACGATGGAATCGAAGTTCCACAACCCGACTATAACGAGGTGCGAGTAGCTATATCACGGCTAAAAAACAATAAAGCGGCGGGTGCTGATGGCCTGCCCGCTGAGCTATTTAAATGCGGCGGCGAGGAGCTGGTAAGGTGCATGCACCAGCTCTTGTGCAGAATATGGTCGGATGAATGCATGCCTGAAGATTGGAACCTAAGTGTTCTCTGCCAAATCCATAAGAAGGGTGATCCTGCAAACTGCGCCAACTATCGTGGAATCAGCCTTTTGAGTATCGCATATAAGGTCCTATCAAGCGTATTGTGCGAAAGACTGAAGCCTGACGTAAACCGACTGATTCAACCTTATCAGTGTGGCTTCAGACCTGGTAAATCTACCATCGACCAGATTTTTACAATACGCCAAATCTTGCAAAAAACCCGTGAGAATAGGATCGACACACACCATCTCTTTGTTGATTTTAAAACCGCCTTCGACAGCACGAAAAGGAGTTGCCTATACGCCGCTATGTCTGATTTTGGTTTCCCAGCAAAACTTATACGGCTGTGCAAAATGACGCTGAACAACACCACCAGCTCGGTTAGAATTGGGAAGGACCTCTCCGAGCCGTTCGAAACTAAACGTGGTTTCAGGCAGGGCGACCCCTTATCGTGCGATTTCTTTAATTTAATGCTGAAGAAAATAATACAAGATGCAGAACTTAACCGCGCTGGAACAATATATTACAAGAGCGTACAACGTTGGCGTATGCCGACGACATCGACATCATTGGCCTCAACAACCGCGCCGTAACTTCTGCGTACTCCAAATTAGAAAAGGAAGCGGAAAAAATGGGTTTGGTGGTGAACGAAGGTAAAACGAAGTACCTGACGGCATCAAGCAAAGAGTGTGCGCATTCGAGCCTTGGCAACCACGCCACTGTTGGCAGCCATGATTTCGGGATAGCTAACTAGATAACTCTTGCAAACAAATGCTACTTTGGGCTGAGTAGGCAATTTAGAAGTAAAGTCCTCTCTCGACAAACAAAAACAACACTCTATAAGTCACTTATCGTACCCGTCCTGCTATATGGTGCAGAAGCGTGGACACTGACAGCATTTGATGGGCGGCTCTGGGAGTATTCGAGAGAAAAAATCTTCGAAAGATTTATGGACCCCTAAAAGTTGGCGACGGCAAGTACCGAAGAAGGTATAATGATGAGCTGTATGAGCTTTACGCAGACGTGGACATAGTTCAGCGAATTAAAACCCAGCGGCTCCACTGGCTAGGACACGTGGTGCGAATGAACGAGGACGCTCCGGCCCAGAAGGTATTTTTATCGGCACCCGCCGGTGGAAGTAGAGGAAGAGGGAGACCACCACTTCGATGGCAGGACCAAGTAGAGGCAGACCTGCGAGCACGCGGTGTCTCTAATTGGCGCCAGTTGGCTCAACAAAGAACCGACTGGCGTAACATGTTGGACGGCCAAAATCGCCTAGGCGGTTAAAGGCTATTTTAAGTAAGTAAGTAAGTAAGAGAAGACAACTCTACCAGCCTTAACTGTTTGGGATATTAAAGTAGACACTGAACAACAGCCCCATTTTTTCATACAAACATAAGCACAGAAATTATATAGGTTGTGGCATTAGTTAGACACAAGCAATAAGCCACTAAACAATTCGCTAATAATAAAAACATAAGTAACTTACTATAACTTGCCAATGTGGGAGTGGTAACAAGTCCTAGTCCGATAAAGACAATTAAAAATTTCAACAAAGCTGTTTTGGTAGGTAGTACATAGGGCACCTACAAATATTACTGGAAGTTCAAAAAATATTTTAATATAAGTATTTCCATTAGCACAAATCTTAGAAACACGTAAATAAAATTAAATAAAAACAATTAAAAATAAAAATTATATTAATTCAATCAAGCTTACTGAAAGAATTAAAGAGTAAACTATCCACATATGTACATAAAAACAAAATTGAGCTGAGTTCATGTAACACAGCTCAAAACTCGCATGCAAAAATTTCTACCAACAGCTATTCATTTACATTTGTACATTTCTTCATTATATTTTATTTTATTTATTTAGTACACGTTTGCATACATTGAAAATATAAAATTGAAAGTTTTTGCGGTGTTTGACGTTTTGTAATGCAATTATTTTCATATTTATATTGCTTTTTTAATTTTTGCAACTGTTGTTTGTATTATCATCATGTTGATGACACTTGAGTGCTAAATTGCAGGTGCCAGTGACAGAAATGCCCAACATTATTAACGAAACCGAACGCGTTAGCCAGTCGAATAATTCAATGTCATATAACCATTTGTCCATCATTGATTTTTCTGTTTTGATTGTTATGCTTGATGAGATGCAGTTGATGTTTTTTTTTTTTTTGTAGTTGTAGTCGCAATGACTGTCGCTGTATTTGAAGATAAATTGCATAGGCCAAACATAAACACACACACAAAACACGCGTCAAGCGAATATGTGAATGCCAGAGAGTACACACTCAGGTGTCGGTTAATGGTGCTACGCGGCGTATGAGTAACATGTGCTCATGTCAGTTTTTATTACTCCGCCAGGTCTCACCGTGATGGCAGAACTATAAAATATTATTGCACCATGCATATATCCTCAACTTCAGAAGTGGTTGCCTACTCAAACACCTATGTCTATTATGGGTGCAAGTAGCTTGTATGGGTGTGCATGAGTGTATGTCAGAACATGTTTATGTCTGTTTTGCAATTGATAGCTCAAGTGTCAATTCAAATTATGCTGATGCTGCAATTGCGTTGCATATGTTCATATATATATATACATATGTACTACTGACATTGGTTGGAGTACTGCATTACAACCACATACTTGAATATGGCATACTACATAAACATTTTGTGAGATAAGTACAAAGAGCAGACAGGAAAAAGCTAAAGTTCACCAATTTATATGAATTTAAAGTTAATAACATTTATAAAAGCAAAAAGCTTAACATTAAACATTGGTCAATAACAACAGCAGTCAGGTGGCTGACATGGAACATTAGTAAGTGTACCAAACAGGTTCAAATCCCGGGACAGTTAACATCAAATATGCGCGCCGCTTTACAGACTTTGGTCGGCCTACGAGTATTGTTTGGTGCAGGCCTAGGAAGCTAGTGGGACCATAGTCCGAAAATCAGAGAACCCAATTCACACAGATAATGACGCTCTTGAGAGCACTGATCAATAGGGTGCATCGATAAAGCAAAATTTTGGATTTTGAATTCGCGTTAGGCGTCAAAAGTTGGGGCTTGCAATTTAAAAACGATTATGTAATTTGACATTTTTCGAAAAATTTAGTATTATATCGCCCGCATCGCGTTTGCTATTTTTATTTATTCAACAACAACAAACACACAACCTTAGGTTACTTTACAGTGTTTGAGCTTAACTTAAATTAAACAGTACTTAACAAATTTCATCGGGAAACTTAACTTTAACTTTAACATTGATTTTGTGAAGGTGGTTAGAGATTTAGAAAGGAAAGGAAAGGTTTTGGAATAGGGAAAACTTAAGAAAAGGAGAAAGTTAAGCAAAAGAACCGTATGCACGACTTATTAGGCGAAATGATGAAGCAGCTCGGTCTTGAAGCGCAGTGGATTTTGTATTGTTTTAAGCTTCTCAGGCAAAGAGTTCCAATGGCGAACAGCAAAAACGAAGAACTGGCGTTCAGTTATTAAGTTGCAATACTTCATATTAATTAGGTTCAACAAACGAGGCGATCTTGTAAATTGAACGCGTTCCCTAAGGTATTCGGGTTCTTGTGTTACTATGACCTTGTGAAGAAGTGTTAGGCATTTGACCTTGAGTAAATTATCCAAGCTTACAGAGGATAGTTGTTTGGCAAATACAGATATGTGTTCACGACGTTTAACGCCATACACATATCGTGCAACGTTGTTGTATAGGACATTAAGCTTGCTACGGCACACACTATCACAACTGGCATATACTTCAGATCCATAAAGAAGAGTTGGTAGCAAAAATGTTTTAGCTAGAAGCAATCGAATTTTCACTGGAGTAAAGTGCTGAGTCGTCCAAAGAGAGCGAAGCATTCCGTAGACCCTGCCTATGACAACATATATGTGGTTGTTCCAAGTTAAAGTCCTATTGAAAATTACTCCTAGATTTTTAGCGGTATTCACAAATTTGATAACCGAGTTGTTTAGTTTTAACTGATCGAAGTCATCCAGTGGCAGGGACTTCTTATAAATTACCAAACACTGCGATTTGCTAGGATTTAGAAATAGCCCATTATCACACGCCCACCTGTTTACGCATTCTAGGTCGGAATTGATTTTCCAAATGCAGTTGTTGACAGAACCAATGGGACAACTAAGAAATAATTGAACATCGTCAGCATAAATATGAATGTCACAGTAGTTTAACACGCTTTGAAGGTCATTGATATATAAAACAAACAACAGTGGACCAAGAATCGAGCCTTGAGGAACACCCTTGCTTGTAGATAAATAACTAGACATAATGTTGTCCGCGCAAACAGCTTGGGACCGATCGCTGAGAAAAGACTGTAGCAAACGTACAGATGGCGGTGAGAAGTTGAACAAGTTTTTGAGTTTCATGGTGAGAATGTTATGATTAACAGTATCGAAGGCTTTCGAATGATCCAAAAGCGTTAAAAAAGTAATAAAGTTGTTGTTAATGTTTAGCCTTATATCGTCCGATACCTTGATTAATGCAGTAGTACAGCTCCGGTTAGCTCTAAAGCCAGATTGGATTCTATTTAATAATGAATTGCTACTTAAAAATGAGTTTATTTGGACATACATGATACGTTCGAGGACCTTAGATAAAAATGGCAATATTGCTATGGGCCTAAATTCCCCATTGGGTTTTTTAATTGGAATTACCTTGGCCACCTTCCAACAATCAGGGAAAGTGGACGTGGCCAAGATAGTATTCAGGGCAAAAGTAACGTGAGGTAAGATTTTAGGGAGTAGGCATTTTAAAAATTTTGGGTGTATACCATCTAAGCCGGTGGCATTAGACTTGATACTAAGGACAGACTTAACCACTGTAAAATCATCAACGCTCGAAAAAGAAAACCCAGGAATCGTACCATGCATACATTCGGTGTATCTTTCACAACGTATGTTTGTGTCACAGCTAGACGACTGAACAAACTTTTCATTCAGTTCATTTAAATTTATATTTTCAGCGATGCCATTACTTTTAAAACCAATGCCAATATCACGAATGTATTTCCATCTTTTATTACACCCCACAGCAGTACCAAATCGATACTCATAGTATTTGAGTTTCTGTGTTTTAATAACTTTATTGACTTCTCTTCTCTGAGACCTGAAAATATTATAATTTTCTGCAGATTTATCTCTTTTCCACTTGCGGTATGCTCTGTTACGTTTTTGAATAAGTCCCTTAATGTAGTTGTTAAACCAAGGCCGCTTTTGGGATTTACAAGGTTTTGTCACAATCGGCACGTGTTTTTCAAAAAGAGAGGAAATATTGTTTTGAAGAAAATTTACTTGGTCATTAGCGGTTGGCAAGCTATAGACTGACTCCCATGGTATGCCATCAACATCTGCTTCGAGTAGCTCATAATTTATATGCACAAAGTCACGATACGAATAAGAATCCGGTGTAAATGAAAATTGTATATCGTAAGTTAGGAAAATTAAGTCATGCTTGGAAAAGTTCGGGACAGAGAGCTGATCAAAGAGCAGGATTTTTGACAAGTCATTCGCGAAAAATACGTCCAAAAGAGTGCTACTTGTTCGTGTGAAATGCGTAGGAGATAAATTATTTACTGGGAAAAGAGAAAGCGTTTGCATGGTCAAAGATAATTTATTTTCAGTAAGCAGGTCACTGTTGAAATCACCAACTACCACAACATTGTTATAGCTTAAGCTAAGATCTTCAATTGAATCAATAAAGCCGTCAAAATCAATGTTTTTGTTTGGCCGGTATACGCAACCTATAAGAATTTTGGAAAATTTCGAATATATTTCAACGAATATGTACTCAATTAAGCTAGAGGAGTCAGATATACATTTTACTCTACACGATAAACTCTTTTTTACAAACATCGCTACTCCACCGCCATGTCCAGCTCTGTCCACACGCATCAGCGTATACCCATCGACGTCCAGTAGATTGTCACTATGCCACGTAGAAAGCCAAGTCTCTGATACACAAACAACATCAATATGAGACGATTCAAAAATATATCTTAATTCGTCTATTTTATTTGGTAAACTTTGAGCGTTTATATGGCATATTTTTAACCCATCTCTTTGTTTACCTAATATACGTATCATGATATGTGTGCTGTTGTAAGCCCCGGAACAAAAGCTGAAAGAGCTCAAAACAATAGCATAGGTACTGCGCCTAGATACCAAACAAACACACATACATTCTTACCAAAACAAAAGTGCATATTGTGAAGTAAAATAGGGAAGGAGATCAAAAAGAAAAGCTGTAGAAATAGAAAAATACTAAAAGCAAAAGAAGCAGGGGGAATGAAAATGTAGGAGTGTAGAGACAACAATAACATAAGAACAAAAATGCTTAATATGTATATATGGATATGTATAGAAAACAATAAAAAGTGCTAAATATTATTTTATTTTACTGCTGCACTCAAAAGAGAGTTCACATCGGCGCGAGTGCATACCAGCAGGGCCTCTTCGTTTGGCTTACGTCTGATGTATACTTTTCCTCTTATAGAGAAAACCGACGTTAATTTTTTTTCCCTTCTCAGCTTAGAGGCATATGACATGACTTCCCTCGTCACCCTGGGCAAGCTCTCATGTACATACACATTGCCATACCCGACCTGGTCAATATCGCAGAGTGTAAGAGATCTCTTTCTCGATTTGCAGAGTACAGCTATTGATTTGAGCAGCATTGTTCGATCAATTGAAGAGAAGAGCTTGACGACAATTGGCGCAGTGTTTTTGCTTTGCCCATTTTCTTTTGCACTCTGCACTCTAAAAGCATCGCGCAGTGGGGGTGTTTTGTGCTGCACTGCTCTGCATAGCTTATCAAAAATGTCTGGCAAATTGTCGCTCGCTGCTTTGGGGATACCGTTTATGACGAGATCTGTGGCTACTGCGCTGCTTTCAAGTGCACAGAGTTGAGCACGTACGTCAGCAAGCTCGCCGCGCAGGTTATTAACCTCAATGCAGGAGTTCTCGACTGCAGTCACTCTGGCTGTAATCGCAGTTAAGGAGAGCTTTATATTTGCCAGTTCACCAGATAACTCACCAATTTTCTCCATGACTCTATCTTCTGAGCTCTTTATTACAGCGGTCAGCTCTTCGATAATAGAGACTCTCTGCTCTTCGATTGTACAAACCGGCTTGGTCACAGCTGATGCAGCAATTTGTGGTGTTGTTGGTGTATTTACAGCCCCGCGTAATGGGTTCTTACGGGTTGATGACATGATTTTAGCCGATAGTTGTTTAAAAAATAATGAATAATTCAATTAACGAATGGTTAAAGTAATCAAACTGTTTGAGACTATTTCAACGCGCGTTAGTATGACACTAATGGTAATTTTTTAGGTTAAGATAACGATTATAGTGAAAAACTCAGGAGCGCAGCAAAAACACGTCTTATTCACACAACATTCTTTGACATAAAAAACTAAAAAGAATTGATTAATTTTCAAAATAGTTCTTCAGTTGTTGAGATATCTCGCTGAAATTTGGCATGCGGACGCCATTTTATAATATTGTGGCGAATTCGATGATTCCTCGACTATTTTCCCTGAGTTCGATCGCTGTACGTTAAATAAAACACTCAGATTCTGCTTAATAAATAGTACGCTTTATTTACTACTAAAATCCGTAGTACAATATCGCGGGTTAATTCACTGTTCAGTACTTCACTGTAAAACACTCCAAAATAAACTTATTGATTTGCGTTGTCTTTGCGCGGTTTATATACCCTAGCAGACAGCAGCTTCACAACCTAGAAATGTCTTCACATTTATGGTTTATTCGTGCAAAAGTGTTGTCGAAGCGTTTATCTATCGTCATCTCCTCTTTGTGCCACATTCGCAAACACGTGAGCTACCTCTCCCTCTCGCTCTCACGTCATGTATGTAAACAGCTGTAGTTGTGGTAGTGACGCTAGTGGTGGAAATACACTAGTGCTGGAAGATGAGCGATTCTTGATAACATTCGCCACACTGCCCTCCTCCTAAGTCTGATCGTCCCGATCAGACACATTTCCCGATCCGAACGTTGCTAGTCTCTCCAGGGGAACCACTTTCATTTTGTTCCGTAGAATTCCAACAGCCTGTATGCGGTAAACAACGTCGTTGATCCGTTTCACAACTCTGTATGGTCCTTCCCAGTTGCACTGAACTTTGGGAGACACACTTTTCCTCCGTTGTGGCCCGTATAGGAATACTAAATCTCCTTCCAGGAACCCTTCCGTTTCCATTGCTTTTTCGTACCTGGTTTTCATGTTGTTGCTTATAGTTCTGGTGAATGGACCTGCTTCATCCAAGGTAATCCTCTCAACCGGTGCATCTGAGTTGCACTGCCTCATTCGACCAGGACTCGTAGACCTCAGCACCTTTGCTCTGATGCACTCATCGCATTTGGCAATCCACTCCTTTACCGACTGACCGTAACCAACCCAATAAAATGTCTGCTTAAACCTCTCCAAGGTCTTCTTGACTCCTAGATGACCTCCACTTGGATCGTTATGTATTTCCCTGAGAACATCAGACATCCGCTTTCTTGAAACAACTATAAGCTTCCGAGCGCATTGACCATCCTCACTCTGCCATATTCGATGCAAACAACCGGATACCATTCGTAAACTGTTCCATTGTGTCCAATATGACTTGGCAACTGGACTCGCCGCTGACATTTCTTTTCTTGCTGGTCGTTTGTTTCGCTCAAGCCCTCAGATCACACATGCCAGATCTGAATCTTCCTGTTGACTTCTCCGAATATTCTCAAGCAGGCATTTGTCTATCAAAGCCATTTTGCATACTTTGCAATTATTACATATACAACATGAACGATTGAACTATGTAAGATTAAACATATATAACATATAAGCCCCTTAAAATCGATATTTCCGATAAACGGGTTTCGGGCTATAACTCCTTTTTATAAACATCCCCGAAACCCCCTCTACACAAATAAATTGTAACACTGTTATTGTTTATAAACTATTTTATTCAACGCGAGTGCAAAACATTATTTAAAAAAAGAAAAAGAAAAACAAACAACAACCTTATTTGTATCTACGTCTTTTACTATTGCAATAAAAACTCCTTTTTTGTATTGAAGTGAGGCATGCGAGACCTGGAAAAAACAGTGTTCCTTATAACACCGTCCCTCTTTTTTTCATCGGTTACTTTCATGGAAGCCCTGTAACAAGTTTAACAGCTCGTTCTACCGCTTATACTCCATTTTGTAAGCAGCTAGCAGCTTTATATTTTGCAATATTTTTACTTATTACCTATGTAAAATGGAAAGTGAAAAAGTTATAGCCCGAACCCCGTTTATGGGAAATATCGCTTGTAGGAGGCTTATATGTTATATATGTCCAATCTTACTTAGTTCGATCGTCCATATTGTAAATGTAATAAGTGCAAAATATGCAAAGTTGCACGTCCCTAGCTATTAAATTGGAGAAGATATAGTCCAAACCCATTTATCGAAACAATCGATAGTATGAGGGCTATATTGGTCCTATCTTGTTGTATCCGCCAAATGATTAACATATTATAAAATGGCGTGATATCTCAACAACTGAAGGACTATTTTGAAAACTAATCAATTATTTTAAATTTTTTTTTTTTCAAACGCGATGCGGGCGATATAATACTAATTTTTCCGAAAAATGTCAAATTACATAGTCGTTTTTAAATTGCAAGCCCCATCTTTTGACGCCTAACGCGAATTCAAAATCCAAAATTTTGCTTTATCGATGCACCCTACTCATCAATCAAAGGATGTCATTTGTTATGCTCATTCTCTCAGTTGCAAGCAACTATTCAAAAACATACGCTCTTGCTGCGGTACTTGCTAGTGAACGATGGAGCAAAGAGAAATAACGTAATTTGATTGGCGCGATTACCGCTCTTTCACTCATACAGCTTCGCTTTCAATTCTGCCGGCCGTGGTTTAGAGCAAAATGAATTTGCCTCAGCAGGCAGTTTGGAATAAAAGCGCTTCCCTTATCTACTCGTTGGTATATCGCGGTTTGAGGTGTGATGCTTCTAATGTTTTCTACAATTTGGGGGAATTATATATTAATACCGACGCCGAACAGCCAGATTAATTTCCATGGCTGCAATACAGTTGGAGCTTTGACGACCACAGACGAGTATTATTATTACATGTGTATATCGACGTGCCATACGAAAACTAACACCAAAATTTTTTGTCTGAAGAAAACTAACACTTTTATTTTGTGTCTGACGAAAAGTAACACTTTCATTTTTTCTCTGGAGAAAATGTACTAGCTTAAAGTGTTAGTTTTCGTCAGACACAAAATAAAAGTTAAAGTTTTCTTACAGAATTTTAAAAGTTTTAGTTTTCGTAAAAAATTTAAAAAGTGTTAGTTTTCGTATGGCACGTCGATATGTATTATAGAGCTGCAAAACTATCGATGGTACTATCGATAGTATCGAAAATTTTTAATTATTTAGAATTTAACGCTGAAATTGCCATATTTGTATTTTTTTACTTTTTTTGGCGCATCGGAGTTGAAGTCCTCTACACTTAAATTACGATGGTTTCGAAATATCGATAGAATTTTTGCAACTATCGAAAATATCCAATGGCGCCACTATCGATAGATTTGCAGCTCTAATACATAACTATATTACAGCCAAAGCGTCCTTTTCAACATGCCAAATGTATTATGCACACATAATTTCCCATACAGCTTATTATGTGAAGACATGCATGGATGAAGGGGGTATGTCGCATTCTCACTCAATTTCTGTTTTTGGCATTGGTGAATAGTTTTTATGTATATCTATATTTCTGTCTTATCAGAACTTGGCTATCGTGAAAATTGTAGCAGATAATTCTTGGATGAAGGGGGTATGTACACAACTTTTCAATATGAATTGTGGAAGAAGGGCGTATGTTCCGTTTTTTTCATATAAAGTACTAAACATAAACTTATTCTTTTTATTGCATATTATGCAACGTCTTTTATGGCATTGCATAATTTTTTGTCAGTTTTCCATAAAGATTTGAAAAAACCTCAAATGTTAAATCAAAACTTTAAAGTCAATTTTCTCGTTTCACTCAAAATGCGACATACCCCTTCATCCATGCATGTCTTCATCATGGAAAACTGACAAAAAAATTATGCAAAGCCATAAAAGACTTTGCATAATATGCGATAAAAAGCATAAGTTTATATTTTGTGTTTTATATGAAAAAAACGGAACATATCCCCTTCTTCCACAATTCATATTGAAAAGTTAGGGTTAGTTAAAGTAAGACAGAAATATAGATCTGCATAAACACTATTCACCAAAGTCAAAAACAGAAATTGAGTGAGAATGCGACATACCCCCTTCATCCATGCATGTCTTCATTTCCGAAGTGATTTTAGGCTCGGGGACAACTTAAGCCGCCTTCAACTAACAAGGCATGGAATAAATAAATAAACAAATAACACTGCATTTTTTTGTTGAGTTGAGAAATAGACCGTCACGAAGTTATTACACATGGTGCATTCCATGGTAACTGATGTGACAGTCAAACATATATACGTCGGCGACAACGCAAAACCACGTAAGTTCTGCCACTCAAATTTTATGGGAGAGACAAAAAAACAATAAAGCGACGGGTGCTGATGGCCTTCCCGCTGAGCTATTCAAATGCGGCGGCGAGGAGCTGGTAAGGTGCATGCACCAGCTCTTGTGCAGAATATGGTCGGATGAATGCATGCCTGAAGATTGGAATCTAAGTGTTCTCTGCCCAATCCATAAGAAGGGTGATCCTGCAAACTGCGCCAACTATCGTGGAATCAGACTTTCGAGTATCGCATATAAGGTCCTATCAAGCGTATTGTGCGAAAGATTGAAGCCTGACGTAAACCGACTCATTGGACCTTATCAATGCGGCTTCAGACCTGGCTTCAGAAAAGGATCGACACACACCATCTCTTTGTTGATTTTAAAGCCGCCTTCGACAGCACGAAAAGGAGTTGCTTATATGCCCAGCAAAACTTATACGGCTGTGGAAAATGACGCTGAACAACACCACCAGCTCGGTCAGAATCGGGAAGGACCTCTCCGAGCCGTTCGAAACAGGGCAGGGCGACCCCCTATCGTGCCATTTCTTTAAATTGATGCTGGAGAAAATAATACACGCTGCAGAACCTAACTGCGCTGGAACAATATATTACAAGAGCGTACAACTGTTGGCGTATGCCGACGACATCGACATCATTGGCCTCAAAAACCGCGCCATAACTTCTGCGTACTCCAAATTAGAAAAGGAAGCGGAAAAAATGGGTTGGGTGGTGAACGAAGGTAAAACGAAGTACCTGCTGGCATCAAGCAAAGAGTCAGCGCATTCGCGCCTTGGCAACCACGCCATGGTTGGCAGCCATAATTTTGAGATAGTAAGGGACTTTGTATACCTGGGAAGCAGCATTACTACCAACAACAATGTAAGCCTGGAAATCCATAGAAGGATAACTCTTGCAATAGTAGGCAATTTAGAAGTAAAGTCCTATCTCAGACACTGACAGCATCTGATGACGCGGCTTTGGGAGTATTCGAGAGAAAAATTCTTCGAAAGATTTATGGACCCCTAAAAGCGGCTCCGCTGTCTAGGACACGTGGTGCGAATGAACGAAGACGCTCCGGCCCAGAAGATATTTTTATCGGCACCCGCCGGTGGAAGTAGAGGAAGAGGGAGACCACCACTTCGATGGCAGGACCAAGTAGAGGCAGACCTGCGAGTGGGTCTAATTGGCGCCAGTTGGCTCAACAAAGAACCGACTGGCGTAACATGTTGGACGGCCAAAATCGCCTAGGCGGTTAAAGACTATTTTAAGTAAGTAAGTAAGACAAAAAAACTGTTTAACTTCACAAGGGGCCACTATTTATTTAGTACGACAAAAATATAACTAGCAAAAAAAATACTCAAATTGGCCCTGTCAGGATATATAATTTTATTTAATAATTTGAAGCTATTTCAATAGTGATTCTTATCGGCAATGATGCCTTTCCGAAGTATATGTTATCCAACGGCCTTACCTTTTTCATTGCTGGATACCAAAAGCTGGAATCCGGAAAACCTTTACGATTTCAACTCTGAACTTTCTAAACAGAGACATGTCAATTAGGATGGACCTTATTTTTATGGAGACAATTTTATCATCAGATTTTCAAAGGCTCAACCCCTAAATCGATAGTAATATAGTCGAAGATATCACACACAAATTTTGGTCGGGATTGGAGGCGTGTGGCACAGTGGCAAAGTTCAGATTGCCCTATCGAGAGTCAAAAAATTAAAACGATTTTTCTACTTATCTAATACTCAGAATCGATAGCGCCTTGGTTGTAGATATCACATACAAAATTTGTTTCCGATTGGAAAATCCTAAGCCCACCCTAGTTTAAATATATATATTTTTACATTATTTCTTACTTGCTGTCACAGGATTTTTAAAACAAGTTGTTTGCTGTTGTAGTAATGCATGTCAATCTTCTATTAACTATTCCCAGGGGATCGGCGCTTAGTTATTTTAAAAATTAAGTATGATTTTAAGTTAGACAAAGATTTTTGACACAACATAACATGTGCCATCTGTCAAATATGATTTTACTAACTTAATTTTCTGCACTAAGTTTCACTTTTTCATGGAACGTTCAAGTATGTATGTACATATAGTACATTTATGTGAGTGGAAAAATGCTCGTAAATTAAACCCCTTTTGGCATGTGTTCAAATTAGTAAAACTACTTACTTATTTCCTCTTGGCTGCCGTCTGACATCTATTATCGGCGGCGGACATGAAAAGCAATGAGAAGTGGGTTTCTATACATGCAAAAGCCATCCTTTTCAAATAAAAGTCAAGCATGTTCATACATATGAGCCCCTTAAAGCACAAGTGGTCTAAGTCCACTTATTCTTGTAGCTAGATATTAAAGGGTTTGCTAAAAGTTGGATATAAAAATCAGGATGGAACTTATACACTATGTTTTCAATAAAACTTCAGAAAAATGTTATATTTAAACTAAGTTCGTGTTTTCAAAACATTTTATTCATAAATTTGGATTTTCCGAGTAGCCCAAAGTACTTATACCACTTGTGCTGTAAATGGTTTTAACGTTTTACTTAGAGCACAAACAAAATCAATATCAATGTCACTCAAATTTAATACAGTGAACCAAAGGAAAACTGGGACAGCTTGGAAATGGGTTCAGTCGTAACATATACGTGTTTTTTATAGAAAACGCAGAAGTTAAAGTTTCAATGTTTACACAAAGTGCATGAGAGTTATTCAAAGGTTGAAAAAAAGTAAAAAAAAAAATTGGGATACTTTTTGCAGAACTTCTACCAAAAATTTGAGTAGGTACGCAGTTTTATAGCCCTTTCAATCTCTTTATAACAATGTGCAAGTTTGAAGTAGCTCAAAATTTCCCCTGAATTATCAGAACTTTTAGTAGGGGTGTTGAGCAATTTCTTCCATACATTCTTCTTTCAGTAAAGTCTTAACTACAGTGAACCAAAAAAGTACATATTTTCTACGAAAAAGTACATATATTTTACGAACTTTTTTCATTAAAAGCTCTCCAAAGAACGTTTTCGTAGAATTTAAGAACAAAAATTCGTAAATACTCATGTCAAAAAAAATTTTAATAATAATACTTAAAATCTAAGAACTCATTCTTAGAATCTACGAACTCATTCTTAGAATATGTCAATACATACTACGACCTCATTCTTAGAACGTATGAAAAGATTCTTAAATTGTACGAACTCATTCTTAGAATATGGCAGTCCATATATTAATTATACGACCTTATTCATAGAGTTTATGAAAATATTCATAAATTGTACGAACTCATTCTTAGAATATGTCAGTCCATTCATAAATTATACGACCTCATTCTTAGAATGTATGAATCCATCCTTAAATTTTATGAACTCATTCTTAGAATATGACAATCCATTTACAAATTGTACGAACTCGTTCTTAGAATGTATGAATCCATTCTTAAATTTTACGAACTAATTCTTAAAATATACGAACCCATTCCTAGAAAAACCAAAAAACGAAGCATATTATACATGAAAGTTTTATTATTATTGTTAAATATTATTTACAAAAAAATAGTATTTAAAAGTAGTAACAAAAATTTGCCAAAGTACCTAGTTTTTATATGTATATCGTCGTTGTCAACGAAGACTAACACGGTTCGTTATTATCATGGAAGACTAGCCCACTTTGTTCTCTGCACACACTTCGTTTTCTGTGTGGAAAACTAGCATAGTTCGCATAGAACTGAAGCGTGTTAGTCTTCGACGCAGAGAACGAACTGTGCTAGTTTTCCACGCAAAACAACGAACCGTGCAGTGTATCTCTAACTTTTTTGAGCAGCATTTTTGGTTTACATGAATTTTTTTTTTTTTTTTTGTTTTGCTGCCTATTATGAGTTTGTCTGCCCTTTCTTCTTATCTCTTCTGATGATACTTATATTTTAACTTTTTTTATCATTTTTTGTGTAGTTTGTTTTTGTATTATTAAATTGATCTTTTAATATATAAGTGTTTTTTGTTTTAATTTTTAATATAGCTTTACTTTTGTTAATTTCAAAATTAATTCCAGCCTCCGCCCGTTTGCTGTTGGTATACTTCAATAGTGTCACCTTCTTCCATTTCCAATGATGTTATCGTATCATTTTCGTTTATGGGTTGGCCATCAAAATGAAACCGTACCACTTGCATGGATAGACCCGCTCTATCGCAATAAGCATTAATAAGCTTCCTCAAGCTTGTGTGTTTCTTGATCTTAAATTGTCTTGACCCAATAATTTGAAATTGATGTGTTCTGTTTCACCCTTCTTTTGATCAGACATTTTTGTTAATGGATTTTTCACTTAGTTAATTTAATCGGTGCAAATTTTCACGCTTTCTCCTTTCCTCTTTGTGAGTTGATGAATGAAAAATTTTTCACAGTGACAGCTGTCTGCTCAGATAAGAAAATGTTGGTTCAATCTATGACACTTTCATAAAATATAAGAAATAGTTCTTAAAATCTACGAAACAAGTTCTAAATAATAAGAAAAAGTTCTTATAATCATATAACGTACGCAATTTCTTAAAATTTAAGAACAAATTCGTAACATTTAAGAATAAATACAGCCAAAAAATTAATGAATTTTAGTTCTTATATTTTATGAACGAAGTGCTGACGTTAATACAATTTAACGTATTTTTCCATATATAATAAGAATTTTTTCTTAAATTATATGTAATTTTTCTTAGATTCTAAGAAAAAATCAGCGTGAACTTCTATGAAACTTTGTTCGTAAAAAACATGTACGTTTTTGGTTCAGTGTAGCAATGATAGAATTTAATTTTCAGATCTGTAACTTTTACAGTAATTTGTCTCATCATTCTGAAAAATAAAATCAATATAATTTTCCAAAAATAACAATTTTTTATTTGGCCCAGTCTAATTACATAATCCAATATGCCTTAAAAAAGTTTTGTTGACAATCTTATCCAAAAAAACACTAGAAAATAACTCCTTTCTTCGCGACAGTCACAAATGGTAAATTACTGTAATGTACCACTTGTGCTGTCAACAAATATGGAAAGCGTTGATTGCACAAGTAAGTTGTGCTTTTTACGAGGTTTCTTTGGGAACTAGGAAATATCCCGTTAGCGTGTTATATAGAACATATTCTCCACTTCATAGTGCTAATTAAAAAAAAAGGAAAATTGGACTTATACCACTTGGGCTTGAAACGGCTCATATGTAGGCTTCAAGAGATTCTAACAGCTTTCTTCTTCATCAATGCAGGTTGACTAATTTTGTGTCAATATTTACGTCTATGTATGTCGAGCCGTTATAACAATTTTTGGGTAGCCAGCAAAAAATTAAGTTCTACAGGAAACGGTTGTTTACTTTATTTTTATAATGGTACTTATTACGGTTATGATATTTTGTAGAATAATTTAAAATAAGCAAAATTACCGACACGGATATTCAAAAAATTGTTGGGTACACCAAAATTCCGGTCAGGGCTTGATTATTATTATTATTATTTATTTAGAGTCGACAAACAATTACGGTCGACTAACACAAAATACAAAGTAAAGTGACTTAGAAATATATACAAAATAAAATTAAATAAAAGTTAACAATTGTATCAAACATATATTAAATAATAAAAAAAGTTAGATTTAAAACGTCAGGGCAGACTTGAAAGTATTGAATTGTTTAATGCAGCAAACGAACATTCGATACTAATACATTTATTTTTGTTATTGTCCGAATGTTTTAAATTTGCTTGAGTGCTCTTCAAATTATGTTAGCGCGTACTGGAGCCATATTTAAAAAAGTTTATCTACTTTTCATGTTGAGAAAAATAATATAAAATAGTTAGGGTGTAAACGAGCATTATATACCGGATAAACTAGCTACTAAGTTGAACTATGTACATTTTTTTTTGTTAATACTAGAAAATGTTAATTTATTCGAAATAAAACTTCCTGTTTGCATAAGTACATAGGTACAATACATACCTATACCTTTTGACATAATTCTGTTAACATATTACCAGTAGTTTAATTGAATAAAAGGCTGCAATAACTAATGCATTTTTTTAATTTCCTTTTTCTTGCAGGTGAGCATTGGAAAATCAGTCGAATAAGACAAATCTAATTGACAATAATGTACGGCGCTTTAAACGACGATACTTTGCACAAAAGCACTGAAGTTGCACTACTCTAACGGCTTTTTTTGATATCTTGTAAACCGCGCAGGAGAAATATTTTAATTTACGATGTTACTTCGGTAGCCAAATATTTGTGTGCTTTTCATTGGATTGTTCTGTTATTTTTTCGTACAAATCAATCGGCTCTTCTGCACTTACATAAGTAGCAGCAATTGAATCTAATTGTGTACTCAGCTGTCACGAATGTATTTTCCCACAAACTTATCCACTCGTGGCTTTCCTTTAAACGTTTACAAGACTACTCTGAGTATGGTGCACGGAGCGTGTACTCTTTCATCTCTTGAATGCGCGCCTCAAAAAACGTGGTAAACGACAAAATATAAAATGTTTGGTAGAAGAAAAAAAAAACAGTCTGAAGTCTTCCGATAATTTATATATCAATTGTTTTCAACTTTTATTAAACTGGGGCCTTACTTTAACTGAAATGTGCAAAACAAAATAAAATATTACGTCCTCAATAGCCAAAAAACGGATTTCAAAATTTGTTTAGTGGAATAACGTGACATGTAATACAGTCAAATGGATTGTACCACGTTATTTCGCTGTAAGCAGCATTACTTTGTTGGTACCTAGAACACACTGATTTCTTACGAACTTGCCATTATGTCGCTCACATAGTGCGAGAGCTAGCTCAAAATAAATGGCTCACTTTTTTTCAGAATTATGAAAAGCTGCCGGTGGAATTAGAATCCATAAAAAACGCATTTGAAAAAATGTCGGTTACCACGTTATTTGAGGCGCGCATTCACTTGTAGACATGTATGTATGTATGTACGTTCGTATGTATGTTTGGATGTAAGGGCGTTAAAAGGAATGTAGTTCGTGGGAGTTTATTCGTTCCACATCAATAAAGCTGCACCATAATGTGAGTTTATCCATAATGTCACTCGGTTAGTATTTTTCCTTTTTACACACATATATACACTATTTGCCGGATTTTGTTCTTTTACACTATTTTTTATACCTTTCATGAACATGAAATGGTATTATAACTTTGGTCCGATGTTTGTAAATATGAGAAGAAGAAGAGATGGACCCATCAATAAGTATACCGAAATGATCAGGATGACGAGCTGAGTTGATTTAGCCATGTCCGTCTGTCCGTCTGTCCGTCTGTCCGTCTGTCTGTTTGAACGCAAACTAGTCCCTCAATTTTTGAGATATCTGGCTGAAATTTTGTATATGGCCACCATTTTGTAATATAGGAATCATTTGTCGGAACTGACAAGATCGGACCAGTATAACATATAGCCCCCATACAACCGATTGTTCAGATATAAGGTTTTTTGGCCAAAACTTCCGCAATTAAAAAGTTAGGAACGTAAAATTTTGCAACTCGAGTACTTTATATTTATGTAGTGTATATAGTGAAAATCAACGAAATCGGGCAAATGTAACATATAGCCCCCATACAACCGATTGTTCAGATATAAGGTTTTTTGACCACAACTTCTGCAATTAAAAAGTTAGGAACGTAAAATTTTGCAACTCGAGTACTTTCAATTTACGTAGTATATACAGTGAAAATCAACAAGATCGGGCAAATGTAACATATAGCCCCCATACAACCGATTGTTCAGATATAAGGTTTTTTGGCCAAAACTTCTGCAATTAAAAAGTTAGGAACGTAAAATTTTGCAACTCGAGTACTTTATATTTATGTAGTGTATATAGTAAAAATCAACAAGATCGGGCAAATGTAACATATAGCCCCCATACAACCGATTGTTCAGATATAAGGTTTTTTGACCAAAACTTCTGCAATTAAAAAGTTAGGAACGTAAAATTTTGCAACTCGAGTACTTTATATTTATGTAGTGTATATAGTGAAAATCAAAAAGATCGGGCAAATGTAACATATAGCCCCCATACAACCGATTGTTCAGATATAAGGTTTTTTGACCAAAACTTCTGCAATTAAAAAGTTAGGAACATAAAATTTTGCAACTTGAGTACTTTCAATTTATGTAGTGTGTAGAGGAAAATCAAGAAGATCGGGTAAATATAACATATAGCCCCATACAACCGGTTGTTCCGATATAAGGTTTTTTGGCCAATACTTCCGCGTTTAAAAAGTTAGGAACGTAAAATATTGCACCTTTAGTACTTTCTACATATGTAATGTGTATAGTGTAAGTCAGTACAATTGAACACGTATAATATATAGCCTCCATACAATCGATTGTTCCGATAACTCGCATCCTATTATTTTCTAAGTTTTTTTAAATTATAACAAAGATGTGTAATGTGTATAGTAAATATAGTTAAATTGAAACAGGCTGTACTGGGGATCGAACAGTGAAAATCGTGACGCTTATTCATGAAAGGTATATAGCCTTCGGCACAGCCGAAGACAGCTTTCCTTACTTGTTATATCTATTGTTTGCACGTGGTATAATGTCCTTTTACTGTTTTCCATGGCATATTTCTTTGCACATCCATTCTGTCCGATGTTATCGTTTCATGTTCCTGGGCAGATATCGGGTTTCCAATTGAATACATTCACATCGTTATCGACAAACAACAACTACTAAAATTAACGGGAATTTCAGCCATACACATTTGATATTAAGTCTACACGCGTTAAATACATACATACATATGTAGTTACATCCGCGCCATGAGTTTCAGTACCGATTTGAGTATTCCTTTTGAATTTAAACCATATTTTCTTTCCCACTATAAACCAAGCAATTATGCACTATTTTGTTCCAATTCGAAAGACTAGAAATTGTGGAAGGGCCAATGCTACTCTATCTCTCGTTATCCTCACTTTCGGATACTTAGTAGTCGCTTAAACTTCAATGTCGCCATTATGACGTAATCGCCAAATTTGTCTTTGACAATCCTTTTATTCCACATACTAGTCAAAAATACTTATCATAGGCACATTTATACATACGTACTTATGCCCATACGCGCGGGTTCAATACGCTGCTGAGCTATTTGTGATGGCTGCCATCTTGGCTATTCTTTTGGTTAGTTTGCCATTTCGTATTTATAACTCAGCACTTTCTTGGCTTAAAAATCGCCCTTTTTATATTTTCATGCGTTATGCCAATCCTGTAACTGTGAAGTATTTGGTTACACTATTTTAATACCAATATGTGCTTCATTCACAAAGTATTAGGGATGTTCGTTGGGGTTATCATGAATCTGATGTTTTCGATTGCTTCCAAAAAATTATTCACAATTTATTTTTTTATAAAATTTGCAATATGGTCAAACTCTAATTTGTATAAGGGGCATTGCAGCCATAAGAGGAAAAGTAGGTACAAAATTTTTAAAATACCATAAATTCCCACACATCACAATAAAAGTCTTTTTATTATCAAGAGTTAGAGGTAACTACCCTGCAAACACAGTGACCATCATTTGAGCTTCAAACTTGAGGTTAACGTTCCTCACGATCCTCCATCACGTTTTTAAGGGCAATGTCAAAAACTTGAGGGACTCCATCTCCTTCCCACTTAGGTATTTCTGCGTTCAATAACTAATATAGCTGCACTCTTCTGTTTCCTTCATCAAACTTGATGTTTACATGAGGTTTCAATGAGTGTCAAGTGATGCCTCGAAAGATGGTCACGGCGATGTATATATTACAAACATTAGTTTGGGTGTATTGTTGTCCCTCACTCGATTTTTGCAGGGTAGTGGCATAGCTAAGTTTTTGGGGAACTGCATTGATAAAACTGAAAAAACTTAAAAATTGTATCAGGAAAATACAGGAAGATGTCCCACGAGTCACACCCTTTAACCTATGTAAAAAGTTTCTAAAATATCAACTATGTTGGTAATAAAATCGAAAGCGTAGTATATTTTACTTTCAACATAGAAACATTTGCTACGAAAAGCAGATCGTGTGTCTTAAATTCTCGTTTTAATGAACAAAAGTATACGAGAGTAGTTTTCGGTAAAATTTGCTAAAATAAAAACTTTCAGGAAAATTAGTTGAATAGTTGGGAAATTTTTGCAAAAGTTTTTATACATAGATTAGTAGACTACCCTAAAATATATATAGATATAATAATTTTTTTACATTCTGGTGTCATGGCTACAGTTCAAATTTTGTGAAATTTCGGTGACAATTATAATGCAATGGTTCATTTGAGGTGTTTTTTTTTGGACAAAAGTCTCTATCAGTAACTGTCGTTATAATTCATCGTCTTGAAATAATTCTGTGATATTCAAGACATTTCTTCGATAATTGATAAGACAAAGAAAGGTGGACAAATAGCAATAAATGGACGAGAAGGAAAACAATCTCGATAAATATCTATGGACATTCATAGAGTTTTGCAACCAGTGTAACCATAAGTGCATGAACTGAATAATAGCGCAGGATAATATGATGCTCTTAGGTATGCAATTTTGCTGTTGCTCTGAAGGGCAAACAGTCGGTCAGTTCTGCTAACCACTCAAAAGTGCCTTCCAACCAGCAAGCACATTTGATCATGACAGAATGTGATACGTACGTCGAGTTAACACCGAACTCGATTTAATGGACGACGTCAGTCAGGAATGCATATGCCGATGAGGATAAAGATTGCACTGTAATTGTGATGTTACTACTGCCGTTGGCGTTGAGGACAAACAAGCGACCGTTATAAATGACAATGAAATTCAAATTTCAAATAATGATGCGCACACAAACATATTTTCTAAAACCATTCAACGCCTCACTTTGGCTCTAGTTTTAGGCACTCAATGTTAGCATACCTACCCAGATAAAGCTCTACATTTCCACACACCTATGTGTATATATGTATGTACGTACATAGGTCATCATCATCATTTATTGGCGCTTAACCGCCTAAGCGATTTTGTCCGTTGCATATCAAAGCAGGACATAGGTACATCCCAACAAACATCGAGCACCAAAAACTCAAACGTTTGAGAAAACATCTATTCTCAACTTTTTCTCAAATGTTGTTTATATAACAGGATTATTTGTTGAACTATAATAATTATTAAAAATTTTAAGTAAAACTTAACTGCATAAATGGAAACTCGCTTTTTATTAAAATTGGTATTTGGGCATGATTGGCATCTCTGAATAAATATTTCAATGAGAGCATGTGGATTCCATTTCGATCTACTCCGCTCAGTTTGAGAAACGTTTGAAAATTCTGCCGTTATCAATTTGAAAATCAGGAAAAATCCCATATTAAAAATGAGCCTTTTAGGTCGAGAACGCTATCAACGGTTATTTCGCCTCAAATTGAAAACGAACGTTTGAGATTTGAGAAGATGATTGGTTCTCAAATGCATCTCAAATTGAGATTAGCTAAAAATGTTTGTTGGGATTCCACAACTGTGGAAATGTGTGTATGGTGTAGTGAGAAAGATGTGTATGCGTACATATTTACATAAATATTTATTTACACATGCAGATTTATCTTCACTCCTGTCAATTTGCGATTTTTGCCATATCCAATTGAGTAATTGTTGTTTGGTCTGAAATTTCTGTCAGAAAAAATACGTCCGTTTCTTTACTAGAATGCGTATTGCACGTGTGTAAAGTTAGTTGCAAAATACGCATACAGGTACGATTAGCATATGGCTATATGTGTGATGCAGTTGCCAATTTGTTCTATGGGTGCATAGAATATCATTTGGACTTGAGTGTGTGATATGGTACGTCTAATTTGCCATTGTAGAAGCTGCGTCAAAGGATGCAGTGATGTCGTAAACCTAGCATAGCTGTTTAGTGTGCGTTGTCACTGGCAAGGACCTGCTGCTGTCAATCGGTGCCACTACCATTGTCACCCTATCGCATCATTAACGATTTATGCAAATTGAAATGCATACTACATGGCAATTGTGGATGATTTGCATCTTGGGGGCTGTTCTTTAAAATTGCAGTTAATAAGAATAACGGATAAAGTATATACCTAAGTTGATATCTACTGATAGGAAGTAAAGCTGCATTTTAAATGTGTACCTTATGGGACAGATTAGCTGTTGTTGTTTAACCTTAGCAATCCCATAATAAAAAATCTCCTTTTGGCACACGGTTAAAAAGTGAGCCTAACTTTTAAACCCCTTCTAAAGTTTAGGCGAATTTTTAAACTTTTTTTTGGAATATCTTAAACCTTCCAAAAGTTTGAAAAGCAGTCTAAATTTTTGTTTTGGTTTGTATGAAAGTCATTGAGTTTTGCCCAAAAAAAACTTTATATGCGGCATAGGTCAGTGTAGAGCAGTCGGCTGTGACTCCTGAGCGCTTTCGTTCGAATCCTGCCAAGTGCCACATTTTTTTAACTTCATTTTATTCTTTAAACTTTACGGTTTAAAATTAAAACTTTTTGGTTCGAAAATTAAAGCTTTTCGGTTAAAATTTAAAACTTTTTGATTTGAGAATTAAAACTTTTCGGTTTCAAATTAAAACTTTTTGGTTTGAAAATTAAAACTTTTCGGTTTAAAATTAAAACTTTTTCGGTCTTCAATTTTTGTTTTGTTTTCATCTATTTTTGAAATCTTATTCAAAATTGAATTTTGCCCACAACATTTACATATGTGTGCTATGCACGGTTGCGTGATATCAAAGATATTTTTTATTTGTGATTTGAATCTAAACCCATTAAAGAATACATTTTATTTGTGAATTGATCCTCAACCAGTTCAAAGATAATTTTTATTTGTGAATTGAATATCAACCAATTCAAAGCTAATTTTTATTTGTGAATTGAATATCAAGCAATTCAAAGATACTTTTTATTTGTGATTTGAATCTCAAACAATTCAAAGATAATTTTTATTTGTGATTTGAACTTTCAACCAATTCAAAGATAATTTTTATTTGTGAATTGAACTTACAACCAATTCAAAGATAACTTTTATTTGTGATTTGAATCCTGAAACAAATCAAAGATACTTTTTGTTTGTAAGAAACTTATGACTTGATAAGTGTTACAGCTAAGCTTAACCGATAAAATGACATTTATGAAAGTTTATAAAAATTTAAGTATTCGTGAAAAGTCTTTTTTTACACAATACGCGTTTTTTTCTGCCTCACAAAAATAATTCGAAAAATGTCGGATGAAATGGAAACCGACTTTTCAGGTGATGAAATCATCGATCCGGATTTCACTCCTGATAAAAAAAGAAAACTACAAGTTCAAGTTGCCATCTTGGTTGTGACGATGGTGGTGCGTCTACATCAGTCGCTTCAGCAATATCAAAAAAACCAGGTGAAGATCTAAGGACCAAAGATTGTGAGCTAGTATAAGCCTGCAGTAACACTACCTACTTGGATGGCAAATTTTTTGAAGTGGACGTCGAGTTGAGTAAGGAAAATGCAGTCTGCGCAAAATGCACAACATGCGGAGTAATGTGCAAAGGAAATATTGGATCATCTTCGAACTTTATACGTCATATAAAGGTAGATATTTAATTTTTATTTATTTGTTACATAACATTATATTCAGAGTATTCGTTTACATGCTAATGTATATCGTAAATTGTGTAATAAAACCCAAAAGTCCCCTCAAACGATTTTTTTGGTTACATTCCTGCTTAATATTTACGTATACATACTTAACTCAACTTAAGTCGATATACTTGCTTGCGTAAGTTTACGTTTAGACGAACAATTTGTACAAGTTTCTTATATACCACGTTAGCTTAAGTTAAATATACGTGAAGATTAATTATGGATGTGACCCAAAAAAATAGTTAATTTTGGCATCAGTTTGGGGTAATTTTGGAATGATTTTGGGGTAATTTTGGAATCATTTTGAGGTAATTTTGGAATCAAAATGAAGCCAAATATGGCATATCCAAAGACCGCTTTCCTTACTTACTTCCTTTAATTTATTTTACTTTCCTAATACAATACATTTTTTCAGAGAAAACATGAAGCACTTATTCCTAAATACGAATCGTATAAGATATTAAAAAGGAAAGGAATCACTGAAACCACATGTAAGTTTTCACAGCAAGTTTTCGAGCGCAGCGTTGAAGCTTTTATTTTGGAGAACCAACTTTGTTTTCGAACAGTTGAAGATCAATCGTTCCGCAAAATCTTTGATGGTGGGTTTTTCTCATGCAATTTATGTACAAAGATAAAAAAAAAAAATTAAAAAAAAAAAAAAACTATACGGAAATCTCTACGGTTTTATGAGGAAGTTCCATTTGATATAATTAAGTGCATTTCTTCTTTTTTTTTCGCGATTTCTTTTTGTTTTGCGTTATTTAGAAGAACGACTTGTAATTTTCTGTCAAGATTTCCGTAGAAATGTGAAAAAAAGATAAAACTTCTTAATTTTCGAAGATTTCTCTTTGAAAACATTAATAAGATTTTCTCTACAATAATGTTTGATTTCCCTTGGAAAACATAAATAAAATAACTTCTACAAATATGTGAAGCACATCTTCTGAAAAAACCATACAGATATCTTATCACCTTTTTTCTATTTTATTAGGTCGTTTAGGCTCTCTGTGATACATACATTTTTTGTTACACTTTTATTTAACGAAATGATTATGAATTATTTAAGTAAAGTCGGAATTATTTCAATTTTCTTCAGAAAAGTCTGATATTCGACTATTTCGGAAGTCTTGGTTTGGTTAATAGATGAAACAAATACCAATAAACATTTATTTCTTTAAAGGCAGGTCTGTTGTCGTATCATATTAATCTATCCGTGATCTTACTTACTAACGTACTTAAAATAGCCTTTAGCCGCCTAGGCGATTTTGGCCGTCCAATATGTTTCGCCAGTCGGCTCTTTGTTGAGCTAACTGGCGCCAATTGGGGACACCACGTGTTCTCAGATCGGCCTCCACTTGGTCCTGCCATCGGAGTGGTGGCCTCCCTCTTCCTCTACATCCACCGGCGGGTGCCGATAAGAATACTTCTGGGCCGGAGCGTCTTCGTTCATTCGCACCACGTGTTGTAGTCAGCGAAGCCACTGGGTTTTAATTCGCTGTACTATGTCGACGTCGGCGTAAAGCTCATACAAAAATTAATGGCGGCGATTTACCAACAGGTTATCATAACCTCTAACGAGATTTTAGCCGAGCTTCTCTTTCCAACTTGTGGTGTGTTGCTTTTGAGTTTTCCTACAAGTTGGCGGGACCTACAGGTTTTTGCCGACTCTGAACGGCACTTGCAAAGCAAATGAATTTTTTGCTGAGAAGCTTCTCATGGCAGAAATACACCCGCAGAGTTTGCCAAACTACTGCCGAGGGGCGACCCCGTTTAGAAAATTTTTTTTTCTAAAGAATTTTTTATGTTACTTTTGCCGGGCATCGAACCCCCACGACTTGGTGTAGAAGGTCGAACACTTAACCGCTACACCACGGCGGCCACTAATACAGCTCATCATTATATCTTCTTCGCTACTCGCCGTCGCCAACTTTTAGGGGTCCATAAATCCCTCGAAGAATTGTTCTCTCAAATACTTCCAAAGCCGCCTCGTCAGATACTGGCAGTGTCCATGCTTCTGCGTTCGTCGAGATAGGACTTTACTTCTCAATTGCCTACTCAGCCCAAAGTAGCATTTGTTTGCAAGAGTTATCCTTCGATGGATTTCCAGGCTTTCTGAAGTTATTAGTTAATCAAGAATACAGTCGATTAGTACTAAACTGAAATTGGACTAACCTCCTTGTAAAATACATACCTAAATCATACTCTTCCCATTATATTTGATAGTTAAATACTCTTTTTCAAACAAGAAATCCGCTAGGTAGCTCTGAAGTCGCATAATTAAAAACATCTGCTTGCCCGTGTTTGTTAATTTCGCGCGTATCTTCTCGATTGGGCAAGGCTACTCATTTTTAATACAACAACATCTACTGGCGGGGAGTGACACGACTTTTTTTGAATCAAAAGCATCAAAACCCCTTAGAAAAGTATATGTAGGTTAGTTTCTGGGAATCAACTTTTTTCGACCCTTGTAATACTTAGAAAAAAAAGCTGCCTTTCACATACATATGCTTCCGATCTCCACTTCATTGAATTTCAAAGCAGCATATCTGCGGGTATGCAAAGATTATGCCGCCTGTGTTACTGTGATTTGACATACTGAAATCAGCAAATTTAATTCATTAAAGCTATTCATGGTGGTCTTTAATGGGTTTCACCCATTCAAACGGTAGTTCGCAAAATTTTAACACCGACTAGAGAACTTTAACCCATCTCGACTGGTTTAACTATAACTTGCTATAACTTAAACTTGAAATTTCCCTTTCAGGTTGTAAGCACATTCCTTATCTTTGCTTAAGAAAAATAACATTTGCCCAAAGCAAACTTTTAGCGGGGACAAAGAAATCAAATCGCTAAGCGACAGTTAAAATATTCACATTCACACATACATATACACTTTATTTATCCACGCGATTGCACATTTGTATTTCCCTACTAGGATTTATCCATTGGGAGTCATTGCATTTATACCAGCTTCACAAAAGCGAAAAAAAGTTTAAATCTTTTGGGAAAATAGCAAAGAACGGCTTGGGTTTCTTTTGAAAATTACATATGTATATGTTTCTTAGATGTTGGCGATTGCACAGAGAGAGTAACAACAGTGAGTGTCAGCAACAAATTGTATAGCAACAATTTTCAATTGCAATTTTCTTCTGCTTCGTTTCCTCGAAATTGCATTTTAGAACAATGTTTTTTTGTTACCTTTCCGCTAACTGTTGGATGCTAGATATGCAAGCAGTTGGTCGTGTGCTACCTGATGCTCTTCTACAAATGAAGACATGCATGGATGAAGGGGGTATGTCGCATTTTGAGTGAAACGAGTAAATTGACTTTAAAGTTTTGCTTAAACATTTGAGGTTTTTTCAAATCTTTATGGAAAACAGACATAAAAATTATGCAAAGCCATAAAAGACATTGCATAATATGCAATAAAAAGCATAAGTTTATGTTTAGTACTTTATGTGAAAAAAACGGAACATACCCCCTTCTTCCACAATTCATATTGAAAAGTTGTGTACATACCCCCTTCATCCATGAATTATCTTCTACAATTTTCACGATAACCAGGTTTTGATAAAAACTATTTACCAATGCCAAAAACAGAAATTGAGTGAGAATGCGACATACCCCCTTCATCCATGCATGTCTTCAAATGATACACTTACTCTATTCGTATAGTGCACACATTCATTTGATTGTGCATATACACTGCAAAAAACTGTGCGATTAATTTCTAAAGAGATTTGTCCATATTAATACCTTTCGTCCACAGTGGGCTATAATTCAATTAACATAAGTAAACTGTAATTTGTGCATACACATAATTTCAATTTTTGCAGCATACAGCTAGAAGTTAAAAGTACCCTTTTGTGTAGAAAGTGGATTAGTCCGCTCGTACCCGTTCGGGTATAAATGGTGACAATTGATCTCTCCACAGGGCATGCTCAAATGTGAACAGTTCAGACTATACAAATTGGCCAAGACTTGCATTAGTACCATCATCCGTTGCGTCTCATATCGGACGCATCTAACACTAATCGCATTTTTTGCAGGGTAGAGATAAACGCGTGTCAACACATGCAAATAATGAATAAATAACTAAATAGGGTATGCAACTCGCAAGTTACTGAATACAAAACAAATTGGTTTACGGGTTAGTGCATACAACCTGACACTCCCAATCATGCCCACCTCACACCAACTCAACTACCACATCATCAACCAACTAGGCTACAGGTATTCTTATGAATTCTAAGTTCCCGTATGCAACCACTATGCAACCACCGATCCTTGAATGTGCCACAAATCACCATAAGTATGTTGCATGCAATTCTACAAAATTTTGTTGTGATAAAGGAGAATTCAATGCGAATGCAAATTAGAGAGAAAACCTGTGATGGTAGTTCGGTGTCACATGCATAGTTGGCTGTGTTGCGTTAACAGTTACACGCTTGAAAATCTAAAACCGCACTTTTGTAACCATAATACATTACTCCCCTACTTCCCCATTTGCTGCACGCAACAGCTACAAACAAGCCACAACTACCATATAACTGGCTGCTAGTGCATAACTCTAACGCTTAGCTCTGGTACAACAACAATAGCATGCATCGGGAGCACGTAAGAGTAAAGAAGTAAAGGATTGCATATGGATAACAACGTCAACATTATGTTGATGCAACCAACAAAACCAGCAATAACAAGGCTACATTGGTTACGCATTTACAGGATGGTAGTGATGCTCGTCACTGTCGTTTCAGAACTGAAATCCGGCCCTAGTCCTAGTGTGCGTTCGGAAGAATCAAAAGCAAGTTTAGCGGTAAAATTGGAACAATTATAAACCAACAACAGGGTGTCTACGATGCTAGGATAGTGACTGGTTCTGGTTTAGCTCAAACACTGAAATTTGACAATAACAGTAAGAATCTTCCTGAAGTATCAAAAATATATATCTAATGCGAGAAATACCTGGGTGCGCTTAAAAACGTTCCAGATGGATACATATACTAAAAGATTTGGTAAAATGCATCACTACTAGATGGCGTCATAACAAGACTGATGTATGAAAGCGAAAGGGATGTATCCTGCCGCATATACATATAACAACCACAAAGGTGCCTATGAAATGTGAACTGGTACTTACATATAAGAACATCAGCTCAGATAAGAGCATTTATTTAACAATTTTACAATATAACAACAACGAGGCAACTGTTTTCACACTCAATCATAGTATAAATGCGTGCAGTTATACATTACATTACGGGCTGTTGTTGAATTGTCAATGTCCCTCATACATAAAGCAATTAATTATCACTGGTAAAGTAATCACATGACCTTTAAATTAGCAATCTTTCTTATGGAAGCGTGACAGACGTAATCTAATAGTACATTTACACTGCACAAATTTTGGCGTATTCAAATGAGCCACTTCGACACCGTTGCATTTGGCTTCACCTTCCCTGTAATAATCTTCTACCAGGACACAAAGCCACAGAAATAAAATGCACCACCGTGATGTCTTAAACACCTATAGAGTAATAAAAATGGACGAGTCAAAAATGCTTCTGTCTTTTCCTCGTAGAATTAGCCCATTTTCTTAAAAGAAAAAACTAGTTAAAATTGTTATTTACAGCTGTGCATAGTGCATAACAGTCGACTTATATAAGAGCGCTCGGCGTAGCGATTTTTTTCGCCAACGTCAGGCAACACGCAACATACTCAAATGAAAGCGCAAAATTGCTCTATATTCTCTCTTCTTCCATTACCCTATTTCTCACTTCACCTTGTTTCGCACTATCAAAATTGAAAATTCCAATTGCTCAGCGTTGGCGCCGCGCTGTTTGTGCTGGGCTCATACAAATTGCATGGACATGAGGATTTTTGATAGCTATTTGACGCTGAGCGCGCTTATTTAATAGTACATTTACACCGCACCAAATTTGGCGTATTCAAATGAGCCAGTTCGACACCGTTTAGAGCGGATTTCTCAACTAGCCGTCAACTAAACGCTCACTTCAAATTTTATCGGGCAGTTCATCCTCCTGTTAAATAGAGAGCAAATGAACTGGCTGTTAAACTGACAGTGAACTTTGACGTTAACAGGCAATCGAGAAATCCGCCCTTACATTGGAAAATTTACATTTGGTTTCACCTTCCCTACAAGAATCTTCTACCAGGACAAAAAGCCACCGACTCCAGTGTCCAGTAGCGGTAAAATCGTATTTTTTGTTACTTTTCCTTGCTATTTTTGTTTATTTATCGGTGTTAGTAGCGGTCAAATCGTAAGCTCGGTTTCTGAAATCTGCTCAAATCTTCTTCATTTTTGGGAGTTTATAATGAAGATTATGCTCAAGTTAACTCCCAAAAGCGGAGTTAATTCGGAATTTGCCGTATAAGGTTGGGTGCTGCACCTGAAGCGGTTTAAAGGGTTGCCTATTTGATTTTTTTTTATAATTACGCCGGATATTCGTATATGTATTTGAATCTAGTACACCCGGTAGATGTTATCCCGCCCAAAGGTTGAGAAGGCTGCTTAAAATATTGATGGATAACCCCAAAACACGGGATATAGAGATGCTGGGGGGATGAAATAACCCAAACAGCAATAACACAAACTTTGTGTTATTGCTCAACTGAATGTGAAATAACACAAAATGTAGCAAAATTTTAAGGTTTGGTTTATTACCACTCGGAAAGAAGTCAAATTTTGTCTTATTGCTCAAATATAGTATTTCATTTCAGACAGGATCGCAAGGGGCTCATATCAAACCTGCTTAAGTCGTTGGGGCCTGCGACCGGTCGCCGCGATCCGGCACACGCCCCGCGCCATTTTGTATAACACTTGTTTTAATACATAATGGCCAGTTGAGAGTAACAAAGAATGTATCTACAATGTATGTATGTATGCTTATATATTACTGGACTTATGCTGCAGTGGTAAATCTACATATTTATACGACAAATGTGCGGTGCGAACACAAAAAAAGTTAGTGATGCGTTCATGTCCACTTTTTTGCCTTATTGCTCAAACGTGGGAAAAAAATTTTGACTATTTCTCAAAGTGATGCAATAACACAAATTTGTGTTATTTCACAATCAGTTGAGCAATAACACAAATTTGGTTTATAGCCGTTTGGGTTATTGCACCCCCCCACCCTCCTAACCCGGTCTCATAATGATCTCAAAATGGTTCTAAATGACCCGAAAAAGATCAAGAAACTGTCACAAAATCTTTCCAAAGTTTGGACACTCAAGTACTTTATTATTAAGTGGTAAAAAAAGAAAATTAAATGAAATTAAAGGGAAAGAACAGCCAGAAAAGAAAGCTTTAAGCCATGTAAAATAAAATTAGATCTTTAGTTACTGTGACACATACCGTGAGAAACACCAGTAGAAGCAACTGTTGTGAAGTAAAATTGAGAAAAAACGAGGTTTTAGGAAAACGAATTCTGAACCTTTTCAAATGAGCAGCAGTATACATTTAAATTATGCGCAAATAACTGCAAGTTACCATTTGTTATTGTACGTTACAATCGATGACACGTCAACTTTTTGGTAACAAAACTTACCTACGTAAATAACAGTTCCATGTAATCATCAAGACGTCACTCCACAATAAAGTAACCTACGAATAGGATATAGACAGGCAGACAGAAAAGTGCACATTCTTCGCTCAAATATTAATCTTTTACACATTTTTCTTTTATACAAATTTATAACTATGTTGTACATTACACAGTTGAGTACATGACCGAAATAAAAAATATTCTCGTACTACACCAGCATATCCCGCATACTTACAAACTTGCATTGCATTGTAAATGAAAAGGATAGGCATTTTTTAGTTTAGGTAAATAGATGGAACGATTTGTGTCATTTATGATTTATTACGCCGTTGGCGTTCGGTATTGTAGCTCTTTGTTGCGTTTAGCGATATGCGTTGTATGCTGCTCTTAAGCGGCCGGAGAGGGTATATAATGAAAATGCTTTGTTAAAAAAGTGCTTGATCTACTTCAAGGAACTGTTATTTGCCTGAGGTTGAGTGAAATATTGAATACAAATTGTATATGTACCAACCTACACACCTTCGTACATTTGTATACTACTTGAATACAAATGATTTTGCATTTTAAGATTCTATGTGGCCCTGCTGTAAAAGCAAGCAATCTGTTTCTAGCTAAAAGCCGCCGATGCTCTGTTAAGCCCACACCCGTCGGATGGTGTTAAAAATGAGGGCGTACTTTACTTGATTTTCGCACTTCATTGTCACTCATCGGTATCACTGCTTTTAAAACCTTATTGTTCATGAAAGTAAGTGAGCAATTTTAATATTTTTTCTCAAATTGCAATTCAAAGAGTAATGAACTTGTTTATAGGTTCCTTTCAGCCCACATTTCGGAGTTGAATTTAACACACTGCTACTGAACCAAGAATAGGTTGGCCTAAAATGACGCCAAAAACTGAAAATGCCACATCGTCTGGGATGCTGTCCTGATCACGAATCACTTGGTTTTGAAACCCTAGCTGATCCTTTTTGGAAAATATGCACTTTTTTTGCATTTTTATAGCATACTAGCTGACCCGACAGACGTTGTCCTCAAAGTTCCTCCTGCGTAGTTTCTATACCCAGCGTACTAGTACTAGTACAAGGGTATATTAATTTTGTTCACATAACGGTACTTTGTAACGGCACAAAATAATCGAGATAGATATAGAGTTCCATATATGAAAGTTCTTAGGCTGAAAAGAGGAGTTCAATAAGCCATGTCCGTCCGTCCGTCCGTCTGTGTACACGATAACTTGAGTAAAAATTGAGATATTTGCATGAAATTTTGTATACAGGTTACTTTCTGACCAAGGTAGGTTGCTATTGAGAATGGGCGAAATCGGATGATAACCACGCCCCCTTTTTGATATCGAAAATTTCGAAAATCACACAAATTGACATATCTCGGCAGCTGAAAAGGCTAAAATGATATAATTTTATAGGTAAATCCCCCTGGTCATTCTCTTATGATTTTTCCATAAACTTTTTGGAGTGGGCGTGGCACAGCCCACTTTTAAGGGAGGCATTTTTGAAAATTTGACCAACTCTTAAACTGATTACGATAGAATGATGGAATTTGGCACAAAGCATACTAGTATCGTTGGCAGTATACCTCATGAAATGGGATAAAATCGCCCTCCAACCACGCCCACTTTCGATATCGAAAATTTCGAAAATCACCTAAATTGACATAATTCGGTAACGGAAATTAATAATTTTTCTAAAGTAGGCGTGGCCCCGCCCACTTTTAAGGGAGGTATTTTTGAAAGTTCGACTGGTCGTAACTTTTAAACTGATTAGGGTAGAACGATGAAATTTGGCACAAAGCATATCAGAAACTGAAAAAAATCGCTCTCGAACCACGCCCACTTTCGATATCGAAAATTTCGAAAATCACATAAATTCACATAATTCGGTAACGGAAATGGCTAAAATGATATAGTTTGGTAGGATGAACCCCCTAGTCATTCTATTATGATATTTGATAAATTTTTAAAAGTAGGCGTGGCATCGCCCAATTTTCAGGGAGGCATATTTGAAAATTTCACGGGTCATAACATTTAAACTGATTACTGTGGAACGATGAAATTGGTACAAGCCTACCTGATGACAAAATCGTTATACGACCACGCCCACTTTCGATATGGAAAATTTCGAAAATCACATAAATTGACATAATTCGGTAAGGTAAATAGCTAAGATAGTAAAAACTTTACGTAAATCCTCCTAGGGCCTATATCATTGTTATCCCGTTCTGAAAATTGCCGCTGGGTATGTAATGTTCGGTTCACCCGAACTTAGACTTCCTTACTTGTTTAACTCTGCAATGCATATCAGTGAAAATGAAATGAAAAAAATTGGCAGCAAATTGCACACATGCTTACTCACCAAGCTAAAAGGCACCGAAAACAACAAATAAAAGTTCAATAAAAACTCACCATCCCAAACTTTAAGAAGTTAGGGATAAGGCAAAAAACCAAAAACCAATTGGTTGGCTACGGTATGGTTAAGGCGTTAGCGTCATGTTATGGCATCACTAATCGTTTACATTGATTTCCATAAGTTTGGTTGGAACAGCTGATTAGCGTTATGGGCATGATGTTAGCGATAAGAAAGTGTAATTGTCGCTTTAAGGCATTTCTGACTTTGGCTGTGTGTCAATTGATATTTGTTTTCGTTAGAGCAAAATGAGATGAACAAATTTCCTATGGTGAACGAATATTTACCATTTTGCTGTGCTAAACGAAAAGGTAAATTTTGACATATGCAAAAAGCACGTGCGAAAGAAGATGTTTTGGGAATAAATTTTCAATTGACGTGTTTTTTATGTGTTTATATTGCGTATTTTTGGCATTATATTATATTTTAGTGTTTAATATCGCGTGTGAACATAAATTTATGTGAAATAATATGAATGTCAACAGCACATTAATCTCTGTGCTCACATTATTGGTTGTCAAAATTTTTCGTTTATATTCATCACGATAACTGTCAGGATTTAGCATCGCTCTGTAAAAATTTGTTTTTTTTAACAATTTGGCACAGAGCCTTTGGTGTACAATTTGGGAATTTTTCTTGTAGGTATTCCAACGTGGAACCCGTGTAATTCTTGCACTTTTGTGCAGGTATATATCTAGTTAAAACTTTCACTTAAATCGTAGACAGCTGTCCGCAAGAACCCTTTTTTTTGGAAATAATTTATGCGTTAGAGAGTTAAAGATTGTTCATTCCTTTCTAGATAAGTTATATTGCGTAGTGTCATAAGATTTGTGCTCTCCGGATACAGGTTTAGTGCTCGTAGTTCCAAAGAAAAAATATAAGAACTCCAGAATACATACAAACTGCAAGCAGCCAAAAAGCAGTCAAATTTTACAGGAGAGCAAAACCTAATATCCTTTTAATCCTATGTATACCTAATCTTTTAACTTGATTTTTGTTTCTGTTCTTAGAAGATATCTAATATTTACCTGAATAACCTAGAATTGAACTAAAGTTTAAAGTAGTTAGTTAGTTTTTTTGTGGAATTATTTTGCCTATAGAGGGTTTTGCACTTTTGTGATTTGCGAGGTTTTCCATTGGGCGATAGGTGGTTTTGCATAGGCAGCGACGATATGTACAGGGTGACTTTGCAAAATATGAAAAAATAATTCAAAGTTTGTCTTACGAAAAAAACGATACCGCAAAAGTAATCAAAGTGAGAAAACTACATTTTCATTTTTATATATAGATTAAAATCCCCTCACCATTAAAATTCAACAAATTAAAACAACATTTTTGCGACATCTACATTACATGATCCATGTTCAACAAATAAAAAATTGACCTCGTTGGTTTGTGTGCCAGGAAATTCAACAAAGTGTTCAATGTTGTTAGTCTGTGTGGCAGCTACGAATTACCTGCTCCAAAAAACAATGAAAGACGGAGGTATCTTCGGGTTGCCACCAACTCGACGTTTTTCTACCAATTGAAAAAAAATAAGTTCAAATTTAGCAAAACGTAACTAAACTAAGAAAAATGGTGGCAATAAGGTAAAGAAACCAAAGTCTTTTTTATAATATTTCGGTAGTGCGTTTTGAATTAAAGAAATATAGTTGAAATGTAAAAATGGAGTATCGAAATGGTGATTAGAGTTTTGTGTAAGAAGAAAACAACGCTGGCAAAATCCAATTTTCGTTCTATCTGCAGTTTAGTTATTTTCTGTTGCTGTCACAGATTAAATAGCTAAAGTATTATTAAATAAGGTATTTTTCAAATGAATTTTTTTTTTATGAATGAATACTAAGTCCAAACGAAAAAATTAAAGAAACAAATTTTGAAATCGGTAAAGCCGTGTTCGAGTAATAGGTAAAATATTCTTTATTTAAGGATTATAAAAAAAATGTGTGATGTACACCAAACCAGAATCAGATAGAAAATATTAAAAAAAAAAATTTCAAAATCGGTCAGTCTAATTTTGACTGAAAAGGAGCCATACGAACGCCAATTCATTTTTATATATATAGATAACACCTTGCACCTAAAGGGTTAATTGGAAAGAAACAACTTAGTCAAAAACTAAAAATGCCAATTCGTTGGTAATGTCATCCAGTTGAAATACCGTTTGATTTGAGATCTCAGCTACCATGCTTTAGAAAATATGCACATTTTTTGCATTTTTGTTCATATATTTCTACTTTAGTATAGTTTCATTACAGGTTAAGATGCGTTAACTCGAATTTACAAAATTTTGTTTACATAATGTCAAAGAGATTATATGGGTCTTTATTTCTACATATTCATTTTTCTGTATGCATTTATAAGTTCGTATATGGTTGATTCCTTGGAAACTGATATATTTCACATCGACTTTTTGTGAAATGTCAATGTTACGAGAAATGACTTTTGAAAGTGTATGCAGTGTAAATGGGGTATAAGAAATAGCCCCTGATGCGCATTGCGCTACAACTTAACCCATTAAGGCCCACTGTACCAATACGAGTACACTTCTTCATATATCGAAAAAAGGCATTTTAAATATCAAAAACATCTAGTTTTGCTGCAAGTATGACATAAACTGCTTTGAACGCAAATAAATTATGCAGTTTCATATTTAGAGTGCCCATTAACCCCTTATGAGAACACCTATTTGCTGGAAATTGAAACAATAATATTTTTTATTTATTTGTGTTTAATTATATATTTAACCAAAAATTTATTAATTAATGGTATTAAAAAGAAATTTTTGACCGCAGTCTCGATGCCGGCCTTTAATGGGATGAATAGCTTTGCCGTTTAAGCGAAATTTCGCGGAATTAAATTTTACTTAAATTCAGACTTTATATTTTGCGATATATTATATGAACAATATTCTCAAAGTCGTTTTATTCATGTATTAACACTAAATAACATTTAATACTCAAATATTAAATATTAGAAGATAAGTGAATCGTTAAAAAATTATTTTTTTCGTCGCTCTTGGATTTGCCGCTTCGTCAGTTTACCAGCGAGTGTTATGTGAAGGTTGACCATTATTTTCTGGTAACAGTTCACTATTTTCACTAACACGAACTATAAATGATGACAGATAATTCATGGTGTTTCTTTTTACATATACTTGTAAAAACAACTGTATCAGAACCAGTAGAATAAAAAGTTGTGGCATTTTAGGGTTGTGACATTTCATGTTTAATCTATTCTCATTTTAATATGGCTTTATATATTTGGACTTTCGTTAGAAATTAGATGTGTGCCACCAAGGTCCATATGTGTTCTAATTTTCAAGGAAAAATTATACCTAGTTTAGAAGAAAAGCTGTGGTAAAGTTGTGACATGAGAAAGTGTGAGTTTTTGAAATATCTCGCTGAAAGTTGGCATGCGATCGCCATTTTATAATATTTAAAAAAATTAATCAATTATTTTAATTTTTCTTTCAAAGGGGTTGCGGAACTAGAAGAACTAATTTTTCGAAGGACTAATTTTTCGAAAAATGCCAAATAACATAATCTTTTTTAAATTGCAAGCCCCAACTTCTGACGGCCCAAATCGGCTAATTGTCGATGCACCCTATTGTGTATGTTTGTCGAAAATGTAACATATGCTACAGGATTGCAACAATTTCAGTGGATTTATTTAAAGCAATAAATTACTGGAAAAAAGTTTTGCAAGTGGGAATATCATAATGTCGAATATTATTGCAAAATACATAAATTCTATCTAGGAATGCTATTTTTTCAAATTTTTGCTATTCCGACATTTTTTTATCTGATTTTACTACCCCAAGATGCAGGATTTTTAGTAGCGGGATTCGGGGTCTCGTTTTTGTTTAAAGATTAGACTGAAATTTTTAGGAAATTGTTTTCGAAAATAGGTAAATTTTAAATATATACTAAATAATCGGATCATTAATATTGCTTTTTATTTAAAACGCACATAATTTTCAAAAACTTTTAAATTTTAAAGCAAATTTCATTACTAACCTTCTAATTGACCTGCCGGTGTCACTGGTCATACCAAAACGCGACAATAGACCGAGTACCGCAAGTTTCGTACCGGCTGTATATCCGGCAAAGGACTGACTATCGGTAAAACTCTCAAAAAGCTTCAAGGGATCCTCTTGTTCATCAGGCCGATAAGTTTTAAAGTTAAAATTTAACATTAACATTTAACAGCTTCAGTAACCTTTTATTTTAGTTATTATACCTTTCATGAACATGAAATGGTATTATAACTTTGGTCCGATGTTTGTAAATATGAGAAGAAGAAGAGATAGACCCATCAATAAGTATACCGAAATGATCAGGATGACGAGATAAGTTGATTTAGCCATGTCCGTCTGTCCGTCTGTCCGTCTGTCTGTCTGTCTGTTTGAACGCAAACTAGTCCCTCAGTTTTTGAGATATTTGGCTGAAATTTGGTATGCGGCCACCATTTTCCAATATAGGAATCATTTGTCGGAACCAGCAAGATCGGACCAATATAACATATAGCTCCCATACAACCGATTATTCCGATAAACGGATTTTGGGCTATAACTCCTGTAATTAAACACGAAGGAACGTGAAATTTTATAAGTGTTGCTATTTTTATATGTGAAATATCGATGCTGAAAATCATAGAGATGGGATAAATATTTCACATAGCTCCCATACAATCGATTATTCCGATAAACGGATTTTGGGCTATAACTCCTGTAATTAAACACGTAGGAACGTGAAATTTTGTAAGTATTGCTACTTTTATATGCGAAATATCGATGTTGAAACTCATAGAGGTGGGATAAATATTTCACATAGCTCCCATACAATCGATTATTCCGATAAACGGATTTTGGGCTATAACTCCTGTAATTAAACACGTAGGAACGTGAAATTTTGTAAGTATTGCTATTTTTATATGTGAAATATCGATGTTGAAAATCATCGAGATTGGATAAATATTTCACATAGCCCCCATACAATCGATTGTTCCGATAAACGGATTTTGGTAGATAACTCCTGTAATTATATAGGTAGGAACGTGAAATTTTGGAAGTATCGCTATTTTTATATGCGAAATATCGATGTTGAAAATCATTGAGATGGCATAAATATTTCACATAGCTCCCATACAATCGATTATTCCGATAAGCGGATTTTGGGCTATAAGTCCTGTAATTAAACACATAGGAACGCGAAATTTTGGAAGCATCGCTATTTTTATATGTAAAATATCGATGTTGAAAATCATTGAAATGGGATAAATATTTTACATAGCCCCCATACAATCGATTGTTCCGATAAACGGATTTTGGTAGATAACTCCTGTAATTATATCGGTAGGAACGTGAAATTTCGTAAATGTTGCTATTTTAGAATGTGGAATGTCGATGTTAAAAATCAATGAGATTGGACCAATATAACACATCGTCTCCATATAATCGATAGCTCCGATAATTTCGGTATGAGCTAAAGTTAAATTCACACAGGCTGTACTGGGGATCAAACAGTGAAAATCGTGACGCTTATTCATGAAAGGTATTTAGCCTTCGGCACAGCCGAAGACAGCTTTCCTTACTTGTTTTTTAGTTAAATAAATCACATATAGCTATTACTTTTTACACTGAACCAAAAACGTACATGTTTTTTACGAACAAAGTTTCATAAAAGTTCACGCTGATTTTTTCTTAGAATCTAAGAAAAATTACATATAATTTAAGAAAAGTTTCTTAATATATATTAAAAAATACGTTAAATTTTATTAATGTCAGAACTTCGTTCTTAAAATATAAGAACTAACATTCATTAATTGTTTTAGCTGAATTTTTTCTTAAATATTAAGAATTTGTTCTTAAATTTTAAGAAATTACGTACGTATAACAGTGCCCATACAATATAAGAATATTTTTCTTAAAATTTAAGAACTTTTTCACGAAATGTAAGAACTTTTCTTATATTGTTCAATCAAACGTTGACAAAGCTAGACGTGTGTGACAAATAAAATTGTAATTTATAAAACAATAATAAAAATTCGAGAAACATAAGCAAAATATACCAAATAATTGAAAAAAAAAAACAAAAACTCAACCGGTGGAAAGGCCTAGCATAAGCAACTTGCAACAAAGGCAACTCGTAAATCGGCTCCCTGCACCTCCACCAGTGGTGTGAAGAAGCCGCGTCGTTATCGCCCTGGTACCTACAGAAGCTTTGCGAGAAATTAGCCGTTATCAGAAGTCAACTGAATTGCCCATCCGTTCCTGAAGGATCCTCTTCTGGTTGTCATTTTTACAACACCAGATGCGGAAATTGCCCCAATGAGGTGGATGTTGGGACCTTTTGCTACTGGCAAAACCTGTACCGCACGTTTTCCAACTTTTCCACGGCCTCGCGAGCGCCGACAGAATAAATTGAAGTTTGTTTGATCAATGAATATGATTTGCTTACCAGACTGTATAAACTGGTTCAACGCACATACGTACTCACGGCGCTTCTCCTTATTCACTTCACTGTTCATGGAGAGCGGCTCCTTGTGAATACCTTTAAGCGTGTACATTTTGCCCTCTAAGTAATTTCCTACGGTGGAAACGCAAACTTTTTTCCTAAAGTTTTCTAAAATTTTTTGGCAAATTTTTTTGAGTGTGATCGCGGCGTCCTCCTCTATCCATGTTAAAACTATTCCCATTTCATCATCGGACAGCCTTTTTGCCTTTACGCCACCTCGCTTCAGTGCTTCAGGGTTGCCAGAGGACACCCATGCATACGCTGTTTTTATTTGACGTTGAGAGATTCCGCCAGCAGTATCCAATCAAGCCCCTTATTGGCTGCTTCCACAATCCTCTTTCTGTCTTCAGCAGAGTATTTTTTATTGCTGCGTCGCTCTACTGGTTCATGTACTACGTCGAAACAATTAATAAATTTAAGATATAATTTTAGTTTAATAAATAAAAAAATATGGTAATGTATTAACTACTTACGCGTTATGTCGCTTCGACAAATTGGACAATTCATTGCCGTTGTCAAGTTTGTAAAACATTCTCTATGGAAAAGGTGCCTGCACTCCAGCAATCTTACCAATGCACCGCGTTTCAAGGAGATGAGGCAAAATACGCAGTTATCCTGTGTCTGCATTTTTAATTGATTGAAACCGAAGAAAAATCTTATGAATATTAATATTTTTGTTTCAAAGATAACTTGATACTTTAATTTTTTTGCAAAGCTAACTCGATTATAACAATAACATACATATTTTATAGTAGAAACACTTAACAAAGTACATTTGGTGCTTTCTAAAGTACTTTTGACGCTTTCCAAAGTACATTTGACGCTTTCCATAGTACATTTGACGCTTTCCATAGTACATTTGACGCTTTCTAAAGTACAGTTGACTATTCTAAAGTTCATTTGATGCTTTCTAAAATCAAAATGATGACTTCTAAAGTACATTTGATAATTTTAAAGTACATTTGACGCTTTCTAAAGAACATTTGACTATTCTAAAGTACATTTGATACTTTCTAAAATCAAAATGATGTTTTCTAAAATCAAATTGATGCTTTCTAAAATCAAATTGATGCTTTCGAAAGTACAATTGGAAAAGGTGTAGTTCGTGAAATCGCTTAAGATTTCAAAACTGATTTACTTTTCCAATCTGCTGCTATTGGTGCTTTGCAAGAAGCATCTGAGTCATATTTTGTGGGACTTTCGAAGATACCAACTTGTGCGCTATTCATGCAAAACGTTTACCTAACACATCCGGGAAGATCGCGGTTAAGTTTATGTATATTATTTTATCAATAATCATTATATTATTTATTATCCTAAATTCTACCTTTTGTAAATAATAAATAAAAATTATAATAAAATTGCATTTTAGTAAATTTTAATTTTTTGAAGTTTTAGGAATAAGTTCGTAAAATTTAAGAACGGATTCATATGTTCTACGAATGAGTTCGTATAATTTATGAATGGATTACATATTCTACGAATAGGTTCGTACAATTTAAGAATTTGAACATACATTCTAAGAATGAGTTCGTATAATTTAAGAATGGATCGACATTTCTATTCTAAGAATGAGTTCGTACATTCTAAGAATGGGTTCATTGATTCGAAGAATTATTGTATAAATTTTGTTTGTCATGAATATTTACGAATTTTTGTTCTTAAATTCTATGAAAACGTTCTTTGGAGAGCTTTTAATGAAAAAAATTCTTAAAATATACGTACTTTTTCGTAGAAAATATGTACTTTTTTGGTTCAGTGTAGCATATTGCAAAACCCGAGATTGTTGAAAGCAAATGCTTGATCCCGGGATTGTCATCTCTAATACAATATACCTACGAGTGCATGCAGCAAATATTTGCCAACAGGCACAATCAAATGTGTAAATAACTCTGACTATTTTTTGCTACTTTAAACAAATAAAGGAGCTTTTTTCCAACATAACGATTATTTGATGAAAAGATTTTAAATTTTGATAAACACAAATTGACTTTTTCGAAATACATACATATGTACGTATTAGATGTATCGAAAACTACAAACAAGCTATAACATTTAATAGCCCGATCTAGGGAGGAATGACACGGCCTTTGCACGATCAAGGGCTGTTAGTTGGATATATCCAACAATGCTTAAACTAAAAATAAAACCGAACTTTTTTAACTTTCAAATATTAATATCATGGCACGCTTTATTGTAATTAGGTTAATTCAAATTTGAAATGTGCTGGGAAATGGCAATAAAAGTTTCATTTTTCGTAGAATTTCATTATCAAAATTAGATTCAAAGAACTCTATTTCCGCTATTGTCGCTTATTTGATCATTCATAATAGATATTACCTTTTTTTCTTAAATGGTCTCATTGAACCTGGCTTTATTTTTATTTTTTTAAGTAATAACAATTCAAGCAGGTAGCACGCAATGGCCTAGTTTACATACAATTTTTGAAGGGTGTTTTAAAATTAAAAAAAGGTTGTTATTTTATTTTTTTTTTTAAATAAAAAAATGGGCTAATATATCGATTTAAATAGATTATGTGAATATAAAGAAATGAAATTTACCCAAAAAAAGTAACCAACTTTTTCCACAAACTCTTTTAACATCCTTCTTGAATTGAAACGAATATCCAATAAAAATAAATTATCTTGCCAATTCACACTCGTAGCAACTACATATTTATATGATGGCTATTCAAATATGCCAATATCTACTTTATTCCAATATATAAATACGCATAACAACAATGAGAAATTTCGTCTTACATACTCACAAACAAAAAACGCTCTATTTGCCACATATAATAGCATTGAATTGTGAACCACAAAATGCCGCTTTTATCGCATTTCCCTATCCTTCTGCCATTGGCCCTCGCATGATCCCACAACAACAAAATATGCTTTGGCAGCCACCTCAGTAGTATCCAGATTTTTTTCTACGCTGAAATTTTTAACTGACCAACACTTTATTTACGCTCCAAATAACGATAAAAGAAAATATATGCCGCGATAAAAAAGGAAATCGCCTTCAATATTTTTTCAGTACAACAAATTTAAATATGCAAGTATTTAAACCATATTTTCACATATTGCCTCATTCATCCTCACAGCATTCTTCGAAAACACCACCAGGAAAACCGCATAAATATGGCTGAATGCAGAATTGAATACATTTTGCTTTCAATAAAATTGTTTTTTGTTTGCTATTTGATTGTTGTGTTGTATTTTATGTGTGTTTGCAAATATGTAGTGGAATTTTCACATGTGTTGATGGTGTGTAGATTGGCATTTTTATGTATGTTTGTGGATTTAAAATGTCGTTTTGCTGTGCTTTTTGCACTTTTATGCAACTTCCTGATGTTTGCATGTACATATATATGTGTTCGTGTGTGAGCCTTGAATTAAACGCTTAACTGAGATTTTTATATATTTTCACTGCAATTTAACTGAACACTAACGCAGTATGAATTTTTATTAAATATTTATGTATGTTATGTTATGTTAAAGTGGCTGCCTCCGCAGTCCACGCGGAGGCTCACGTGGGCCTTAGTTTGGTCCGTTGTGATACCACGAAAGGAGCCCTAAAAAATTCCCTTTCTGTAGATCTACCTGACCCAGCAGAAAGGTCGCATCCCCCAAAAAGTTTTGTAAGAAACCTTCTGACATACGACCTCTCCGCTGGGACGGGTCGAGGCAGGAGGCCTCAAAAACACATAAAAACCTTGAAGGGATCCGTCCGCCCGTCACCCCCATACAAAGTGCAACGTATACGTTGCAACTCTATATGGTGATGACGGACAGACGGATCCCACAAGGTTCGATGTGTTTAGGGCCGGAGTTCATACACCCATGAAGCTAAACCAGCGCGTTTGTCTGATGTAGCGCAGAAAATCATCTATATTTGCAGATTCTAGCTCCGCGAGGCATCCAAAGGAGTGTTTGCGGAGACATCGGTACCTGGTTTTCGACAGAGCGGGACAGTGGCATAGATAGTGTTCTACACTTTCTATCTCCTCCTCGTCCCTGCAGCTGCGGCAGAAGTCATTTGTATAGAGGCCCATGAGAGCGCCATGGGTTCCCATAAGACAGTGTCCTGTAAGAAGGCCCACTAGTGGGCTAATGAATAGGCGATTCAGATGAATTACCGATTGCGACCTTTTTTCGTTAAGTTTGGGCCAAATTTGCCTGGACGTTCTGCAAGTCGGCTCCATGGCCCATCTTGCGTCGGCTTGTTCTATGAACCGGGAACGCAGCCAGTGCTTGCATGTATTTAGAGGGGGGCTCACCCAGCTGCCGGAGGTGATTGTATGTAGACAGGTGCCCTTCCTTGCTAGCTCATCGGCAGCGCAGTTACCCGATACAAAACTATGGCCTGGGACCCATATTATACTCAGGCTGCACTTATCGGATAGCTTATTTAGAGCTTCCCTGCACTTAATCGCCACTAGTGACGACGTCTTACTACTTTGCAGGGATTTTATGGCAGCTTGGCTGTCGGAAAAAATGGAGATAGAGTTAGTCACTGGCAGGTTAGTCAGATAGCGAGCAGCTTCCCAGATAGCTATAAGCTCAGCCTGAAAGACACTGCAGTGGTCTGGAAGGCGTAAGCTCATATTAATGTCGAGCTTACTTGAGAAGATTCCACTGCCGACTTTGTTGTCTAGTTTAGAGCCGTCCGTGAAAACGGAGATTTCTTGACCTCCCGGTTTCACGCAATTTTTCCACTCGCTTCTCTCTGGGATCCACGTTTCGAACTTGTTATCCCAGCAAGGCCGTGGTATTGCGTAGTCCAGCTTTAAGTAAGAGTTGGGGAGTTGCTTCAGGATCTGGGTATGCCCAAACCTGCAGTCCCTCCAGGGTTGTAGTGCGTTGAGCCTAGCTGCGTTGCAACTGGCAGTAAATTTCCCATACAGGTCAGTGGGAAGAAGAAAAAGTATGGTTTCAAGAGCCTTGGTGGGAGTGGAGGGGAGGGCACCGCTAATAAGCATTGCTGCCATCCGTTGCACCTTTGTGGCTTTGGTTTTGTTAGATTCGATCTCGAGAGCCGGCCACCATACGGTGACGGCGTAGAATAGTATAGGTCGCACCACTGCCGTGTAGATCCAGTGGACAATGTGGGGCTGAAGACCCCACTTTTTTCCGATTGCCGACCTACAGGCGTAGAGCGCCATTGTGGCTTTCCTGGAGCGTTCCTCCATATTACGCCTCCAGTCCAGCCTTTTGTCAAGAATTACGCCAAGGTATTTAACCTCGGTAGAGAGTTCGATCACCCTCCCATTCAGCGATGGGGCGGTGAAATCTGGTATATTGCGTCTGCGGGTGAAGAGCACCATCTCAGTTTTTTCACTGCTGATGCTTAGTCCACATTCCTCAGACCAGGTTTTTGTTAGATTCAGCGCATTTTGCAAGAGTTCGCTAAGCACCGAAGGATGCTTGCCAGTAGCCGTCAGGGCTATGTCGTCTGCATAGGCAATGACCTGGCAGCCGGTGTGCTTTAGTCTAGATAAAAGAGTGTTCACCGTCAGGTTCCAAAGTAGAGGAGAGAGAACACCCCCTTGGGGGGTTCCTCTGTTGGCATACCTTGTAAGTGAAGAATTGCCCATTTCGGAAATAATGGTTCTTCTTTGGAGAAGGAGTTCAACGAACTCCACTAGAGGCTCTTCCACTCCCAGCGAACGCAGGGAGCTCGTTACCGCTGTTGGAAGAACGTTGTTAAAAGCCCCTTCTATGTCAAGAAAAATGCCGAGCGTAAACTCCTTGAAAGCAAGTCCCTTCTCTATCCCAGAGGTGATAGCGTGTAGAGCCGTATCTACGGACTTGCCCTTGGAGTAGGCATGCTGGCTGTTGGAGATTAGTCCTGGATTTGCCGTTCGCCTAATGTAGGCATCTAGCAATCTTTCTAGAATTTTTAGGAGGAAAGAGGTCAGACTTATAGGTCTGAGATCCTTTGGGTTATTGCAGGATGTCCTGCCTCCTTTCGGTATAAAGACTACCTTTGCCTTGGTCCATTCCGTGGGGATATAGGCCAGGTTGAGGCATGCCTTGTAGATTTGAGTTAGCAGCGGACTAATAAGATCGCTCGCTGCTTGTAGTTCGGCGGGAAATATACCATCTAGTCCCGGAGATTTGAAGGGTTTGAAGGACCTGATTGCCCAGTTAACTCCTTTTCTGCTGACTATGTGGTCCAAGGGCCTCGACGGCCTTGGGTTAGATTGCGAGTTCGAGGGTAGGTATGGTTGAGAGGTGCTGCCCGGAAAGTGGGCCGTGACCAGGGTATCCAGGATTTCGGCACTAGATGAGGCCCATTCTCCATCAGCTGTACGAATACAGCTGAGAGGAGTAGGGTTTTTGGAGAGGACCTTACGTAGGCGATTTGCCTCCGAGACTTCCTCAATATTGCTTGTGAAGTTTTTCCAGGATTCCCTTTTGGCCCTCCTGGTTAACTTATTAAAAGATTTTAAGGCGTCCCTGTAGGGGGACCAGATCCCTGTCTGTTTTGCCTGATTAAAGAGTTTTCTGCTGTTCTTCCTTTGCTCGGAGATTTCAGGGGTCCACCAGTACGGTTTCTTTCTACCCCTTTTTTTAATCTCCGGGCAGGCTGCTATGAAGGCAGCGTTACAAGAATTGGTGACAAGATCTACTGCTTCGTCTATCTTAGACGGTGAGTCTAGCTCACCGAGAGAAGCAAACGATATGTCTGAGAGAGGCGCTTCATCAGATCTTATCGGTAGGCAAGACCTACCGTGAGAAGCGTTTTCTTGGAGGGTAGAGGACAGGACCACTTTGTAAAGGTCCCAGTCCGTACGTCTCCTGTTCCTGTAAACCGCCATAGGCGGAGGTCGCAGAAGCAGATTAAAAGTTACGTACATATGGTCAGAGTAGGAGTTATCATCGGAAACTTTCCATTCCTTAACTAAGTCAGAGAAAGGTCCTGAAACCAGAGTAATGTCTAGAACTTCCCTCCTATTCGAGGAGACAAAAGTTGGTTTGTCCCCAGAGTTACAGATACAGAGGTTATTTTCTATGATAAAATCAAAAAGAGACTCACCCCTTGTATTTGTGTCGGTTGAGCCCCATGCGAGGTGGTGCGCGTTGGCGTCGGCTCCAATGACTATCGGAAACCCCTTGAGTTGGGCCTCCTTTACCGCCTTGCTGAGCCTATCCTGTGCAGAGATGGGGCGATCGTGCGCAAAGTATGCGGACATCAGCCAGAGGGTATAGTCCTGCAGCTCGAGGCTGATACAGGTGAAGTCATCATCGCTAAAAGGAGATAGTAGAAAATAAGAAAGAGTTTTTCTGATAAGAATACATGATCTGAGTCTGCCTTTTGCAGGTGGCGTCACCAGCTGGTACTCATCGGTATTCAGCCCACAGACCCTGGTACCGACGACCCATGGCTCTTGGACTAGAACAACCGCCTCCGATGTTTTGCAGAGGCGTAAGATTAGCGCAGCGGAGGCTGCCTTAGAGTGATGCAGGTTAATTTGCAGTATCCGGACCATCAGGACCGTTCTGAAAACTCAGCATCGACGTCCATCTCCCCCTGCTCCGTCCCGCCCGATGCCACCTCAACGATTGTATCGTCGAAGCCAACATCTGACCGGTCGGATTCCAGGAGGAGGTATTCGTCCATGCTGGTAGAGAACTGCCCTGCCAGCTCAGATACCGAGAGTGTATCACTCTCGGACTCTGGAGCACTACGTGCTAGTTCGATATCGACCTCATGTACACTCGAGGTGTTGCATGGGGTCGTGAGATTTGCTGCGGTGGAGGTGGGTACACTCGAGGCGCTGCCCACCTCCTCCAAATTCATCGGAGCCGACTCGATGGAGGTAGCTGCTGCCTCAGAGTCCAGCGTAACAAGTGCACTCAAGGTGTTTCCTGCCATCACATCACTCTGAAGCTCGGGCTTCGTCTCCATCTCCTCCGGCTCCTCTCTCTGGGTACCATCCCGCTTGACTTTCAACGTGATGGAGTAGAAGCCGTAGCTTAACACTCCATCCCATTTAGCAAGCCAAGGAAGAGACGCCTCGCTAATGACGAAACCGACATAGCGTTGCTTCTCCCTTGTCTCGCCCACGCGGACTATCCTCCAATCGCTTGAAGGTAGTCCCGGGTTGCTTTGCGCGATGGTGCCCAGAATCTCGCCAGGCTCCGCCAGCACGTCTGGGACCCAGGCCCAAGCTCTCGGTCTGTTTGGAATTTCTTCCAAACTGACGGCATCCAGCTTAGCCCCGGGCCACAGCTCCCCCACCGAAGCTATGGCGAGTGTGTACAGGCGGCAAGAGCGCTCGTCTGCGCAGGAAACTAATTTAATCCTACCCTGATACCAGCCGGCATCGCGGATAATGGGAGCAGCACCCGGATTCTTGTCCATAATGTCCTTGAACTGCCTGAGAAGGCCGTTCAGGACATCCTTCCAATTGTCCGGGGTAATGTTTCCATCCGGATGGCCGCGGTTCAAAACCGCCAGCGTGATGTTGCCCTTGGCAACCTCGTTGAACGGTTTTGTTAGGGCAGGTGGAGAGGGGGCAGAGGTTATGGGCCTATGCCTTTTAGGAACGCTCGAGGCGTGTACTGTCGACCGCTGCCTTTTAAGGGCTGGCCCATCCGACCCGGTTGGCGCCGTATTGGCAGGATTGGTTGCGGTGTTTGCGGTGTTACGCGTTGATTTTTCCGCAATGATTTTCCTGGCCCAGGCCAGAGAGCTTTTTTGCTCTGCCGTCAGCTTATCGCTGGGAGACTTGCCCAGTCTCTCTACAATTTTGGCGGCATTGCGTAGATTCCGCTGATTACGGACTGAGAGAGGGACTCGTTTGCTTGCCTTAGAACCCTCTAGGGGGTCAGCCGGCTTGCCACGAGTTAGTTTTGTATGGGCGGGGGCATTCACTCTGTCCGTGGAGGACCCGGTGTTGGTTTCCGCCACATGCTGAGCAGAGGTGCCCGTAAGACGGGCCACCTGCGTTTGCTCAGCCGGGAGTTGCTTTCCCTCAGTGGGGCTAGCTTTTCCGGCTGTTACAGGTTCGGACTTGCCCTCAGGGGGTTTGGTCCTACTGCTGCTAGCTTGCGCAGGTGGCCGAAAAGTGGTTTGAGGCCGTGCAGGCCTGATCGGTGCCACCTTAGCGGTTCCCGATTGTGGCAGGGTTTTACAAGTATTGGCCTTTTTAACGCCTGTGCCAGAGGCAGCATCTTTACCCGTGCAGGGCTCCGAGGCTTGGTTTTTATTCATTTGGAAAAATTTAATAACTGGTTCGTAGGCTGCCTACTGAGATGAGACCGTTCGGCAGCCTGAAAGTATGTGAAAAGGGGATGTGAAACGGTCGACTACGACAGAGCCCCATGCCGCAGCAAGTCACCGCTACTCCCGGAGGTGGACCGATATCCGGGAGGCTCCGTAAGAATACAGTCGGATACCCCTGACTGCAAACCATCCAATGGGCACGGAATCGCATAACACCCTGGATTAGGGGGGGCCACCATTTCATCTGGGTGTGGCCCGGTTATATTTATGTAAGTAAATTAGTTGTAGACTGTTGGAAATGTTAGTTTGGTTTGTTGAATAGCATTCTAATTGGCTCTCTTAACAAGAGCTCAAAAATCCGCAAAGTGTTGCATTTGAAAAATATTTAAGCTAAATTATTCAAGAAATTTATTTACCTAAATGTTTTTCATAAAAAATTTTAAAATAATAGTAATTACTTATAAATTTTGGGGCTCAATTACTCTTAACATTTACTAACATAACTTAACTGAACTTAAGCCAAAAGTTGCTCATATTTTCTTGCGGAAGTTTAGGTTGTGAATAACAATTTCTACAGGTTTCTCATATAACAGGTTGGCCTTAAGTTAAGTTAAGTAAAGGAACCTTGCAAAACAAATTCAAAAATAGTTTCTCTTGAAATTATGTCTTACCTCTTTATTTCGACTATGATTATGTCTTAATATTTCTAAACAATAATCTAATCAATAACACTAGTTTACAAATAATTAATTTGAAAAAAATACCAAGATATTCATGTATATGGACGAATTGGCGCTGATATGTCGAGAAAACCGGTCGAGTTATCGTAATGTTTTAAATTTTAAGTTGCACGTCTAATAATACAATACAATGGTGAAAGTTTCATTTAATTTCATTCAGCAGTTTTCTAGTGATACGACCTCAAACATACAGACAGAAAGATAGACAGACAAAAGTTCCAAAAACGGTTGATTTGGACTCTATTGGCTTAGTAATGATTAACACTAAGAGTTTTTTTTTGAATATCTGCAATATACAGATATCGACCTGTTAAAATTCTATTAAAAGTAGGAATGTTGAAAGTTACAAAAAAATCGCCAAAAATACAGTTCTTCCTAGATCTTAAGCTTAAAGTGTTTGTAATTATACACACTAATTTTAGAAAAAATAAAAAGTTCCTGATTTTTACAACTTCGCATGAAAAAACATTTTCAAAATCAAAGTTTTTCCAAAAATCGTAAAAATTTTACAAAATTCCGACTTTGACCAGCTATTGTTCAGCGATGGTTTGGCCCATCCCTCCTCTCGAACGAGATATTGCTTGCATCCATCGCTTTTGTAACATTGGCGAAAATAATTTTTGAATGAAGTGATACCTGAAACAACACAAAATTACCGATATCGCAACAACAACAAAAACCCTAAACAAAATATAAAAACCCTAAGAAATCAATTCGTTTTCTGCAAGATTTCCCTTTAAAAACATTAATAAGTCAAATCTTCTTGTTAGGAACCCTAAGATCATCTTATTAATATGTACACTGATAAAAAGAATTGTCCTAAAATTGAGGAAACGTACTACTTGGCTTAAAAAAAAATATTTTTCCTATTTTTAAGGAAAAAACTCTGTTTTAGGGACAAATCTACTTAGTTTAAAAGAACATTTCTACTTGCCATAAGTAAATCAATGTACTCATTTCAGTATTAAAGACATTTTTACTAGTTTCAATCAATTTACAAGTTTATTAAGTATAAAACTGTCCTTAAGTTCAAAATAAGTAAATATTTCCTTATGCTGAAGACATTTTTTCCAGTGATATCAAGGCAGTGTTTAACTTAATTTAGGACCATATTTACTTATTTTCGCTGTCGCCGCCAAAAACGTTCTGCCCGCGTAATTTTTAAAGAATTTTATTACATATTAAGTATACAACTATCCTAAAAATTCAAAATAAGTCAATATTTCCTTATGTTGGGAGACAACGTGAGTAAGAGTGGTGAAATTCCATAAACAGAACAAAGGTGTAATTAGACGCTGTCAAGCGTAAGTATTCAATAGCTTCATGGTAGACATCTGAGTTTACCATTCGAAAAATTGTGAGTTCGATTCTCGTTGAAGGCAATATAAGAACTGTGTACACTGAACCAAAAACGTACATGTTTTTTACGAACAAAGTTTCATAGAAGTTCACGCTGGGTTTTCTTAAAATATAAGAAAAAAATCATGGAATATAAGAAAATTTTCTTACAATTTATGAATGAATTTATGCTTTCTGTGGATTTGTTTGCATATTTTACGAAAAAGTACTTATATTCTAGGAAATGTTCTTAAATTTCTACGAAAAAGTTCTTTGGAGAGGTTTTAACGAACAATTCTTAAAATCTATGTACTTTTTCATTGGATACATGAACTTTTTTGGTTCAGTGTAAAATATTTTTTTTTAAGTTTAAAATTACTTAACTACCATTTAAGTACAAGCCCTACTTAAAAGTAAATTTAAGTATAACAACTTCTTTCTTTTAAGGCAGTGCGGCCTTGGTGCAATATTGTTGCCTTCATTTACTTGAATTTGTATGGAAATCATTTTTATCAGTGTACATACAATTATGCGGAAATCAGTTAATAAGTCAAATCTTCTTGTTAGGAACCCTAAGAAATCGGTTTGTTTTTTGCAAGATTTCCCTTTGTAAACATTAATAAGATTTTCTCTACAAATTTAAAAAGAATTTCTTCCCAGTGGGAAAGTAGGTACACCGAAAGAAAAGTCGCTTGTAAAACTAACATTTCTGCTTTATCAATTTTACATTTCAGCAAAAAATGTCGTATTAATATTGAAAATTATCAAATAAACAGGGTTCACGTTAAATTGATACGAAAGTTGCTGAATCAACATTAGCATGTATGACATTGTCATATCAATTTCTCATGTTAATAATACATTACTTCGAAAAGTTTTATTTAACATTAAAAATGATATAAACAACCGATTTCACGTCAAATTGATAAAAAACTTGTTGAGTCAACATTAGTACGTCATATCAATTTCTCATGTTAATACACATTTCGACAACATATTGATATAAAAGCTGCCAATCTCACATTTGTATAACATTCTCATGTTAAAACGGCATAAACCACGCTGCAGTTGACATTTATCACGTTCATAACACATTTCGAAAACCTGCTTCACGTAAAAATCCTATGAAAATTGTAATACTAACATTTGAAAAACTATCTCATGTTAAAATTACGTGAATTGACATGTTTCATGTTTATAACACACTTTGACAACATGTTTCACGTAGCACGTTAGCATTTGTGTGGCCTGTTTCATTCTAAAATGAAATAAATCGCGCTGCAGTTGACAATCAAGTTCGGTCGTTGTAAAATAATTTATTAACAAAAATAGTTAGCAGAAAACCAACTGTGAAAATTGAACGTGAAGTGAAAATGGGTGATGAATGTTTTTTATTTGTGGAAAGCGTTTCGCCGGAAATGAAGGCCGCTGGCCAGCATATGGTTCATGAAGCATCGTCTGTAGGAATTGGTGCTAATGGAGAAAATCCATATGTGCTACATTTACGAAGGAGCAACTGTAATAAATAAGAACTTTTAGTTCCAGTGTAATGCAAAATAAAAATACAGTTTGCCAGGAAACTTCTTTTATGTGCTTCTAAAAAGGTTAAGTTTGTCACCTTATCAAATGTATTACATTTATTACATTAAATATGTACCTATGTATTTAAAAAAAAAGTTAATAAATTGACCAAAAATAATATCATTTTGATGTGATTATCATTAATTTTATTTGTAGCTTCAACGTTATTCTCACGTAAGCATCAGTATTACATACTCTCACGTAAATATACATCATGGTCATGTTAATTTTACGTTTTTCCTGTAGGTACATACATTTCATGTCAATTATACGTGAGTATCCCTTCAATAATACATAATGGTCATGTCAACTTTACGTTTTTCCTGTACGTTTTTACGTTTTTACGTTTTATGTCAATTGTACATGAGAATGCCGTCATTAATACATGATGGTCATTTCAACTACACGTTTTTCCTGTACGTTTTTACGTTTCATGTCAAATATACATGAGGATGCCTTCAATAATACATGATGGTCATGTTTGTTTGACGTTTTTCCTGTATTTTTTTACGTTTCATGTAAATTATACATGAAAATGCCTTCAATAATACATGATGGTCATTTCAACTACACGTTTTTCCTTCAATAATACATGATGGTCATGTTTATTTGACGTTTTTCCTGTACGTTTTTACGTTTTTTTGTGCATATCCATTTCATGTAGAAATGATATTTTCGAAATTGTAAAATTGACCTTTTTTCTTTTCAGTTGCATTTGGTAAACAAAAAATGTTAATTTTGCGGCGGTTTCTGATATTTTTTTCTTTCGGTGTAATGCATTACCTTTTTCATCCATGAAAAGAAGCATGAGCAAAGTAACGCATGAAAAAATATTTGAAAAATCTTCCCATGTAATGTATTTCGTAAGGTTTTATTTTTCAAAAACATTACTTTTCCTATGACATTGCTGTACAAAAAGTAATTCGTGAATTCCACTATACATAAAAAATTTTATAGGGGATATACATTACTTTATACATTACCAAACATTACCTTTTCCCACTGGGTTCTTGAAGAAAATCTATAGAGATATCATATGACTTTTGTTCTATTTTATTAGGCATTGTTGGCTCTGTGAACGATTTTGCCAATTTTTTAAATATATATCAAAGATGGCATCTTCTACCAAACAACGAATCAAATTTTTGCAATTTTCAACTTCTCCATCGTGGTCAGATGGTGCTTTTGTATGATGTTGTTGGGCATTCCATTAGTAACCATTAGCAAAAAACAAATTTTTTGGCACTCTAAGGGACCGGAAGTTATTTACATTTTTTACCTGCATAGTACACAGTACGTAGAGAAAAACAAATTTCATAAAAAATTAACTAGTCTGTAAAAAAATGTAAATAAAAATATATGTAAAAATTTTTTTTTGCTAATAGTTACTAATGGAATGCCCAACAACATCATACAAAAGCGCCATCTTCCCACGATGGAGAAGTTAAAAATTGCGAAAAATGTTTGCAAAAAAAATTTTAATCGTCGTTTGGTAGAAGATACCATCTTTTATATATATTTAAAAAATTAGCAAAATCGGTTTAACCAATCGTGAGAAATTCATCAAAAAGTTAGGAATTTCGAAAAGTGTTGATAGCTATAACTTTGAAAATAATTCGAATTTCGAAAAACTGGCCCAAACGTATTTTTTTCTTGTTGTTATGAAGTATACAAAAAAGTTTCAGAAAGATAGTACAACTTCGAAAAAAGTGGCTCACTTCACAAAATTCAACTCAGATCTAACTTGAAATATAAACAAATTTTAAAAATTAACTCTACTTTTTATTAAAAAACCATTAGAATGGAAACTCAATGAAATAGTATGTAAATCAGAAAAACAATGGTGCTTTCGTTATTTTTCGGATCAAAATAACGGTTACGGTTTCGGTTTTGAAAAATCGGTTACGGTTACAATTTCAGTCCTTGCCTAAAACCATGAAATTTGCTGACAATTTGGCTATCTAACGAAACGGAAACGCAGGGCAGGCTTAATTTGGACATTGCTATATTTAGGTATGTATATTAATCGATATCTGAGTTATCGGTGAAAATGTGGCTACCTTTAAGTTTGAATACATGACTATCAACGAAATGGGGGGCTATAGGTTTTATTTGACTTTGTCTTAATTCTATATGCAGGCATAGGAACTTTAACTAAGTTATCGGACGACCGCCTAAGCGATTTTGGCCGTTGCCTATCAAAGCACGCCAGTCATTCCTTTTTAGCGATAACTAACGCCAATTGGAAGCGCCAAGGGAGTTCAAGTCATCCTCCACCTGTTGTTTCCATCTCAGTCGAGGCCTCCCCTTCCTCTGCTGCCGAATTCAGGTGACGATAGGAAAACTTTCTCTGCTGGAGCTTCTTTGTCCATTCGCATAACATGACCCAGCCAGCAGAGCCCTTGGGCTTTAATTTGCTGGACTATGGTCAAGTCTGCGTAAAGCTCGTACAGCTCATCGTTAAATTTCCTTCGATACTCGCCGTTGGCATCACGGGAAGGACCATAAATCTTCCGGAGAACTTTTCTCTCAAATACTCCAAGGGCCATCTCATCTTCTCTTTACATTGTCCATGAATCTGAGCCATACATCAGGACAGGTAGGATGAGAGACTTATAGAGCGTGATCTTTGTTCTTCGATAGAGGACTTTACTTCTCAATTGCCTACTCAGTCAAAAGTAGCACTTGTTGGCAAGAGTGATTCTCCGTTGGATTTCTAGACTGATATTATTTTCGGTGTTAATACTGGTTCCCCAGTAGACGAAGTTTCAAATTTGTAACTGTCAAAAGTGACATGGCTGCCAAGGCGCAGGTGCGCCGATTCTTTCTTTGATGACAGCAAATACTTCGTCTTGTCCACGTTGAACGCAAGACCCACTTTTTTCGCTTCCTTATCCAGTCCAGAGAGGTCAGCGCTTCCGGCGCGGTTGTTAAGGCCAATGATATCAATATCATCGGCATACGCCAGCAATTGCACGCTCTCGCAATAGATTGTACCGTTGCGGTTTAGCTCTGCTGCTCGAATTATCTTCTCCAGCATCAGGTTGAAGAAATCGCACGAAAGGGAGTCGCCCTGTCTGAAGCCTCGTTTGGTTTCAAATGGCTCAGAGAGATCCTTCCCGATTCGAACGGAGCTGTTGGTATTGCTCAACGTCATTTGGCAAAGCCGTATAAGCTTTGCAGGGAAGTCAAATTTAGACGTGTCGGCATACAGGCAACTCCTTTTTGCGCTGTCAAAACCGGCTTTGAAATCGACAAAGAGATGGTGTGTGTCGATTCTTTTATCATGGGTCTTCTCCAGGATTTGACGAATGGTGAAAATCTGGTCGATGGTAGACTTACCAGGTCTAAAGCCACACAGATAAGGTCCAATCAGTTTGTCTACGATGGGCTTCAGTCTTTCACACAATACGCTAGAAAGAACCTTATATGCGATATTAAGAAGACTGATTCCGCCGTAGTTGGAGCGGTTAGCGAGATCGCCTTTCTTTTGGATTGGGCAGAGAACACTTAAATTCCAATCCGGAGGCATACACTCATCTGACCATATTCTGCATAAGAGCTTATGCATGCTTTTTACCAGCTCTTCGACTCCGTGCTTGAACAGCTCGGCGGGTAGTCCGTCTTTTCCAGGCGATTTGTTGTTCTTGCGCCTGGATATAGCTATCCTCACTTCATTATAGTCCGGTGGTGGGACGACTTTTCCATTGTCGGGGATTGGGGTATCGGGTTCGACGTCTCCCTCGCAGTTTAGCAGTGAGGAGAAGTGCTTCCTCCATAATTTAAGTACACTCTGTACGTCGGTTACCAGGCCGCCATTATTGTCCTTACAGGAACTTACCCCGGTCTTAAAACCTTCCGTCATCTGCCGGATCTTTTCATAGAATTTTCGGGCATCATTCCTTTCAGCCTCACTTTTCTTTTTTCTGAAAAGACGTCTCTCTTCCTTCTTTGCTTCACGATAGCGTTGCCATACACTGCGGGTTGCGCCCGTTCGCAACGTCTCCTTGTAGGCAGCGTCCTTTTTTTTCGAGGCAGCTTTGCATTCCTCATCGTACCAGTTGTTCTTGCGGGCTCGCTGGAACCCTATAGTGGCCTCAGCGGCGGTATGCAATGAGTGAGAGATTTGCTTCCATTGCTCGGTTACATCGTTAGGTCAGGGATTGCCCTCTGATATCAGGTGTGAGAGTCGAGTGGAGAAATTATCAGCTGTCTGTGTCATGCACAGTTTCTCGACGTCAAACTTTCCTTCCGTTACTGTGCGCACTTTCTTCGTTGCACAGAGGCGTGTGCGTATCTTAGCTGCGACAAGATAATGGTCCGAGTCGATATCAACCTAGTGCCGTTGGGTGATGTTATATCGTGGAGACTAAATTTTCCAACTGTAGGACCAAAGACTCCTTCCTTGACCACCTTGGCATTAAAGTCGCCGAGCACGACTTTGATATCATGTTGGGGGCAGCGATCATAAGTCTGTTCAAGTTTATCGTAGAAGGAGTCCTTCTGTGCGTCGTCCATCTCCTCAGTCGGCGCATAGGCGCAGATAAATGTTATATTGAAAAATATTGCCTTGATGCGGAGCACAGCGAGACTCTCGTCCACAGGAGTGAACGCTAGTACTTGGCGGCGAATTCTCTTTCCCACAAATCCTACACCACGCCATTTGCTGCGTGTCTGGCCACTGTTGTATACGTCACAAGGTCCGATGATCGTCTTTCCTTGTCCCGTCCATCGCATTTCCTTTAGGGCGGTGATGTCGGCCCTTGCGTTAGCGAGGACATCAACTAGTCGGGCAGCGGTACCTTCCCTGGAAAGGGTCCGGACATTCCAGGTACATGCCCTAATATCCTTCTCCTTTTCCTTAATTCGTTTTGCCGGGTCGTCAACATTAAAGGGGGTTCTCATCCGAGGCTTTTTTAGGTTTTTCATTGGACTCAATTTTTTACGTGGCGGGTCCCAAACCCAGCGCACAACCCGTCTCCGGGGTTTTGAATAAAAATATTCACATTTATATAGCGAGCAGCTTGCTACAAGACAGACACCCGCTTGCAGCCGCACCACATGGTGAACAGACGCTGCGAAACGAGACCACGGTGAGCCCTTAAACCGAATATGTCAGAGTGGCCCCACCGGGGCTCCCTCTCTTTCTGCCGCGAGCATAAGTAGTTCACGTTGCCCAGAGTGCACGAACGAGGACGCAAGAGTCGGGATTGAGCAGGGTCGCACAGTTGCAGCCGTTTGGCTAACTATACAACCACACCCCATTACACTGCTATATTTCGATAATTTACCAACAACTGAGCTAACGGTCCAAATCGGGTTATAAAAAGAGAAGGCCACAGGTTTGGGAACAATACCGTAACATACTTACATAAGTAAATTCGGCCAAAAGACAGGTTTTCATGTGAACTCCACAATATTTTAAGAAGAAAATTTCCTTAAATATTTAACTGGCTAAGAAATGAAAATTACTGTTATTTTGTTTATTTCCACCGGGTGGGCGAGTCATGGGTAAGAGCTAGTGTTAATATAAGGGACATTCCATCGTGACTCCTGGGACATTTGACTCGAGAGCTTAGTCATCTTTGACTTAATAAACTGACATCGGGACTTCAATTGCTATGAAATATATTTATCGACATGGATAAATGTCCAATAATATAAATGCATTAAAAAAATTTGCGAAATAACAACAAATTGCTTTATAACTATTTAGTAAGTGAGTGTGACTCCCGGGACACCGAAAAATCCCTTTGTTGCACCTTTGTGAGCACGAAAACGAATACGAACTGCACAATGCAACCTTGACCTACAATTTGTATATGATCGAAAGTACATACTACATAGTACCATATTCTTTGAAAATAAGATCAGTATTAGCTTTTAGGAACTTTTTACAAAGGTTTAAGAGTGTGACTCCTGGGACATTTTCTTGTTTTTTCGTGATACAATTTTTAAGTTTTTTCAGTTTTATCGATGCAGTTCCCTAAAGATTTAGCTATGCAACTAGCTACCCCTAAGTCATAATAATAAAAAGACCTTTATTATAAAGTTCTGTCAGAGCATTTAAAAATTTGATAGTTTTCCTCTTTTGACTGGAATGCCCCATAATTATATTGGTGAGAGCTTCAGAAAATGAGCTTCTGTATAGTAGTAAAGCATATTCAGTTTAATTAAAATTTAGTTTATTATGTAAAATTTTCAACTGTAATATCGTAGCTCGCTTGCAAGAGGTATGAATGTGCCAATTTTCCATATTTGAAGTAATAGGCTCACGTGATTTCGTTTTTCTACGATTCACGAAACTCCTGGGTTTCCAAAGTACAAGGAACCCCCGGAAATTTGCAATGCCATTTTCATGAATGTGTAGTTCAATCCCTGAAAATGGTGCCAGAAAAACGAATGTGCTACACATTCATCTTTTGGCGCATCAAAAATGATTAAGAACTCAATTTTTTAATTTTTTTAAAATTCTCGTTTTGCCATAAACATGAATTCGGAGATTGTTACGTATACGCCATGGTGTCTGTTGTTGAGTGGAGTACATTCACTTTTCTTGCAAAACAATAATTTTTTAAAATTTAAAAAATTCAGTTCTTAAACATTTTTGTTGGGCCAAAAAGATGAATTTGTATCACATTCGTTTTACTGGCATAATGAAAATTTTAAAAATTTTTCATTGGAAATTTTAAAAAATGAATGTGCGGATCTCAAGGAATTGAAGGAATATTAACGTAAAAACTATATCAGTGGAAAGAGTATATTGAGAATATAACCTGCAAAACCATATTTATGTATTATATCTAACAGATGCATGCAGACTAAGTTAATTTGGCCTCTCAAATTTTTTTTCATAAAAGTGTTTTATATGTTTTTTTCACATTTAGCTACTACCATCTCCATGCAGCTTCGTCCCATTATCGTATGCCTAAAATTCATTTTTGACTTCTTAGTATTTATTCTGTGTTAGCTTTGCCGACAAATGCTTCAGTCACAAAAATTAAATAGCAAATTTATTCTAGGTTAAACGTCAACTGTTGCAAACCAAAGTGAAGTGAAAAAGTGTAACCAAATATTAATAAACTGCAACAGCTAAAGTAGGCGAGAAAAGCAAGAGGCATAAAAGACAAGTGATATACTAAAATCTAGTAACTACACATAATCAAATTCACGCTAACACATTGATATCGTAAGCGGGCATCTGCTACAACTGCAAACATTTTGCCTTGCTTTGACTCACTCAACCTGGGTGTGATGTTTTTGATCTGGTATCCATCACAACCTCCTTGAGTGAGCGATAGCAGGGTAGAATTTCCTCTTAACTCTACGGCAACTTAATAAATACATACAAACGAATATATGAGAGCATACACGCCGACATTAACCAACGCTGTAATCAAAGAGGTATGCTGGACCAACAATACAAACGTGTTCGAAACAACAGCAAAGTGATACTTGTATTAAATAAAAGTTCGTAATTTATAATGCGTAAATTTTTATTTTTTTTTATTTATTTATTTAGCCGGACTAAGCTAGTTTGTACTTGTATAAAAAAGTTCTTTGCTCAAGGTTTAATGAAGTCAAAGGTTGTGTTAAAGTTGCGTATACGCCATGTACATCGCACCCTGAGTTAACAGATTTTTATGTACCTTTCTTTTTTTTAATTTTTTTGTCACCCTGTAAAAACAGCGAAATTTGTTTTTTTTTTTTTCTATAATTTCTATATTTAACGTTCGATTTTCAAAAGGGATAGATTTCTAGAAAGGCATTCACCAAGGCAATATTTCATCCATAGAAACTTTTAAAACCAAAAAAAATTGTTTCCTGAAAACTAAGAAAAAAAAGAATATTTACCTGCATATAATGAGGAAATAAATGTAATGCATTTATGCTAAATCTTTCCTTGACTCTAATTTGCTGTAACGTTCTCGGCTACTTAGTTTAGCGCATATATAACCTAGGCATTCCTCGTCGGCAACTTCTGTACAATAATCACTTACTAAGTAACAAATCGCTCAGTATTTTGAGAATGGCATAGAAAATCTAAGGCTGTATTTACTTTATTCAATTTTTTTTATAATATAGGGTGTTGGTTTTAAATAAATTTGAATAAAAGCTAAAGTTGGTGTAGCAGGTTAATGGCTCATATGGGCGAAATATGACACGGGTTGAAACCTTTACAACAATATATTGCTCGTTGAAATTAAAGACCAAATAGAAAAGTTAAAAGCAAAAACGAATTTCGCTGTTTTTACAGGGTGGCGAAATTTATTTATTTTTTTCATTTTTGAAATCACCAACAAGTAAACATTCGGACCAGGGGGGAACATTTTAAACTCTTTTTGGCGATACGCTCCAATGTATATCTTTAACATAAATATGCATGTAATAACTTTGTATAGCAAATATTATTCATATTAGCATTACATTCATCAGTAGACTTTTTTGAATATATTCTTCAAGTGATATTAGTATTAAAAAAAAAGGAGACGAGACACCATCGTTGTAATATGTATCTCCTGTACGCATTCAATCCAAGCCTGTGCTTTTTACGGTGGAATAAAGCATTAAAGAATGCATAACCAATTTCTTATTGCAAATTTCATTATGTAAATATCAGCTACGACTAGCGCGTTCTTCGAAATATCCTTGGAGTGAATCATTTTACATTCATTTTTAAAAGTTGTATGAAAAGTGAACTTTGACCCCCGTGCGATACGCTTTAATCGTTTCCAATCGCGGCTAAATTACTATCGATTTAGGGGTTGAGCTTTTGAAAAGCTGATGAAAAATTGTGTTCCTACAAATAAGGACCACCCTAATTTACATAGTTTTCTAGTATGTTTTATTAAATATTGTTATGCGTTTCTTTCCATTCAAAAATATTAAATTTACATTTTCTTTAACTTTCCCTTACTTTTGGGAGATACAAAATATTTAGCAAAATGTGAAAATATAAAAGTGAAAACTTTCATTTTGATGCAAACAATATGGAAATTATCATGCAAATTGAGAAATATTAAAAAAAAAAAATTTTAAAGGAGTCCAGTTCTTGGAGCAATACATAGAAATCTCGATTTTTCATGGAATGGTCTCAACTCCATACTTGGCTAAACTGCCGCCCATAGCAAGAAGGCAGTAAACGCAATCTTACTTTATGTTAAAGTCGAACATGATTTTCTTTCGACGACAGTATTTGGAAAAGGTTGAAAATACACTCAGAAAAAAGCATTTCCTTGAAACCACGAACCAGTTTCCTTATTTCGATTTGCCTAATATAAGGAAAAATATCCTTAATTTAAAGACTTTCCTCAATTCAAGTTCAATGCTGTCTGTAACTCAAGGAACTCAATTTACTCAATACAAATAATAGTTTTCTTAATAAGCTGTAATTAGACGCTGCCAATTATATTGCAGTAGTTGGCATAATGGTAGACACCTACATATGTTGAGCGTTTATGACATCTGAGTTCGATTCTCGGTGAATGCAACGTAAGAACTCTGAAAACAAAATTTTTTCTTGTTCTTAGGAAACGTTCAAACAAAAATAACAATTTTTCAGAGTTCTTACATTGCCTTCACCGAGAATCCAGCTCAGGTGTCCTCTTCGTTAAACTGAGTAAAATATTTTACTTATGTAAAGGAAGCCATGTCCTTAGCGCTTTTTTTCTCTTGCAATTATTCTTTGTTATTGATGAACATGCCGAAAAAGCTACAAGCTATGCTAGCTACAATGGTTGCATTTCAATTTTGGTGAGGGATCTCGCCAAACCGCTTCGTATTTATTAGAAATCTCACATCACCTTCATTAGGCATCGATCCCAGGATATTAGGATTTACAAAAAGGAGTGTCTACCATTACACTAACTGCGCGAAGTTTTAAAATATGTACATAGATTCTACATAATTGAAAACTTGCTCTTCTTTCAGTTATAAGCTGTTTTTTCATGTTTAGTGGCCTAGGTTGTAATCTTGCAATTTATTAATGAAGTTAAAATCAAAAATTCCTAATCTAATAATTTTGTAAAACTTGCCTTCCATCAACCCTGCTACGAAAGGCAAGCCATTCTTGAGTTTCGCTTGAACTAAAATAACGTTCTGGGTGTAACACACATTTTACATCTTAAGTCACAACCACACAGGTATAAGGTAGATGACTATTACGCAAAGGAGTCTCAGCATTCAGCTAACACGCATACCATATTTAATTATAACATCCAAAGTTGAGTGGAAACATTAACGCTAAAGTTTTCAAAATAATCCAAGGGAATGTGTATAAGGAATGAAATGAGCAAATTTGTATTTAGTATCGACGTTCCGAGCGAACACATCAGCTATGAACGCACTTCACGAAGGTTTGAAAATTGATTTTGTTTAAACCACAAGAACAACAAAAACAGTTTGAGTATAATGTGTCGAAAAACTTTAGCGTGCTGTTCAAATATTGTATGAATATGTGTGGGTGTGAATATTTATACGTATGTCATGTATATCAACTTTTGTGCTGATTAGAAATTTATGGAAGTAAATTGAAAACTTAACACGTCGAGAATATCATCGTTAATAACATATAAAATCTTATGAAGATAAAAGTTACTCCACTTTTGTATACCAAACATTTATGAGGCAAGGCTGCAAACCAATTCAGTGTGGTTCAGCTCGGTTATTTGTATTAGTTACGCGGGCCTACGTAATTGAATTACCCTCGATAATCTCACTATAACCATCCATCTAGCACACCGGCAAATGTTGCCCTGACCAATTTGTGCTATCTCATCTCAAGACCCATTTCTCTGTCCACATTCTCGTTCTTCTACTTCTTTTCCTAATTCTTCCTCTACATCCTGATAATCTTAATTTGAATTCAATAAACGCTTTGATATGAAAATCATTTTAGTTTGAACAAGTTCAAGTGCAAACGACTTATAAACGCTTACACTTCCACATACTAGATTGTTGTAATTTAAAAAAAAGAAAAACCGCTGAAACAACAAACAAAGTGAATGTTAAACACAAGACGCCTTAAGCGTCAATTACATAAAGCTTTGTTAACCTCGCCTGACATTTGCAACCTCAAAACTCTGCACTCAACTTCAGAGGTATGCTACAATGAACGCTTTCACGCTCTTTTATACATTTGTTTTCGTTATTTATTTCTTTGCATTCATAGTGTTTTGGTAAATTTCTTAATTTAATAGAGAAAAAATAAATTAATTATTATTTCCCCCAAATTTTAATTCTTAAATTAAAACAAAGTCATCAAGATCTGATTGTTAAAGCAAGCAAAATTTGAGAGTTTGCCTAATTTCAACCTTGCTTCAACTTTGAGGTCTTCTATTTGCCATGCTTCGTTTAAATACGTATATTGAACTTTTCTGCCAAAGTCAAAGTTCGAGGTAAATCAAAATAAAGCTTTATGTAATTGGGGCTTTAACGCCAACAACCTTAAAGGCATAGCACACAAATATGTGCGACTGCGTCACGTTGCCGCTAAAGTTGTTGTTGTTCTTTTAAAAGTTTATGACACGCTAGCACGCCTGAAGATATGCTAACGTTTATAGGGCGCCTTCCATGGAAATCTAACTCGGCTATAGCGCTCTGCATGTTTGTCTGTTACTTCGGGGTACACCACAAATCTCAAGAGAGCAGAAAATTACTTTGGTATAAATATAAATATACTGCTATAATCATTTATGTATTTATACGGAAGTACTTCTGAGCAGCTTTAAGATGTCTATATGTGCCTTTATATGTGTCCAAATCTAGTAAGCAAGTAGGCTTTGGCACGTGGAATACACCAAAATACTCAAGCGAATGAAATGAGTTTTAAACAGGGACGTAACTGTTATAAGAAATATGATAAAAAGGTCCCATTTAACCATTAGTACTGATGTATTAAAATATTGGTTATAATTAACCAATACCGTAAGATATACTTTATGTTGGTCACCATAACCATTATAAATGTGAGAAAATTTTTTTGGTTATTAATAACCAAAAAAAATTTTGGTTGACTTAATGGTTATTCGTAACCAAAAAAATATAACTCTCATTTATATTGGTTACGATGTCCAAGATAAAATACCTCTTACGATAATGGTTAAAAATTCCCTAAAACATATAAAGGGAATTTTCGCGTAACCTTTTCGTCTGAATAACAATTATTTTCGGTCCCTGGTTTTAAAAGTGTGTGCTTGACTCTTTAAATTTAAAAATGTTCACTTGAGGTACATCAACAATTCTTACAAAGAAAAGTTGCATCTGCTGCTGCAGCTGTTTTGAGGTTATGTTTCTATGATTGTCGCTTGTATAAGTGGGCGTATATAGCTATGTGATATCAGTAGCCTACCGAACAAAAATGCTGACAAAGTCGTTGACAATGTTGATAATGAATACATATAACGATAATTGCAATAACTCTAGGTTACATAATAACAAAATGGCGAGGCGGTTTTATGGCACTGTTGTATAACGGTAACATTGTTTACTTATGTGCCGCGCTTTTGTTGATTTTTTGTGACATAATAAAAAGCAAATAAGTATTGGCAATATACTGAAATAGAAGCAAAACGAAAATAGGCAAAAATGAGTTTTCGATCACCATTTGATAGCTTTCTATGTTCCAAGCTCAAACGCCCCAAGGGACAATTCCAGTGGGAGTTGCGTATTGATGTTTGTGGTACACATGCAGCGGTCATAATATACCAAGTTTATATGTTTTTTATACCTTTCATGAACATGAAATGGTATTATAACTTTGGTCCGATGTTTGTAAATATGAGAAGAAGAAGAGATAGACCCATCAATAAGTATACCGAAATGATCAGGATGACGAGATGAGTTGATTTAGCCATGTCCGTCTGTCCGTCTGTCTCTCTGTCTGTTTGAACGCAAACTAGTCCCTCAGTTTTTGAGATATTTGGCTGAAATTTGGTATGCGGCCACCATTTTCCAATATAGGAATCATTTGTCGGAACCAGCAAGATCGGACCAATATAACATATAGCTCCCATACAACCGATTATTCCGATAAACGGATTTTGGGCTATAACTCCTGTAATTAAACACGTAGGAACGTGAAATTTTGTAAATATTGCTCTTTTTATATGTGAAATATCGATGTTGAAATTCATAGAGATGGGATAAATATTTCACATAGCTCCCATACAATCGATTATTCCGATAAACGGATTTTGGGCTATAGCTCCTGTAATTAAACACGTAGGAACGTGAACTTTTGAACGTATTTTTTTTTTTATATGTGAAATATCGATGTTGAAAATCATCGAGATTGGATAAATATTTCACATAGCCCCCATACAATCGATTGTTCCGATAAACGGATTTTGGTAGATAACTCCTGTAATTATATAGGTAGGAACGTGAAATTTTGGAAGTATCGCTATTTTTATATGCGAAATATCGATGTTGAAAATCATTGCGATGGCATAAATATTTCACATAGCTCCCATACAATCGATTATTCCGATAAGCGGATTTTGGGCTATAACTCCTGTAATTAAACACGTAGGAACGTGAAATTTTGTAAGTGTTGCTATTTTTATATGTGAAATATCGATGTTGAAACTCATAGAGATGGGATAAATATTTCACATAGCTCCCATACAATCGATTATTCCGATAAACGGATTTTGGGCTATAACTCCTGTAATTAAACACGTAGGAACGTGAAATTTTGGACGTATTGCTATTTATATATGTGAAATATCGATGTTGAAAATCATCGAGATTGGATAAATAGTTCACATAGCCCCCATACAATCGATTGTTCCGATAAACGGATTTTGGTAGATAACTCCTGTAATTATATTGGTAGGAACGTGAAATTTTGGAAGTATCGCTATTTTTATATGCGAAATATCGATGTTGAAAATCATTGAGATGGCATAAATATTTCACATAGCTCCCATACAATCGATTATTCCGATAAGCGGATTTTGGGCTATAAGTCCTGTAATTAAACACATAAGAACGCGAAATTTTGGAAGCATCGCTATTTTTATATGCAAAATATCGATGTTGAAAATCATTGAAATGGGATAAATATTTCACATAGCCCCCATACAATCGATTGTTCCGATAAACGGATTTTGGTAGATAACTTCTGTAATTATATCGGTAGGAACGTGAAATTTCGTAAATAATGCTATTTTAGAATGTGGAATGTCGATGCTAAAAATGAATGAGATTGGACCAATATAACACATCGTCCCCATATAATCGATAGCTCCGATAATTTCGGTATGAGCTAAAGTTAAATTCATACAGGCTGTACTGGGGATCAAACCGTGAAAATCGTGACGCTTATTCATGAAAGGTATTTAGCCTTCGGCACAGCCGAAGACAGCTTTCCTTACTTGTTTTTTTATGGGCTATTTACCATCGGTCTACCCAACTGCAAGCGGTCGATGTCCCACCTCGAATGGCCACCAAAGTTATTGTTATTAATTTGAGGGGCTTGTGGTGTTTTGCAGAAGGTAATTGTAACATTTTATGACATCACATTCTATAGTATCCATAAGCGTTTCGCCATGCATTCGTAGATAAGAATAAATCTCCATTTATACTGAAATGGTACATACATATTTACCATTATACAAATGTAACCAATAAATTCTTCAATCAGATTTCTGGTTGAAAATCCAGTTAAATTAAACCTTTCAAAGGGATAAGAAATGCAGAGATCATATCCGGGATTGGGATAATTATTAGAAAATAAGTGTAATAAAAATATCCAGTTAATCAGTTAACCATCCTCAATTGGTGCTCAACTACCAAGAGATTGTATTTTATTTTCCTACCCTTTTGCTATTTCTTAAATATTCCTTCTTTTCCATATTTTGTATATTTTTGGTTTGTATACATTCCTATTCATTTTGCCTTTTCCTCCCTCTTTGCACCATACAGTAATATAGTTTCAATGTTGATAATTATTTATTCTTCTTAGTTCGTCTTCATACGTATTTCTTTCTTTTCCTTTCCTTTGCTATCATTTGCTTTTATTTCCTATCCTTTCCTTTACTTTCATCTCAATTTATATCTTTTGCTTTTCTTTCCTTCCCTTCTCTTTTCTTTCCTTTTCTATTCTTCCCTCTCCGTTCTTTTCCTTTTCTCTTCTTTCATTTCATTTTATTTCCTTTCTTTCTTTCTTTTTTTTGTTCTTTTCTTTTTTTTTCCTTTCTTTTCGTTTCTTTTATTTTCTTACCTGACCTTTATTTCCATTTCCATTACATTCCTTTTTCCTTTTATTTTCTTTTTCTTGTATTTCCTTTCGTTTCCTTTGCTTTAGTTTCCTTTCATTTTATTCATTTTTTTATTTTTTTTCATTTCATTTCTTTTCTTTTATTTTTTTCTTACCTTTATTTTCATTCACTTTTTTTCCTTAGATTTCTTTTCCTGTCATTTCGTTTCCTTTACTTTCCTTCCCTTACCTTTCCTTTTCTTACCTTTCTTTTCCTACCGTTTCATTACTTTCTTTTTTTTCCTTTCGTAACTCCTTTAGTTTTCTTTCTTTTCCATTCATTTCCTTTACTTATTTTTTTAGCTTTTTATTACCTCTCTTTGCTTTATTTTACTTTATTGTATTTTCATTCCTCGCTAACTTTTCTTTCCTTTCTCTTTCTCTTCTTTCCTTTCTTTGCCTTTCTCTATTTGCTTCTATTTTCCACTCCTTTACCTACATTACATTTACTTTCTTCCCTTCCTTTTTTCTTTTCCATTCCTTTCCTTTCCCTACCTTTATTTGCCTTTGATTTTTCTCAAATTTTTTCCGTTCCTTACCTTAACTTACCTTTATTTTCCTTTTATCCATTCCTTTCCTTTCCCATTCTTTCCTTTCTTTTATATTTTATTTATTTCATTTTGTTTTATTTTTATTTATTTTATATTATTTCCTTTCCTTTCATTTCCAACAAATTTCTTTTTTTACTTTCAATCACTTTTCTATTTCTTATTTTACTCTTTTTTTAATTTTATCAATTTTCCATTTTATTTTATTTCACTAAGCCTAGCCACGAAGGGCATTGTGCATGATATAGCTGAGCAAGCATTTGCTTCTCTTAATACTCACACACAGATTTTTTTTTTTGTAAACACTGTTTGTACCCACGCTCAATAAAGTTGACGGGCTCATGTTTATTATTGCTGCCAACAAAACAACTCACACTCGGACTCTCCCAACTGTAATGAATGCAAACACAACAATGCAAGTGGTCATACCTACATACACACATAACAGCGGCTCTATAAAGTGAATGCGTGTTTGGCACTTGTAGTGGTGTGAATTTCAAATCATATTATAATTAATTTTTGGTTTGTTGTCGCACACCCTGCTCGGCGAGACCTATCGATACATATCAAATTTTATATACCTTAGAATTGTGGCTATTGCAAACAAGGGAGAAAACTGTCAAGCATTGTGCATTTATATATAATAGATCACCAGTAACTGCAAGGAAGCGCTAGACTAGTGATGCGTATCGCGGAATATAAAAACAATATATTGTTATTGAATATCGTGATGTTACAATATCGATATTCGATAAATCGGCTAAAAAAATCGATATATCGACAATATCGAATTTTCAAATTTTCACCATTACACTATGTCAGGTGTCACACGGCCAATATACATAGATCAAAAAGGAGAGTTACACGTTCAATATTTATCGCGTTTGTATATTAGTGATTTTCATGCTTTGTTGCTCTAAATGTTTTAATAAATGGACCAAGACAACTCATAACCGACATGTTACTATCTGTTTTTTAATTTCAAAAAAGTAAAGGGGAGGAACTAGAGGAGAAAATGGTATCAGTATTGACGTATCGCGCAAAAATATGCTACACAATATTTATGCGACTGTATTGCGGTCCGCGATCTAGAATGGAATATTTTTTTATCCGCTTATTCACCTGAATTATAAAAACCTGAGTATCAGATGAATTGTCACTGTCCGGTAGGAAAGTTTCTATGAATAAAATATGTTTTCATTGGGTCATATTAATAAAAGAATGCAATTGCTTTTTTCAAATTTTCCTTCATTTGACATAATAAAATATGTAGGATGAAAATTTCCAAATTTGAGAAAAAGGCATGACAAAGTATTCGCTTTTTCTTATTAATATTGACTATAATAACAACCATAACTTCTCTGAGAACTAAATACGGGTTATTCCCTCGTGAAGGGTGGATACCTTGCCGCGGTACGAGGGCTTAAGTCGATAGCCACAGGGCTACGCTGCCCTTGTGATCATAGCTCCGTACGGCACTTCATCACGAGAGCAGCCTAGCCTCTCTGGCGCGACGACAAAGATCTTCCCCCTCCCAATCCAGGGTGTTATGCGAAACCGTGCCATGCGAAACCGTGCCCATTGGACGTTTGCAGCCGGGAGGCAAATCGTGGCTGTATTTGAACGGAGCCTCTCTGACACCGGGTCGCCTCAGAGAGTAAGCATGGCCTTACCGCGGTACGGGCCTCTGCCGCGTCGGACGACACATTTTCCCCTACTCTTCCCTTGACCCTAAGCTGGCCTTGTCCGGCGATGGGTCGTACGAACAAGATGAACTCAAATAACCTAAATAAAAACGAAAAATTTAAAAAACAAACAACGCCAAATTTCACTCCTCAGCAAAGGAGAGCTATGGAGGAGCATGCGAGGAAGCAACAACAAGGCCGGAGGACAACCTCCGTTCCACAATCAAGGGGGGGATCGACAGCCATGGCAACTACGAGTCGGTCAACCAACCCTCTATCGAATAAGATTGACTTGATGGGAGCTAGCACCAGTGCGGTTGCCAACGCAGCTAAACGGACAACGGCGGATGCTAAACTCCCATCAACCGCTGATATGAAAACCAGTATCTTTACGTCTGTGGCAGCGGTCACACGACCTGGTCTCGGAGTTTCGAAGGAGAAGGAAGCTGCAACTGAGATGTCGGCAAGGAGAGCGACCGCGATGGCAACTACGCGTCCGCACTCCCGGGAGACATCTCCCCGCCGCTTCACATACCACGAGAAAAGATTGGCTGCAAAGATCCTGAAGAGGTATGAAGGGGTACCGCAGGAATCACTGTCGCCGAATTCCAGTAAATCGGTAGAGCTAGCGAAAGCTGTGATACCGGATTTCCAAAATTCTTACATGCCAAAGAAGTTAAAAGTTAACCCTTTCAAGCGCCAGAGATCGGACCTGGACTTAATTCCCCCTCCCAAGCGGCATCAGAATACCCCTGGAGCGGGCAAACTAAGCTTTGCTGAGGTAACCAAGGACAGGATCCTTATATGCGTCCTTGACCGAGGCAATGACCGTCTGGCCATCCCCAAGGACCGGTGGCGTTACGTGCGAAATGAACTCGGCAACATTCTTCTCAACGTTGCTCCGGAGTTTCCGGGTAGTTCGGCGCGAGTAACGGATGCGGGTTGGCACCAGGGTCAGATTAAATTACTCGCATGCGAGGATGGAACAACCGTAGCACTGTACAAGGCAGCAGCTGCTAAACTGGGTGAAGTCTACAAGGGCGCAAAGATAGAGGTCGTCGACTGGAAGGACATTCCAGCTCGTCCAAGGGCAAGGGCGTGGATTCCGGCCTTCCCTGACGAACCCGAGAGAATTCTCGGGATGCTACGGCTAATGAATCCGTCCCTCCCAACGCCTGACTGGAGTGTCAATCTGGTCGAGCCCCTCAAAAGGTGCAATGGCCTAGTACACTACAGCGTAGGCCAGATCGTTATCCACGTATATCGTGGTGATGCTCAGCGCGCTGCCTTCTCGGCTGCTCCGGGGGAACCGGAAAACGAATTACCAGAAGAGGAAGCGGAGGATTCCGATGCGGAAAGCATGTTATCCGCCACGTCCCTTGGCGATAGTGCTGTGAACAACTCGGAGATGGAGGACAGCCTACAGGACGAGGAAGTCCTCGACGTCACGGTGGTAGCAGCCAACGCTGAGCGATTAACATCTAACGCTACAGGCAGCAGGACTCCTGCAACGCAACATCGGGCAGTTAATCGGAACAACTCGTCGTTTATAGGCAACCTCCGGGATGGAGCAAACCTCGACGATATGGGGACGGCAGGGAAGTCTGTGCGCTCTCATGCTGGCGGTGCTTCAGATTAATTTGCACAAATCTAAAGTGGCTTCGGCTGCTTTAAGTAGTCGTCTTTCTAAAGGCGACGTGGATGTGGTCCTCATCCAAGAACCCTGGGTCAATAGCTCGAGAATCTGCGGATTGGGGACTAATGGCTTCAAGCTCATTCGAGCAGGCGAGGAGAGCAAAGTCAGAACGTGTATTTTGGTCAAGTCTGAGTTGAACTCATTTCTCCTACCTAACTACACCAATGGTGATATTACCGCTATCAGTCTAACGGTCGACAGCACCCGCCTGACGGTGGCGTCGGTCTATATGCCCTACGACGCCGAAGAACGGAGGTGAAAGACCTGGTGTCAAATTTCTGCACAGGTAATCTTATTATTGGAGCGGACGCTAATGCTCACCATGTCCAATGGGGGAGCTCCGATATCAATGCCAGGGGCGAGTCTCTGTTTGATTACCTCTTAACAACTAACCTGGTAATTTGCAACGTGGGTAATGAGCCTACTTTTATCACTAAGACCCGCAGGGAGGTCATAGACCTCACTATCTGTAGTGAAGGCGCTTATGAGTGGGTCAGAAAATGGCGGGTTCTGGAAGAACATTCATTCTCCGACCACCGTTACATAGAAATGGTTCTAGACTTTATATTAGAACAACCTATCATGAAACGCAATCCACGTACCACTAATTGGCAGTTACACAATGAAATATTAGACAGAGACCTGCCAGTACTGCCCTCACAAGCCCCCTCATCAGTAGAGGAGCTGGAGGATCTTGTTACTACATTTACATCGGCGCTCTCAAATGCTCTAGGACAGGCTTGTCCAGTGCCAAAACCACGCGGTAAACACAGGCCACATTGGTGGTCCTACGATTTGGACTGGCTCCGCAAATCATGCCGGAAACAATTTAACAAGGCCAAGACCTTCGGCTCTGAGCCTCACTGGCACGAATATAAAGCTAAACTAAGGGCCTACAAAAAAGCTCTGAGACGGGCGAAGAGGACCTCGAGGAGAAATTTCTGCACTGGCGTCGAAAAGGTCGACGACACAGCGAGACTTAGACGAGTCCTCTCGAAAAGTCAAACAGCCATCAGCTATTTGCGAAAACCTGACGGATCCTGGACCAGCACGGAAGAGGAAACCCTTGAGCTGCTCTTGAATACACATTTTCCGGGGAATCTGCATGACGCAGCACTAGCATCTGCAACAAACCTGGCAGTAAATATACCCATCACTGAGGAAAGGGTAAGGTGGGCAGTTAAGAGCTTTGAACCGTATAAGGCTGCCGGGCCGGACGGGATTATCCCCGCGCAACTTATAAACACGTTGGAGACATCAGCTAAATGGCTGGTATTTCTCTTCACAGCCTGCCTGGCTCTCAACCACATTCCGGGCTACTGGAGAAGCGCCACGGTAGTGTTTATCCCTAAGGCTGGGAAGGCATCCCACTACGAGCCAAAAGACTACAGACCGATCAGTCTCTCGTCCTTTGTACTAAAAACCTTTGAGAGGATACTAAGCGACTACCTTCCAACGAATATTGATAGCAACCTTATCTCTAGCTATCAGCATGCATACACCAAGGGTAAATCAACAGAAACCGCTCTGCACAGCCTAGTATCTGTCATTGAGAAATCGCTGTGTGAAAAGGACTACTGTCTCGTGGCCCTCCTAGACATTGAGGGGGCTTTCAACAATATAAGCCCGGAGGCGATCAACTCCGCTCTAACTAATCTGGGCGTAGATAGACCTCTAACTGGTTTAATTGACCAACTTCTAAGAGGAAGGAAAATAGCTTATTCACTTGGTACGGCTGAGTTATCACGCTATGTTACAAGGGGAACGCCCCAGGGTGGTGTTCTTTCCCCGCTTTTATGGAACCTCACAGTCAACTCGTTGCTACGTGACACAAGCTGGGGGGGCGGCAAGATAGTGGCATACGCAGACGATTTAGCTATTGCATTCAGAGGCAAGTGCCCACAAACTCTGTGTGACCTGATGCAAGTAGCACTGCGAGAGGTTTCGAGGTGGTCCTCTCGCTGCGGACTTAGTATCAACCCGGGGAAAGTGGAACTTATCCTCTTCACCAACCGGTACAAAATACCGTCACTAAGCCTACCAGAACTAGATGGCACGCGCCTGGGCTTGTCGGATAAGGCCAAGTTTCTAGGCATAGTTCTGGACAGGAAATTTAATTGGAAGGAGAATTATCTTCAGCGCCAGAAGAAAGCTTGCATCGCTCTTTACACATGCAAAATAGCCATTGGCAAAAAATGGGGGCTCAGCCCTGGGGTATGCAGTTGGATCTACACGGCCATCATTCGCCCAATCACGATGTATGGAGTCGTCGTATGGTGGCCGGCGCTGAGCAAGGCAACATACCTGAATCTGTTGCGGAAAGTCCATAGATCCAATATGATCTGTATAAGCGGTGCGCTAAGGACAACGCCCAACGAAGCCCTCCAGGCTATTCTGGGCATTTTGCCACTTGATCTGGAAGGGTTTCGGTCAGCGGCGGCATCAGCTCTGCGCCTAAGAGAAACCTCCAGTTGGGGTGCGGGTACTATTGGACACTCCAGTATTCTGGAATCTTACAGCTTTCTCCCTCTAAGCACAGATCATTGTGCGACCACTACAGTCGGGGGTAGCTGTTTTAAAATAAACATTACCAGCAGAGAAGACTGGGAGAGGACGGATTGGTGTCCCGAAACAAATGGTGGCACTTCCATATACACCGACGGCTCGAAGTTGGACGGCAGAGTTGGAGGAGGGGTTTATATGATCATTGTAGCGTCTTCCAGGCGGAAGTCTCGGCAATCCTGAACCCCGCGGCCTGGTTAAGCAAACGTGTTATCGGAGAAGATATCACTATTTTCAGCGATAGCCAAGCGGCAATCAAATCCCTTGGCTCATACACGTTCAACTCTGAACTGACGCTCAGCTGTCGTCGATCTCTTCAGGAGATGGCCCAACAGAACCGCGTAAACCTCATATGGGTCCCGGGACATAGGGACATTGAGGGAAACTGTAAGGCAGACGAGCTTGCCAGGCAGGGCACAACCAAGCAGGTTCTTCAGGATAAAGAGCGCTTAGGTATGCCGTTTGCCACATGCAAACTAATGCTGAAGGAGCACACACTCCGTCAAGCCAACGAAAGATGGCTGCAATCCCCAGGGTGTCGGATATCGAAACAAACCTGGCCAAAATGGGATCTTAAAAGGTCTAGACGCATTTATGCCATAACTAGGAGGGTAATAACCGGTCACTGCCTCATTGGTAGGCATGCAGAAAGGCTAAGTGTGCCCTACCGACGATGCTGCAGGAGTTGCAAAGATGATGAGGAGGAGGAAACAGTGGAGCACCTCATCTGCAACTGTCAGGCTTTAAGCGGCGCGAGAACGCGCTTTTTTGGGAGTTCCGTTCCTAGATAGCCTAAGCCAGATCGCGGAACTGGACATAAAGGACTTGATGGGCTTCATAAAGTCATCTAAGTGGTTCGAGGAGGAGTAACGGTGTCGGTTTAGGAGTGTCAGTCCCGGGATTCTGCTATGTGGAAAATCCCAACAACTCAGGGATTTTCCATATCGCTGGGTCCCGGGGCTGACTTTCCTTGTGTTGGTGGTATCACAACGGGCCTTTCAAAACTGGCCTAAGTGTGCCTCTGTGGCAGCCACTTGAACCTACCTAAATACGGATTATTTCCTACCGTTTCCTTACTTTCTTTTTTTCCTTTCCGTAACTCCTTTAGTTTTCTTCCTTTTCCATTCATTTCCTTTACTTATTTTTTTAGCTTTTCATTACCTTTCTGTCCTTTATTTTTCATTCTTTTTATTTTCATTTATTTTCCGTACCTTCCTCCTCGCTACCTTTTCTTTCCTTTCTTTTTTTCTTCTTTCCTTTCTTTTTCCTTCACTATTTGCGTCTCCTTTCCACTCCTTTACCTACATTACATTTCCTTTCTTCCCTTCCTTTTTTCTTTTCCATACCTTTCCTTTCTCTACCTTTATTTGTCTTTGATTTTTCTCTCATATTTTCCGTTCCTTACCTTATATTACCTTTATTTTCCTTTTATCCATTCCTTTCCTTTCCCATTCTTTCCTTTATTTTATACTTTTATTTATTTCATTTTTTTTATTTTTATTTATTTTATATTCTTTCCTTTCCTTTCATGTCCAACAAATTTCTTTTTTTACTTTCAATCACTTTTCTATTTCTTATTTTACTTTTTTTAGTTTTATCAATTTTCCTTTTTATTTTATTTTACTAAGTCTAGCCACGAAGGGCTTTGTGCTTTTTTTCAAAACATCATGTCTGAGCAAGCATTTAAAAAAAAAAAAAAAAAAAAAACTAATGGCGGCGATATACCAACAGGTTATCATAACCTCTAACGAGATTTTTAGCCGAGCTTCTCTTTCCAACTTGTGGTGTGTTGCTTTTTGAGTTTGTCCTACAAGTTGGCGGGACCTACAGTTTTTTGCCGACTCCGAACGGCACTTGCAAAGCAAAATGAATTTTTTTGCTGAGAAGCTTCTCATGGCAGAAATACACCCGGAGAGTTTGCCAAACTACTGCCGAGGGGCGACCCCGTTTAGAAAAATTATTTTTCTAAATAATTTTTGATGTTACTTTTGCCGGGCATCGAACCGCCAGGACTTGGTGTAGAAAGCCGAACACTTAACCGCTACACCACGGCGGCCGCCCATGAGCAAGCATTTACTTCTCTGAATACCCACGCACAGATTTTGTTTTTGTAAACACTGTTTGTACCTACACTCAATAAAGTTGACGGGCTGGCTGATGTTTATTATTGCTCCCAACAAAACAACTCACACTCGGACTCTCCCCAACTGCAATAAATGCAAGCACAAAAATACAAGTGTACCTACATACACACATAACAGCGGCTCTATAAAGTGAATGCGTGTTTAGCACTTGTAGTGGTGTGACTTTCAAATCATATTATAATTAATTTTTTTTAATTTTTGGTTTGTTGTCGCACACCCTGCTCGGCGAGACCTATCGATACATATATATTTTATATACCTTAGAGTTGTGGTTATTGCAAAAAAGGGAGAAAACTTTTAAGCATTGCGCATTTATATATAATAATAGATAGATTTGTTAGCTTTCATCGTTGTTAGTGTTCAAAGTATATATGTCAATTAAGGTAAAATACTTCACGACAGTTGCGTTATAGATGTTCAACATTCATATGGCTGGTTTGTATTGTGTATAGATGATAGATTTCGTCTTTCCACAAGACAATTCATAAAGTTTTCTGGGCCTTGGCTTATGCTCCTCCAGGCAAACAAACTCATTTGGTTGGTGCAAAAAGAATTAAAAGTAAAACACACAAATCAAGTATTTTTAGACCTATACAAGACAAAAACATTGCTTGGATTTTTACTAAAACTTTTGTGTTATCGTTTTGGGAATTTAAGAATTTTTAGTATGTATGTATGTGCTTATGTACACAAAACATAACAAAACATGCCTCCAAGAAAATGATACATAAATTTAACCAAAGTAATATAAAGTCGTAAGATAAATAAACCACATCAAAGTCATAAGGCAGAACATACTGGGGCATTGAGAGTCTGAATACAACATTTATAAACCACAATTATATGGAAGAATACCTACAAAAAGCTCGGCAAAAATCTCGTTAGAGGTTATGATAACCTGTTGGTATATCGCCGCCATAAGGTTTTTTATACCTACATACATTATTATGTGTTTGTTTGTAAGATCGGCGATAGAGTAACCATATCACCCCCATAAGAGTTGCATGGGCAAAATTGAGCTGCGTAAAGAAGCACAAAAAAGTTCTGCTTGGGGCGTATCGTTTTGTGGTTAAAGATAGGTATAACGTTTAGCAGTGGTCAGCAAAGGTTTAAGGTGTACTCATATTATTAATTGAAATAATAATGAAGAAATTGACTAAGTTAGTTTAAGGAATTAATATTTCTCCGTAAGCAGTACAATAGTATGTATACGGCACTACAAACATCCCAAAGAGGCAGGCGTCACGATAATAATATTGAATATCTACAATACACAGACATCGACCTGTTACAATTCTATTAAAAGTAGAGACGTTGGAAGTTACAAAAAAACGCCAAAAATACAGTTTTCACTAGATCTTGGTAATATTATGCGAAAGTGTTTGTAATTATATACACTAATTTTAGAAAAAATAAAGAGTTCCTGATTTTTACAACTTTGCATAAAAAAAAAACATTTTCAAAATCAAAATTTTACATATTATACGTCGTTAGAAGCGTAACCATGCTATTTTGGACTAAAACCGATCATAAGGCCAAGTTTAACAAACGAAAAATGTATGGTATGGAAAATGAATCTTTTTTCGATAAAAGTGTTTTACCCGACACTGTATGAAAAGGTCTTAAAATATTGATCTAGGACTTTCGTGAATGCAGTCTTGATTTGGACACTTGAAAACTTAAGAATTTGCAAAAATATTCAGGGCAACAAAAATTTTATTTTGTAGAGCTGTGCTATTTATGATTCTTCAAATGTCTATGGATATGTGGAGTTTTATTAGTTATATATTATGGATCTGTCTCACAACTATAGTTAATTATAATAAAACATTTTCAAAAGGAGTAATTTTTTCCTTAAAGCTTAACTTATCATTGATTCGTTTCGTTTCAAGCCCCATGGCGCTCTAAGTTAATCGTCAGCTACACATCTATTATTGTGTGCCGGTCTACCAACTTTGTGTGTATAAGGCTGTGTGCCAATTGGTTGAAAAAGGCAAACTTTGACAGAGGAATGGTAAATTCTGACAGTTATCGTGGTGAATATGAATGTCAGATTTTTTTACAACCATAATTTTAGCTAATTTTTTAGTAGTTGGTGCCAAAGGAAACAAATACCATTTTTGTACAGCATAGGAAATTTTTTGATCTCATTTTACTCTGACGAAAAGAAATACCAATTGACATACATATTTGTTGTAGTTATAGAGGGGCGCGTGCATGATTTTTGTACGACACGATTACGAATTTTCGAAAATATACACTAACCCGCACGGGGGAAAAATTACTAAAACACCTAAAACAAGACACGCACTAACACGCCCGAAAAAAATATAACTGTATTTTAGGGTATTTATTTTATTTTTGTATATCTACATATATGTACTTATACATACATACATCTACGACTTATAAGGAATATTGGCTATTTATACATGCCTACATATTTTTAAATTAAAAAAGTTTAGTAAATGAAAAAAGTTGATCAGACTCGACACGATCACGCACGAGCACGACACGGTCAAAAACACGCACGACGCCCATCTCTAGTTGTGATTAACATTTCAATCGAAGCTGAACAAATGAGGAAGCTTCCAAGAAACCACATGGTCTATTGAAGGCTCACTGTGTTTTTTTTTTTTTTTGCAGACGTTAGTTGAGAAGCAGTTGACTTTGCCTGCAAATTGTTTCATCTTACATGCCATGCGTGCGTGCAATAAATTTATTCGAGTCACACTTTTGAATTTTTCAACTTTTTAGCTGCACAAAATTATCGCCCATACTGGAGTCACATTTGTAGCACTGAGGTACAAACTGATAATGGTGTCAAGTGTGAGGCATGTGCACAGGCCTGCACCGTGAAAACACGTGCATCACTTTTGCAAAAAGCTAACTGGCTTCTGCTATTCCTTGAGTGCGAACGGTATTTTGAGCGTATGATATGTAGTGGGCGCACAGGTGCTAGAGTGCCATACCAACGACAACTGCGACGATGAACTGAAAATTATAAAGGTTAGTTTGAAGAGTCTGCGACAATGCAGTTGCCGTCAAAGTTGACATCAAACTGTGGTATTGTTGTTGTGCTATAAAAACACCATACAAGTTTTCGGTTAAATGTCAAGAACGGTGCCACTTCACTCTCAGCTAGCTACTAAATAATCTGGCCCACCAACACATTTTCTCAATAAATTTTACAAACACCTACGACGGCATGTGTGTGACAGTACGTGGACGTCAAAAGGTTAAATACATAAAATTATGGCAAAATACAAAAAAAAAGATGGGTGGGAAATAAATATGAATGTGATAGTATTGGAGCAATATAGGAAGGGTAAACTTATGGCGACAGACACAAAGTTATTAAAAGTAATAGAAAGTTTACTTTGCAATAAAAATAAAGAATGGTGTGGTGAAAATGGAAAGTTTGAGTGCTTTTGTTGTACCTATGTAGCTTTTAACTGATCGGAATAGTTTACAGGAAGTAATAAATTTTTGTGATATTTGCCAAATGTGTTCTACTTTTCGTATGGTTGTATGTATATTGTTTAAGGTTTATGTTTTGTTTGATATATTTACTTAAACTTACTTAGAGATCAGAAGTTACACAAATAAGGGATTTAAAGCACATTAATTTGGTATTCCAACCTGGAGGTATTTTATTATTTAGCGAAAACAATACCCGAAAAGTTGCTTAACTTTTTCTTAGCATTTGCTGTGCTCTTTTCGGTATCCCTCTATTGCTCAAGGAGGCCATCCATAACGTACGTAAGCCATTTTTTTAAGAATGTTACAGCTTTACATGTGCTATCTATCAAAAATGCTTTAAATAACTTAAAGTCATACTTAATTTTCACCGAAATCATTGATTTAACTACATCATGATTCTTTGCCAAGGATGAAATACTGATTTTTTTAACAATTACAGATTTTTGATTTAACACTAAATTTATTGGCATATAAAAATTTTTAAAAACACATAAAATAGGGCAGATACATCCATAAGCGGTTTGTAGCCATTTAAAAAAAAACTATTGGCGATATACCTCTAACGAGATTTTTTCCGAGCTTCTATTTCAACTTGTGCACACTTTGGTTTTTTCCTACAAGTTGCTGATATCATATTGTGCAGTATATTCACGGCGTGAACTGAGTATACTTTGCCATGAATTGCATGCGAAGTTTCACGAGAAAAAATTTTGTATGGATTTAACAGACATTTCACGCGAAAATCGTACTTATTACCTACCTTAACATAAAACAGCAGCAGATTTTCCGATTTCGGGGAATGTCCGACTCTATTCCAGGTTTATTTTGTTTAGTTTTCTTCAATTTATTCCTTCCATTGCGTGTAAAATTTGGTTCACTATTTAGAGGCTTTTGATTGCTCACTTTTTAGAGTACTCCATGTAAAAATTTCGGTGTTCACTATATCGAGGTGTTCATTATAGTGGGGGTTCATTATATCCAGATTCCACTGTAAAATGAATTGAACAGAACCGTTTTATGAATGCGTATAAACTAGGCAACACATTCGGTAACTTTTAAAACGATTTACATAAGTGATACCTTAATCTGACATTGCCCATACTAACAAATGTAGGTATATTTTTTTTTGAAAAACTAGCACAAAAGGCCAGCTTTAAAGAAACTGAGAATGAAAACTGTCCCCGAAATTAAAAGAAAAAACGTAAAGAGGCTAAACGACTTAAGCCAATGTAAAAATGGTAAAAAGTTGAAAAAAGTGAACAGCGGTAAATGTTGGTAAAGTAATGTTCCACACATAATTTACATACGTCGCAATTGCAATGTATTCAGGATTACAAATCTGTTGACATTTGGAAACCCCGCTTAAGTCTAAAAACCAAATTTTACAGGAGCGAAAAAACACATTTAACTGTTAATAAAACTTTTGTTGATACATATTAAAAGGAAATAGGACCATTTCATAAAAGGGTCATGATTTCTTATTATTTTCCAGTTAAATATCTTCGACTAACCGCAACAGTTTTATTTTAAACCGAGTTTAAAGGAAATAAGTGCGTCTTCTAAACTGATTTTAGAAAAAAATATCCGCTTATGTCACGTAAGAGCATTTACAAAAATCATCGGAGACGAAAAATTTCACAAAACTTTTAACCTATTTAGACTTAAGTTCAGTTAATTTCAAGTTCTGCCCGAGGAAAAAGCACTTACACCGAGTTAGGTTGTTTTTCCAAAAGCAAAATAAAAAAAATCATCAGATCAAGTTGACTTAAGATGGTTTTCTAAACGATAGTGAGAGGTTTATTTAGAAGGTTTTTTTTTCTATCTTATCTGATTTAAGTTGTCTTCCCAAATGCACTAGGAAAAAATATCGACTTAAGATGCTTTTTCAAAACTCATATAAGACAGAAATGACCGTTATGAAAATGTGCTTTTATCATAAAGAAATTGGAAAATTTAGTTATCTCGACTTAAGCGGGTTTTCCAAAAGTCCACAGAAATAACGCATTTTAAAATGGAGTAACACACAAGCTGCGAGATGTCTACGTTAAGATGGGAAACTGTTTTGAAATCCACCCACGGCTTGACTGATGTAAGCATCTTCTGATTAAAATTGCAGCGAAAATTTCAATAAAAGTTTAGTTTTTTCATCTCCTTGCGGCTAAACTAAAAAAAATCCCATTTTCTGCTATTTGCAGTTGTGGTGTTGTATGTAGATATATCCCATGTTACTTCAATATCCCTGCAGTGGAACTTGAAACAAATAACTTCACAGTAAAAAGAAAAGTCTAAATTTAATACCATTTTGGGGTTTATATATAGCAACGCCGAAAAGTATTAAAAAAAATACCATTTTCCGTTTAATTGAGAGAAAGAGTATTATTTTAAGACCATTTGGACTAATTTAATTGCCAAAATTGAAGAGAGAGCGATTTAGTATTATTTTGGTATTATTTTAAAACCATAAGTCCAAATTTAATTTCCAAACTTTTTCAGAGTCTTAAAATAATACTATTTGGTATTAAGTTAAAAAAAAGTAGTCTTTCATCTTTTACTGTGTTGTATAACACTCGATTTTGCTATTTTGTATCGAATTAGTCCAAAAAAACGCAGGTTCTTAAAAATTCAAATTGCAAATTCAAGTATTCATAGTCTGCAGAAAATGAAGGGATAATTTCGCCACGACTAAATTTAGCTTTGTCAGATCTGTTTTTTCCTTTCGCTGATATCGGCGAAATACGGAAAGCCCCGCATTAAAGAATAAGCAAAAATAAGCATTTTCCGAATGTTCTGCTTGCACACTAAGACAACTTTCCGGCTCCGCCCATTATCTTATTTTTTTGACATAATTTCTTGTCAAACTTATATTGTCGTTTGCAGAATCGAACCACAAACCGAACCATTTTTTCTTTGAAATGCAAGAACCGAACCGAAAACCACAAAGAACGATGGTTCGGTTCAGTTCAAAGTTACACTGAGGGAAATGCCTTGAATGTTTTGACAATATCACTATTGATAGCGACCAGTTTGATGCAATATTCATTCAGAATGAACAAGATATCAAATATTATTTGCTTCCAATAAAAACAAATGACATGTCAACCATTTCGATATGATGTACTGTTTTTTATATTTATGGATAGAATACTAATATATATATATCCATATCTATATTTACTGCATAGTAATTATTGCGAATAATCTGGCAATACGGTCGACATAAATCCCACAACTACAATATAAAACCCACTGTTCCTCACATCAGGAATATGCATACGTGTCGTTCGCTGATTGGCTGATTAAATCAGGTGATCGAATATGTGAAGAGTTTTGGTATACGAAAGCTGTGCAATGGGAGATGAACTCAGTACGTAAACAATAGCAGAAAGTTACAATTTATACGATTAAATTTTTTAATACTTGTAATATTAATTGATGGGGTGGTATCACAACGGGCCTTTCAAAACTGGCCTAAGTGTGCCTCTGCGGCAGCCACTTGAACCTACCTAATATTAATTGAAATAAATATTGGATTGCAAAAAATTGTCGAGTTTGTTTTTAACATTTAAAAAAATTTAATCTGCCTTAACTTACGTACTGATTTGAGATAAATTCATATTAACATTACAATGTTACCACTAACTGGACTGGCTACAAGTGCAGTTGATGACTCCACTGCAATATTGAACAACATTGCGCATAGCTCTAGGGCTGTCACTAATCTCATGGATTCAAATTATAATATTTGGCCCAGCAGCACCGCAATGGAAATCAACATTCCTACAAAAAGGGATTACGCCGGTAATAGCGCCGGTTTACAACAATATACTTTCGCGGCACAGCCTAGCCACTTTAATGCTGGAGACCTTTTTGGCACGTCTCTCACAGCAAGTGAACAGCATGCTGCCGCAGCCGGTCAAGCAGCACACCAGGGGCAACATACATCCAGCCCCGACAACTCGCTAAATTCTTCTGCTTCTCTACGGCTCCGTCGACAAGCCGAACTGTTACATGGACAGAGCGAAATTTTAAGGCAAAGGGAAGCAGTGCTTAGAGCAGAGTATAGTTTTTATGATCGCATCGATGCAATGAACTTCGATGATGACCTAGATGAAGGGCAATACACCTCAACGTCGGTACCAAATACAGGTCCACATGCAACGCAGGCATTGCAATTACCTCCAAGCTGTATTGCACCGGTTAATACAAATGTTCTTAGTAGCAGTGGACCTGCACCAAATAGCACCTTTATAAGAACGGCGATTGCACAGCAACCAGGTGATCTACCACCCACAGTTCTTCAATCTCTTTTGGATATACTACATTCGCTTGAGCAGCAATTACAGGCGTACTCTACAAGTAATCAGATAATTTCACCGCCGCAGCCAGCGCAATCTCCTTTTCCTAGAGGTCCCTTTAATAATAGTACATTCTTTGTGCCCCAACCGGCCCAGACTACGCTGCCAACAGCGGGTCATGCTAATGCCATATCATTCGGGGCCTCGGCTTATCGGCGTTTGACTAAAGATCACATCACCTCTCTTAATAGCCTAGTCAAAGAGTTGCTCTAATTCGATGGTAAGCCAACCGAGTGGCCGTTGTTTTATGCTGGTTATAATCAATCGACTGAGGTGTGCGCATTTTCTGATGAGGAAAATCTTATAAGACTGCGCCAAGCTCTGAAAGATCCTGCTCGCAATGCAGTTAAGAATTTGTTACTGCACTCGTCTTGTGTAAATCAAATAATTACCACTCTTCAATTGCGATTTGGACGACCCGAACTTATAATAAGCGTTCTACAGCGACAAATTTGTGATTTGCCACCACCGTCAGAAAACCAACTAGAATCAATTGTGGATTTCGCTGTTGAAGTGCAGAACATCTGTGCAACAATGTCGGTATCAGGATTAACCAATCATCTCAACAATCCTGAACTCGAGCAAAAGCTTGTCTCAAAACTACCTGGACTGCTACCAGCTTATTGGGGGATGCATAAAAGAACAATGGCGAACTGTAATTTACAACACTTCAGCGACTGGCTTTTTCAGATAGCACAAGGAGCCAACTGTGTTATTGTACCAAAGGAAGAACAAAAACAACAACCAAACGAATCATCAAAGATACGCAAACGTGGCGCAATTAATCATCATTTTAATACGGTAAGCTGTATCGTTTGCAAAGACAATTGTAGCCACCTTTCTAATTGCCCCTCTTTCAAGGTAATGTCTCGTAGCCAAAAATGGGAACTCTTTCGCAAATTTAGGTTATGCCACCGATGCTTGAAGAAGCATTCTGCAGGCGATTGCAAATCGGCGGCAACTTGCAACATTAATGGTTGTTCCCGTAATCATCACCCTACTTTACAGAACGCAGATATAGGTACTAGCGCAATCACTCCAAAAAAAAAAATAAGGTAGATCCACAAACGAAAACTGCCAACGTAAATAGGCACAATGTGGGTGGGGGTAGCACTATATTTCGTGTGCTTCCCGTAGTGCTGCATTCTGGTAGCCGCAATGTATCAACGTACGCGTTCATCGACGATGGCTCGTCCCTTACACTTGCCGACGAAGAGCTAATAAAAGAGTTAAACGTAAATGGAACTCCGCAACCATTGTGCTTACGCTGGACTGGGGATACACATCCTTATGAGGATGATTCGGTGGTAGTTGATCTAAACATATCAGCCAAAGGTGATACTAAGAAATTCGCCATTAAAGACGTGCGCAGTGTCAAAAAACTTGACTTGCCTATTCAGTCGCTCAACGCCGCCGAACTACAGTCTAATTTAAAACATTTAAAGGCCTTGCCACTGCACTCGTACTCAGCTGTCACACCCCAACTATTGATTGGATTGAATAACGCGGCGCTTGGATCTCCATTGAAATCCCTATATGGTAACGAAGAGGAGCCAATAGCCGAGAAATGCAAACTCGGGTGGACATTAAAGGGTCAAGCTCCAGGTATAGGCCATGATCGTTTACACTATGTCTATCACATTTGCGACTGCTCTAAAGAAGCGGAGCTGCTTCAGTTAACAAAATCTTACTTTTGCCTCGATAACCTAGGCGTTTCAGCTAACACTTCTGCATTAATTTCGAAGGAAGATGAACTGGCAATAAAGCAGCTAGAAAAGTATACCATACGCATTGGCAATCGATTCGAAACTAGTCTTTTATGGAACCATCATGAAACGCCTTTACCTGATAGCCGCCCTATGGCTTTATTTCGCGCACAATGCCTACGTAAAAAGATGAAACGTGAGCCCAAGTTGGCTGAGACACTTCAGCAAAAGATTGATGACTACTTACAAAAGGGGTATGCTAGACGCATGACAGCACTCGATGTCACCTGTAAGAAATACTGGTATCTTCCGGTGTTTGCAGTAACCAACCCCAATAAGCCGGGTAAGGTTCGCCTTGTGTGGGACGCTGCCGCCAAAGTTTACGCCGTGTCCTTAAATGCCATGCTCCTTAAAGGGTCTGACTTGACAACTCCACTTCTGTCAGTATTATTCAAATTCCCGGCAAAACATAATAGCTATATCGGGTGATATAGCTGAAATGTTTCACCAGGTTCGGGTGCGACAACAAGACCAAAATTTTATGAGTTTTTTGTGGTATGAGCCTAATGCCAGCGAGCCAACAACATTCGTAATGACGGTCATGACCTTTGGAGCTACATGCTCACCCAGCTGTGCCCAATATGTAAAAAATAAAAACGCGGCTGAATTTCAGAAAGAGTTTCCAAGCGCCTCGAAGTGTATAATTGAAAATCACTATGTCGACGATATGCTAGTTAGCGTTGGGACAGAAGAAGAAGCTATTAAGCTGGCGGAAGATGTTCGTCACGTTCATGAGATGGGAGGCTTCCAAATTAGAAATTTTATGTCAAATTCACGGCAGGTGCTAGCCGCTCTAAACGAAACTTCAACCAACGCCATGTGTCTGGATCTTGAAAGGGAGCTACCAACCGAGAAGGTATTAGGCATGTGGTGGATTACCGCCAGTGACCATCTCGGATTTCGCGTTTCTGCCAAGTATAGGGACTCTGATATTTTTATCGATCATCGACGGCCAACCGAGCGTGAAACCCTTAACTTGGTCATGACAATATACGACCCAATTGGGCTGATAGGTTTCTACGTTGTATACGCCAAAGTCATCTTGCAGGAAATATGGAGAGTTGGATGTGACTGGGATGACCCCATTCCAGATGACCAATTTGTGAAATGGCTAAGATGGCTTAAACGTATTCCGAAAATAGAAACGCTGAAGATCCCGCGCTCGTATATACGCCTTGAGTTTGGGGGCTCACCTCGCATTGAGTTGCACACCTTCGTCGACGCAAGTGAGAGCAGCTATGCGGCAGTCTGTTATTTGCGATACTCCTATAACAATGCAGTTGACTGTAGGCTAGTCGCTAGCAAAACAAGGGTAGCTCCACTTAAACTGACTTCGATACCTCGCCTAGAATTAAAATCTGCACTTTTGGGATCACGCCTCGCCAAACACGTTATCGAATCACATTCTATACATATTGACTGCTCCGTATATTGGTCAGACTCACGAACTGTATTGGCCTGGCTGCATGCTGACCATCGTCGCTATAAACAGTTTGTGGCTTTCCGAGTCAGTGAGATTTTGGAACTGACTGACGTCAGCCAATGGCATTGGGTACCAACGGCAGAAAACGTGGCTGATGAAGCTACCAAATGGCAAGGCGATCCAGAATTTTCTAACGACAGTCGATGGTTTAAGGGGCCGTCTTTTCTGTACCTTCCCCGCACCGAATGGCTCTTGCCTGTACAAAAAGCTAATTTTTCAACAGAGGAACTTCGACCACAGTTTGCTGGCGTCCACAGTTTACCTGCCGAAAATTTTATTGGGCCTAAACCAGAGAACTTTTCGTCTTGGAACCGTCTTAATAAATCAACTGCTATGACCTTTTATTGCGCTCGCATTTGGTTGAAAGTGGTACGTAGTATTCCGCCCGCATATGGTATGCCAAGCAGCGACGATTTCTGTAAGGCGGAAAGTTATCTGTGGAAAAAAGCCCAGCATGATGTTTTCAAAGAAGAAATAGCTTCGCTATCAACTGGGAAGATCATTTGCAAAACCAGCGATATATACAAATTATCACCCTATTTAGACGGCTACGGTGTTTTGCGAGTAGATGGGCGTGTAAAGGTTGAAGGGCGGCCAGATCCAGTTTTACTGCCACACAGTCACCATATTACGCGCTTGATTATTAACGATTTTCACATTAAATATCATCACTGTAACATGGAAACCGTTGTCAACGAAATACGCCAAAAATATTGGGTACCAAAGCTTCGCATCGCAACCAATACGGTTCGTCGACATTGCCAAACATGTAAAAATAGAACCGTTGAACCACAACCACCTAGAATGGCATGTTTGCCTCTAGCTTGTACGGCGAATTTCTGCCGTCCGTTTTCCTATGTAGGCGTTGATTATTTTGGGCCTCTTCTTGTGGCAGTTAAGAGAAGCACGGAGAAAAGGTATGGCGTACTGTTCACCTGCTTGACAACCAGAGCAGTACATCTGGAAATAGCTTATTCACTATCCACTGACTCTTGTATATTAGCCGTACGAAATTTTATAGCGCGCAGAGGGAGTCCCTTGGAGATATGGAGTGACAATGGCACAAATTTAAAGGGTGCTGAAAGAGAAATGAGATCCGAGTTTAAGCTCTTGGATCAGAATCTCCTGATAAAAACCTTTACTTCCGCTTCATCTGAGTGGCATTTTATACCACCCGCATCCCCACATATGGGAGGAGCTTGGGAGCGGCTTGTTCGCTCTGTAAAATCAATACTTCAACGGATTTTGGCCACTAGCAGACCGAACGATGAACTTTTACGCGCTACATTGAGCATGACGGTGAAGAGGCACTTACTCCTAACCATTTTTTACTAGGTAGCTCCAGTGGTATAAAGCCGTTGGCAGAACCAGTCTCGGAGGGTCTCTTGATGCGTCGTGGCTGGCGAACATCGCAACAACTGGCTGATGCTTTTTGGCGCCGTTGGGTAACCGAATATTTGCCAACCATCACCAGGAGAACTAAATGGTTTGCCGATGTAAAGGGCATAGAAGTCGGAGATATTGCCTATCTAGTCGATCCAAATAATCCAAGAAACTGTTGGCCCAAGGGCAGAGTGATTGCCGTGCGAAAAGGTAAGGACGGAAGAGTGAGAAGCGCGACACTACAGACTGCCTCTGGAATTTATGAAAGACCTGCTACCAAAATCGCTGTTATGGATCTGAATGACACGGTACAACCTGATGGACAGGCTATACCGGGGGGAGTGTTGCGAATAATCTGGCAATACGGTCGACATAAATCCCACAACTACAATATAAATCCCGCTGTTCCTCACATCAGGAATATGCATACGTGTCGTTCGCTGATTGGCTGATTAAATCAGGTGATCGAATATGTGAAGAATTTTGGTATACGAAAGCTGTGCGATGGGAGATGAACTCAGTAAGTAAACAATAGCAGAAAGTTACAATTTATACGATTAAATTTTTTAATCCTTGTAATATTAATTGAAATAAATATTGGATTGCAAAAAATTGGCGAGTTTGTTTTTAACAGTAATAATGGTACAGACAGCGTAGTAATATATATGGGCGAAATGTTAATTTTTCTGGGACGCATAATCATATTAGTTAAAAAAATTTTACTATGGATTACCTAACAATATTACAATTTGTTGAAACGTTTTTTTGGATTAAAAAATTTTTTAATTGATTTTGATTGAAAATTGTTAAAAAAATTTTATAATATGCCGTAGCCGACTGGTTGAATAGAACACTGGGCTAACGTGCCAGAGCAGCAGTGCTCGAATCTTAATGAAATCAGTTGTCAAGTTGTATGAAATTTTGTTTTTTTAAACTATTTAGAATTTATCAATAGTTTATATGGATACCACTTCAATACTAATTTATCAAATATAAATTGATGGCTCATCCATATTTCTGTGGAATTTTGGAAAACCCGCTTAAGTCGAGATAAGTAAATTTTCCAATTTCTTTACCATAAGAGCACATTTTCATAACGGTCATTTCTGTCTTATCGGCGTACTGATAGCGTGACTAGATATGAGTTTTGAAAAAGCATGTTAAGTCGATATTTTTTTCTAGTGCATTTGGGGAAACAACTTAAGTCAGATAGGATAGAAAAAAAACCTTCTAAATAAACCTCTAACTATCGTTTAGAAAACCATCTTAAGTCAACTTGATCCGACGATTTTTTTTCTATTTTGATTTTGGAAAAACAACCTAACTCGGTGTAAGTGTTTTTTTATTTGGGCAGAACTTGAAATTAACTTGAGCTTAAGTCTAAATAGTTTAAAAGTTTTGTGAAATTTTTCGTATCAGGTGGATATTTTTTCTAAAATCAGTTTGGAAGAAGAACTTATCTATATTATTATTCTAAAACACGGCGCTTAGCTAGACTAAACTACAATACGTATATAAACGAAATGTATATCAGATGAAAGCTTATCATGAGCATGTTTGCAAAAAATTATAACAATTCCAATAGGTTAATTTGTTCATGAGAAGTTAGCGTTTAAAGTTTGTACCCAAGCTCTTTATATGGCACTATTAACATGCTTTGTAAATGTATATACATACATATGTACATACAATGCTCGCATGGATTTCAGTCGAAATAGACAAATATTGAAAAAAAAATGTAAATATGTATGTATGTAAGTACATATGATTTTGCGCTACTTTGACTACAAAAGCAATGCAGGGGTAACAAGCGAACACACCCGATTATCGGGGGTTACATACTAGTTTCCTTTAAACTCGGTTTAAAATAAAACTGTTGCGGTTAGTCGAAGATAGTTAACTGGAAAATCATGAGAAATCATGACCCTTTTATGAAATGGTCCTATTTCCTTTTAATATGTATCAACAAAAGTTTTGTTAACAGTTAAATGTGTTTTTTCGCTCTCCTGTAAAATTTGGTTTTTAGACTTAAGTGGGTTTTCCAAATGTCAACAGATTTATTGATGGGACAGGATTCGATCCATAGATATCCCTCCGTGTAGAATACATTTTAAAAAGTTTCACGCCTAAAAGATCAATAGGCGTCATTAATTGCTTCAGCACGGCTAAAAAAATGAACCTAAATTTTAAACCCGTATAAAGTTTAATCAATTTTTCAAACTATTTTGTACAATATTTCAAACCGTCCAAATACCTACAAAGATTTTCAATTTCTTTTGGTTTCGATTTAAAATCTAAATGAAAAAGCCGTCTAAATTTTTATTTTTGGCTTGTTTGAATGTAATTGAATTTTGCCCACAAAAACTTAATATGCGGCAAAGCTCAGCGGTAGAGCAGTCGGCTGTGACTCCTGAGCGTTTTCGTTCGAATCCTGCCAAGTGCCACATTTTTTTAATTTTATTTTATTCTGAAAAGTTTTCGGTTTAAAATTTAATTTTTTTGGGTTTGAAAATTCAAATTTATTTTTGAAAGCTTATTCAAGATTGAATTTTGCCAACAACATTTATGTGTGCGATATAGCTCAATGGTAGAGTGGACGTGAATGATGCGGGGAGTCTTGGTTCGAATTCCCGCCAACGGACAAAAAAATTATTTTATCTTTAAATAATTGTTGAAACATTTATGGTTTATAATTGAAACCCGATTCATTTAGCCAATTTTCATGAAAACTGGTCTAGATTGAAGTTGAATCCAAAATTGGTTTGGTCATATATGTAGTCCAAAAAAGTTTAAGATTTAGGTTCAAATTTTTAACCGTGAGTAATTTAAAACGCCTTTCTCCACAGGCAGACGTTTTAAAACTCTGCAAAAAATATTCAGAGCAAGAATTGAAAAGCATTGCCGAGATTGTACTGGCTGCTTCTGCCACACAATTGTCGGTCTAAAGAGCATTTTCAACTTTGAAATTTATTCTGTTAGACTTAAGAGTAAGTATAGACGAAGAATGATAGAAAATATTCTTTTAATAAACTTAAATTCTGAATAACCAAATGATGTGTTTTTGCAGTTTAGATTTCATAAGTTTTATTAATTTCATTTTATCAATTTACCACTAGTTATGCGTGTAGAAAAAAAAAGAATCTCCCTGAAAAAATGTTTTCTTACAAACAATAGGGGTCTTCTCTTTAAATTTTTTTCATAAAAAACACAAACAATTAATACAGTAATGTCATAATTGCAAAATTATTGCTCTTGCAATTTGTGGTGTGCTGCATCAATTTTTTTATACAAATTGGTGGGACTTACAGTGTTTTGCCAAGCAAATGAATCTTTACTAAAAAGCTTTTCATGACAGAAATAAACTCGGAGAGTTTGCCAAACCACTCACGAGGGGCGACTCCATTTAGAAAAAGCTTTTTCTAAATAATGTTGGGTTTGCTTTGACCGGGAGTCGACTACCGATTACTTGTAGACCAAGATCCCAGAGCCTAAAAGCGTCACTTATTTTATAATGGATGAAACCAATACCGATCGATAGTCCTCCCCGAATCTAGAAAGAATGTGAAAATTTTAAAGCTGTACCTATGACAAGGGTCTAGGAATCGGGGGTCAAAGTCGCCAAAAAATGACCCTAACTTCACTTATTTTATAATGGATGATTTTCACATATTTGACGTAGATTACCACCCCGCGTCAGTATCAAGTGTTGTTAGACCCGTACCAGTGACAAGGCTCCAGCCAGACACCCCCAGTTCGCGGATTTTCCTATGGAAATTTATTCTGTTTTACTAATTTCACGCATTTGGGCCACTTTGGCTGCTTTTAACTATCCAATATTTTCCCATTTTTTGTGGAACACTACCCTCAAGTAGTATCAGGAATTTTTAGACTTCGTCCCATGGAAAAAACTTCAGCCAGACACCTCAAAACTCGGGAAATTTCACTAATTTTTACTGCGCTTTCACATGTTTAAGCGGATTTGACCAACTTTGGCCTCTTTTAAATAACAGATCTTTACACATGTATCGTAAAATGCTACCCTTAAGTAGAATCAAGAATTTCTAGACATCATCCCATGGAAAAAACTTCAGCCAGACACCTGAAAGTTCGAGAACTTTTATTTTCCTATTAATTTGCTTTCTCTTGTTTGTCCCAGTTTTACTAATTTTAAATGATAGATCTTTTCACATGTGTCGTAGGACACTACCCTTAAGTAGTTTCAGTAATTTTTAGACCTCGTCCCATGGCAAAAACTTCAGCCAGACACCTCAAAACTCGGGAAATTTCACTAATTTTTACTGCGCTTTCACAATTTTAAGTGGATTTGACAAACTTTGACTACTTTTAAATAGCAGATCTTCACACATGTGTCGTAAAATGCTATCCTTAAGTAGAATCAAGCATTTCCAGACATCATCCCATGGCAATAACTTCAGCCAGACACCTAAAAGTTCGGGAACTTTTATTTTCCTATTAATTTGCTTTCTCTTGTTTGTCCCAGTTTTACAACTTCTAAACGACGGATCTTTTCAGATGTTTCGTAGGACACTACCCTTAAGTAGTTTCAGTCATTTCTATACTTCGCCCCATGGCAAAAACTTCAGCCAGACACCTCAAAGCTCGGGATTTTCACTAATTTTTACAGAGATTTCACTTGTTTCAGCAGGTTTCTCCAACTTTGTCCACGTTTAAACGGCGGATCTTTACACACGTGTCGTATAACACTACCCTTAAATAGCATCAGGCATTTCCGGACTTCATTCCATGAAAAAAACTTAAGCCAAACAACCCAAAGCACGGGGACTTTTCATCATTTTTAATGTGCTATCACATGGTCAAATGGGTTTACTCAACTTTGGCTGCTTTTAAATGGCGGATCGTTACAAATGTATCGTATAACACTACTATTAACTAATATTAGGCATTTTTAGACTTCGCCCCATGACAAAAACTTCAGCCAGACACCTCAAAGCTGAGGAAATTTCATAATTCTTGCTGCGAATTCACATGTTTAACTGCGTTGCTCTAACTTTGGCTGCTTTTAAAGGGCAGATAATTTCACATGTGTCATAGAAGACCACCCTTAAGTGGTATCACGTACTTTTTGACTTCGCCCCATGTCAAAAACTTCAGCCAGACACCTCAAAACTGAGGAATTTTTATAATTCTTACTGCACTTTCACATGTTTAAGCGAGTTTGTCCAACTTTGGCTGTTTTTGAAAGGCAGATCTTTGCACATGTGTCGTGGAACACTATCTCCAAGTAGTATCAGGCATTTTTATACTTCATCCCATGGAAAAACCCTCAGCTAGACACCTCAAGCCTGAGGAATTTTCATAGTTCTTACTGCTTTTTCACATGTTTAATCGGGTTGGTCCAACTTCGGCTGCTCTTAGAGAGCGGATCTTTTCACATGTGTCATAGAAGGCCACCCTTAAGTGGTATCAGTTACTTTTAGATTTCGCCTCATGTCAAACACTTCAGCCAGACACCTCAAAACTGAGGAATTTTTATAATTCTTACTGCACTTTCACATGTTTAACCGAGTTTGTCCAACTTTGGCTATTTTTGAAAGGCAGATCTTTACACATGTGTCGTGGAACACTATCTCCAAGTAGTATCAGGTATTTTTAGACTTCATCCCATGGAAAAAACTGCAGCCAGACACCTCAAGGCTGAGGAATTTTCATAGTTCTTACTGCTTGTTCACATGTTTAATCGGGTTGGTCCAACTTCGGTGGCTTTTAAAGAGCAGATCTTTTCACATGTGTCATAGAAGACCCCCTTAAAGAAGTATCGGGTATTTTTATACTTCGCCCCATGTCAAAAACTACAGTCAGACACCTCAAAACTGAGGAATTTTCATAATTCTTACTGCGATTTCACAGGTTTAAGCGAGTTGGTCCAACTTTTGCTGTCCGTAAAGGGCATATCTACACACATGTGTCATAGAAGACCACCTTAAAGAAGCATCGGGTATTTTTATACTTCGCCCCATGTCAAAAACTACAGCCAGACACCTCAAAACTGAGGAATTTTCATAATTCTTACTGCGATTTCACAGGTTTAAGCGAGTTCCCTGCAGCGAAACCTCAAACTAATCAGAAAAATACTAGTATACAACTATAATTTTCTGGCAGAACTCATACTAGTCAGGAAATATCCATTTCATACCAGTATACAAATAGACTTTTTCGGCTGAACCCATACTAGTCAGGAAATATCCATTCCATACTAGTATACAACTAGATTTTTCTGGATGAAATTATACCAGTTGAAAAAAACAAAATTCATTCGTTTCGTTTTCTTTTATAATTCATAGATGCTTTTTCGTGATTGGGTAAATACAAATAGCCGCTGCTTTCTTAAGAATAAACATGAAAATAAAGTCAAATGATAAAATAAAGGGTAAGCCAGGAAAATTCTGGTTGAAATCATACTAGTCCAGGTTAAAAGCCTTTTTGACTAGTATATTCCATACTGGTCCTTTTTGGACTAGTTCATTTTATGGAAATTATACTAGTCCAGGATGAACTAGTATGGAACTGGTATCTTACAACTAGCATGAAACTGGTATTTCTGAAATTGACATCTTGTAGGACATCAACACGTAAAAAATACCAGTTGCTTATAAAAAGACAGAACACCGGGCCCAACTAGTCAGTGTTCTGTCTTTGTTCCATATAAGCTCGGTGCACCAACTAGTTGTAAAGTAGTTTTCAACTAGTTGCTTTCGCTGCAAGGTAGCGACATAAGAGTGACATTGTCTGAAATGCAACAAATTCCACATCTGAACACTTTGTATGGGCTGAACTGTTCTAATTTGCTTGATCATGTCCTATGGAGAGATCAATTGCGAAAAAAAACTCGAGCTCTGAGGTGTTTGGATGTAGTTTTTGTCATGGGAAGATCTCCAAAAATGCCTGATACCACTTAAGAGTTGCGTTCTACGACACATGTGTAAATATTCGCCTTTTAAAAATAGTCAAAGTTGGACAAACCTGCTTCAACAATCGAAAGCACAGTAAGAATTATGAAAACTACCCAGATTTAAGGTGTCTGGTTAAATTATTTGTCATAAGGCGAAGTCTAAAAGTACCTGGTACCACGTAAGGGTGGTCCTCTATGACACATTGAAAATATCTGCCCTTTAAAAGCAGCCAGAGGTAGACGAACCATCTCAAACATGTGAAAACGCAGTAAGAATTATAAAAATTTCTCAGTTTTGAGGTGTCTGGCTGTAGTTTTTGACATGGGGCGAAGTATAAAAATAGCCGATCCTTCTTTCAGGTGGTCTTCTATGACACATGTGTGAAGATATGCCCTTTACGAACAGCAAAAGTTGGACCAACTCGCTTAAACCTGTGAAATCGCAGTAATAATTATGAAAATTCCTCAGTTTTGAGGTGTCTGACTGTAGTTTTTGACATGAGGCGAAGTATAATAATAGCCGATCCTTCTTTAAGGGGGTCTTCTATGACACATGTGAAAAGATCTGCTCTTTAAAAGCAGCCGAAGTTGGACCAACCCGATTAAACATGTGAAAAAGCAGTAAGAACTATGAAAATTCCTCAGGCTTGAGGTGTCTGGCTGAAGTTTTTGTCCATGGGATGAAGTATAAAAATGCCTGATACTACTTGGAGATAGTGTTCCACGACACATGTGCAAAGATCTGCCTTTCAAAAACAGCCAAAGTTGGACAAATTCGCTTAAACATGTGAAAGTGCAGTAAGAATTATAAAAATTCCTCGGTTTTGAGGTGTCTGGCTGAAGTTTTTGACATGGGGCGAAGTCAAAAAGTACCTAATATTAGTTAATAGTAGTGTTATACGATACATTTGTAGCGATCCGCCATTTAAAAGCAGCCAAAGTTGGGTAAACCCATTTGACCATGTGAAAGCACAGTAAAAATGATGAAAAGTTCCCGTGCTTTGGGTTGTTTGGCTTAAGTTTTTTTCATGGAATGAAGTCCGGAAATGCCTGATACCGTTTAAGGGTAGTGTTATACGACACATGTGTAAAGATCCGCCGTTTAAACGTGGACAAAGTTGGAGAAACCTGCTGAAACAAGTGAAATCTCTGTAAAAATTTGTGAAAATCCCGAGCTTTGAGGTGTCTGGCTGAAGTTTTTGCCATGGGGCGAAGTCTAGAAATGACTGAAACTACTTAAGGGTAGTGTCCTACGAAACATCTGAAAAGATCCGTCGTTTAGAAATTGTAAAAGTGGGACAAACAAGAGAAAGCTAATTAATAGGAAAATAAAAGTTCCCGAACTTTGAGGTGTCTAGCTGAAGTTTTTGCCATGGGATGATGTCTGGAAATGCTTGATTCTACTTAAGGGTAGCAGTTTACGACACATATGTGAAGATCTGCTATTTAAAAGTAGTCAAAGTTTGTCAAATCCACTTAAACATGTGAAAGCGCAGTAAAAATGAGTGAAATTTCCCGAGTTTTGAAGTGTCTGGCTGAAGTTTTTGCCATGGGACGAGGTCTAAAAATTACTGAAACTACTTAAGGGTAGTGTCCTACGACACATGTGAAAAGATCTATCATTTAAAATTAGTAAAAGTGGGACAAACAAGAGAAAGCAAATTAATAGGAAAATAAAAGTTCTCGAACTTTCAGGTGTCTGGCTGAAGTTTTTTCCATGGGATGATGTCTAGAAATTCTTGATTCTACTTAAGGGTAGCATTTTACGATACATGTGTAAAGATCTGTTATTTAAAAGAGGCCAAAGTTGGTCAAATCCGCTTAAACATGTGAAAGCGCAGTAAAAATTAGTGAAATTTCCCGAGTTTTGAGGTGTCTGGCTGAAGTTTTTTCCATGGGACGAAGTCTAAAAATTCCTGATACTACTTGAGGGTAGTGTTCTACAAAAAATGGGAAAATATTGGGTAGTTAAAAGCAGCCAAAGTGGCCCAAATGCGTGAAATTAGTAAAACAGAATAAATTTCCATAGGAAAATCCGCGAACTGGGGGTGTCTGGCTGGAGCCTTGTCACTGGTACGGGTCTAACAACACTTGATACTGACGCGGGGTGGTAATCTACGTCAAATATGTGAAAATCATCCATTATAAAATAAGTGAAGTTAGGGTCATTTTTTGGCGACTTTGACCCCCGATTCCTAGGCCCTTGTCATAGGTACAGCTTTAAAATTTTCACATTCTTTCTAGATTCGGGGAGGACTATCGATCGGTATTGGTTTCATCCATTATAAAATAAGTGACGCTTTTAGGCTCTGGGATCTCGCTCTATTGGTATAGTAGGCCGAGTATACTACAACTCAAAATGTATTCAACAAAGTGTGATTGACAGTTAAATATTTTCTCTTGTAAGGGGCTATAATGTCAATCGAATGTAAACAAATGAATTAATCCTTTATGGTGCACCACATGTAAATTGGGTATCATTTTCTCTTCATTAATATTAGCAAAAATTTAAAATTGTTTGGTTACAGTTTTCTTACCTTATCTTTAAAACAGTTGAATTCCAACCGTTATTCACTGGCACCGAAGTTTTTTCACTACCAATTAAATACTTCTAAACTTGCTACCGAATATTCTTTCGTATTGCTTATTTGAATTAAAGGTAAAATATAAATATTGAAAATTTAAAACAAAAGTTAATTTACAAATTTTCCTAAAAGTTTATAAACGAAAAAAATTGTTTTCAAGTGGGTTAAAATATTTTTTCTGTTTGACATTATACCCTGGTTCCGATTGAGAGCAACGTCAAATTCAAGCACACTTTGTTGAATACATTTTGACTACAACTACTCTACAGCGGCCGCCATTTACCAACATATTTATAATAGTTAAAAAAGTTTTTTTAATCTTTTTAAAATGACATTCCATAAAATGTTTATTTTAATATGCTTTTATTTTGTTCTTAATTAAAAAAGTTTTTTTTTTTGGTTTTTGGTTGGGTGTTGGAATAAAGATTTGAACCGGTTCGTGAACCTGTTCATGTTTTCACGAGGTGGTTCGATCCACTAAACCGAACCACATGCTACTCAGAACTAGTTACAACTATTAAGTCTGACTGCTTTTATGGAACATATGTGTGGGTGTGAACAAGTTGGCAACAGATTGAAAAAGTGAAGAGTGGTGCCAGCAGCAAGGATTTGAGCGAGACCATGCCAAATAACTATGGAACAAATTTTAAACTAAACTTACGTTTTAATGTTGAATGTACAAGATGCCGTCATAAAAAACTTGTTCAAAGCGCGAGCAATTGCATTGTAGGCTTTTTGCTTGTTCTACTCTTGTTGCTGCATGTTTTGCCATTTATTGTGTGTGCATTTCTTTTTGTCTAATTTTTCAGCTAAGTTCTCCTTCACGGCTAAAAAAATGAACCTAAATTTTAAACCCGTATAAAATTTAATCAATTTCTCAAACTTTTTTGTACAATATTTCAAAGCGTCCAAATACCTACAAAGATTTTCAATTTCTTTTGGTTTCGATTTAAAATCTAAATGAAAAAGCTGTCTAAATTTTTTATTTTTGGTTTGTTTTAATGTAATTGAATTTTGCCCACAAAAACTTCATATGCGTCATAGCTCAGCGGTAGAGCAGTCGGCTGTGACTCCTGAGCGCACACATTTTTTTAGTTTTATTTTATTCTTAAAACTTTTCGGTCTAAAATTTAAACTTTTGGGTTTGAAAATTCAAATTTATTTTTGAAAGCTTATTCAAGATTGAATTTTGCCAACAACATTTATGTGTGCGATGTAGCTCAGTGGTAGAGCAGACAAAAGACGGACAAAAAGGTTATTTTATCTTTAAAAAATTGTTAAAACATTTCTTGTTTATAATTGAAACCCGATTCCAAAAAAGTTTAAAATTTAGGTTCAAATTTTTAGCCGTGTTGCACTAGTTAAGTGCATTAGAGTGGATTTTTTTCACGATTCCTTAGTTTGATTTTTTGTCTTTCTTGCGCTTTTTCTTGTACAATCTTAGCTCTACTTTATTTTATTATCAACTATTACTTGTTTGTTGTTGTTGTTGTTGCTATTCCACTTCAAGTCACTGTTATTGATACCTACTCATCACAATGTTGTTGCTTTCGCTCTTTCTATTACTTACTTTTTGCATAGAAGTTACAAAGCCGCCATGCTTTGCCTGTTTAATGTATCTCAGATGATCCATGTGCCAGTGGGAATGAAAATGGTGCATTGAAAAAAAGTGAAGAAAAGTAAAAAAAAAAGTGGAAAACGTGTCGGTGATGGTGTATTGTGTAGCGTGTAAAGCGAATTGAATAACTTTTGCATTGAACTTAGATTTGCACAACATCAACATGATTGAGATGACTACCAAGGATTGCATCATTTGTAGGTTGGTGGTTAGGAGTCCGAGGTGGAAATTTGTGTCTTGAATAACAGGATTTCCTTCGAACAAAATGCTCGGGCATGTAATGAAAGCAGAGGCCAATGCAAACGTGCAAATTGCATATTGAGAAATGATTTTTGTTGGCTCGAAATTAAACAAATACAGTTAAAGGGCTAAATATAGCTCCCAATAAAACGGTCAAGAATTTTTTTTATTTTTGCCCTGCAAGCCAAATTGGATTTTTATTTGAAAGTTTGTATGTAGCTTTGTCTGAAGGTTTTCTTTATAAAATGACTTAATTTTCATCCTACATGATCAGATTCAAGCCAGGAACGTCTACTAAAACATTTCTTGATCCCCTCAAGAAATGCTCAAGAAATGGTCAAAAAACCTTAATGGCCTTAAATCTGCTCATGCAAGATTCAGCTTATAACACATTTTTATAAATAAAACCCCAATAAAGAGCCACATACAAATACACTGCAACGATTTTGAAACCACCCTGCAGTCAACTTAACTAGTTTTATACTAATCAAATACCAGTCAGCTAGGCGGCTTCAACTAGTTCGAGTTCTGTAATTTTTCCATATTAGCAACTGGTATTTTTAACACGGCGATGTCCTACGAGATGGCAATTGTCCTTCTCTGCATCAGCACCATACCAATTGGCTGACTAGTCAGCCTCTGCATCAGGAATATACCAGTTGATATACTTGTTATTATACACATCAGTATCATACCATTTAAGATACTAGTTCGTATATACGTCAGGATCGTACCAGTTGAAAGAATAGTTCATATATACATCAGAATCATACCAGTTGGCAGACTAGTTCATATATACATCAGAATCATACCAGTTGAAAGACTAGTTCATATATGCATCAGAATCATACCAGTTGACAGACTAGATCATATATGCATCACAATCATACCAGTTGGCAGACTAGTTCATATATGCATCCGAATCATACCTGTTGACAGACTACTTCTTATATGCATCAGAATCATACCAGTTGACAGACTAGTTCATTAATGCATCAGAATCATACCAATTAACAGACTAGTTAAAAAAATCATCGGAATCATACCAGTTGTCATACTAGTTCATATATGCGTCAGAAATATACCATTTGACATACTAGTTCATATATGCATCAGAATCTTACCAGTTGACATACTAGTTCAAATTTGCATCAGAAATATACCATTTGACATACTAGTTCATATATGCATCAGAATCTTACCAGTTGACACACTAGTTCATATATACATCAGAATCATACCGGTTGACATACTGCTCAGTCTATGCGGCAGGACATACTAATCATTATGCCCATTCAGATCGTACCACTTGTCATACTAGTCCACGAATTTGACATTCATTCCAGTTGGTATACTAGTCGGTCTATGCACCAGTATCATAGTCAGCCTCTACATCAGCAATATACCAGTTTATTCTTTAGAAAGCAGCGACTATTTGTATTTACCCAAACACGAAAAAGCATCTGTGAATTACAAGGTAAAAAAGAAGCAGTTACAAGAGAAAAAGAAAAGCAATTGTCCTCTTCTGCATCAGCACCATACCAATTGGTATACTAGTCAGCCTCTGCATCAGCATTATACCAGTTGATATACTAGTTCATACACAGCCAAAAATGAGCTAAAGGCTCTGAGTTCGATTCTCGGTAAAGTTAACACAAGTTTTTTTTTATATTTTTTAAATTATGTTGTTTATTGTATTTTTAATTTAATTATTGAATTATACTTGCAATGGCTCCTTTCAAATTCCGCGTTCGTCAAGTTTGATTATATAGGTGAAGGCCCAATTGCATTCAACTTTGTAGGATACACTTTCATAAAGTCTTATTTTTACATCAAAAAGAGTCAAAGTAAGACTGCTTTCATGCTGGGCCATACACTCGAGTTAAAGGAGCATTGGTAGAGTTAATTTATATTGTTGTTGTCAATATACTCAAGTTTATGCCGCAACGTAAAAAAAAAATGGCGGTTATATACCAACAGGTTGTCATAACCTCTAACGAGACTTTTGCCGAACTTCTCTTCCAACTTATAGTGTGCCCTCGTGAAGGGTGGATACCTTGCCGCGGTACGAGGGCTTAAGTCGATAGCCACAGGGCTACGCTGCCCTTGTGATCATAGCTCCGTACGGCACTTCATCACGAGAGCAGCCTAGCCTCTCTGGCGCGACGACAAAGATCTTCCCCCTCCCAATCCAGGGTGTTATGCGAAACCGTGCCCATTGGACGTTTGCAGCCGGGAGGCAAATCGTGGCTGTATTTGAACGGAGCCTCTCTGACACCGGGTCGCCTCAGAGAGTAAGCATGGCCTTACCGCGGTACGGGGCTCTGCCGCGGCGGACGACACATTTTCCCCTACTCTTCCCTTGACCCTAAGCTGGCCTTGTCCGGCGATGGGTCGTACGAACAAGATGAACTCGAATAACTTGAATAAAACCGAAAAATCTAAAAAACAAACAACTCCAAATTTCACTCCTCAGCAAAGGAGAGCTATGGAGGAGCAGGCGAGGAAGCAACAACAACGCCGGAGGACAACCTCCGTTCCACAATCAAGGGGGGGATCGACAGCGATGGCAACTACGAGTCGGTCAACCAACCCTCTATCGAATAAGATTGACTTGATGGGAGCTAGCACCAGTGCGGTTGCCAACGCAGCTAAGCGGACAACGGCGGATGCTAAACTCCCATCAACCGCTGATATGAAAACCAGTATCTTTACGTCTGTGGCAGCGGTCTCACGACCTGGCCTCGGAGTTTCGAAGGAGAAGGAAGCTGCAACTGAGATGTCGGCAAGGAGAGCGACCGCGATGGCAACTACGGGTCCGCACTCCAGGGAGACATCTCCCCGCCGCTTCACATACCACGAGAAAAGATTGGCTGCAAAGATCCTGAAGAGGTATGAAGGGGTACCGCAGGAATCACTGTCGCCGAATTCCAGTAAATCTGTAGAGCTAGCGAAAGCTGTGATACCGGATTTCCAAAATTCTTACATGCCAAAGAGGTTAAAAGTTAACCCTTTCAAGCGCCAGAGATCGGATCTGGAGTTTATTCCCCCTCCCAAGCGGCATCAGAATACCTCTGGAGCGGGCAAACTAAGCTTTGCTGAGGTAACCAAGGACAGGATCCTTATAGGCGTCCTTGACCGAGGCAATGACCGTCTGGCCATCCCCAAGGACCGGTGGCGTTACGTGCGAAATGAACTCGGCAACATTCTTCTCAACGTTGCTCCGGAGTTTCCGGGTAGTTCGGCACGAGTAACGGATGCGGGTTGGCACCAGGGTCAAATTAAATTACTCGCATGCGAGGATGCAAAAACCGTAGCACTGTACAAGGCAGCAGCTGCTAAACTGGGTGAAGTCTACCAGGGCGCAAAGATAGAGGTCGTCGACTGGAAGGACATTCCAGCTCGTCCAAGGGCAAGGGCGTGGATTCCGGCCATCCCTGACGAACCCGAGAGAATACTCGGGATGCTACGGCTAATGAATCCGTCCCTCCCAACGCATGACTGGAGTGTCAATCTGGTCGGGGATGCGGTAGGGCCCGACAGACAGGTGGTGTTCACCATGAATAAAGAGTCAATCGAGCCCCTCAAAAGGTGCAATGGCCTAGTACACTACAGCGTAGGCCAGATCGTTATCCACGTATATCGTGGTGATGCTCAGCGCGCTGCCTTCTCGGCTGCTCCGGGGGAACCGGAAAACTTATTACCAGAAGAGGAAGCGGAGGATTCCGATGCGGAAAGCATGTTATCCGCCACGTCCCTTGGCGATAGTGCTGTGAACAACTCGGAGATGGAGGACAGCCTACAGGACGAGGAAGTCCTCGACGTCACGGTGGTAGCAGCCAACGCTGAGCGACTAACATCTAACGCTACAGGCAGCAGGACTCCTGCAACGCCACATCGGGCAGTTAATCGGAACAACTCGTCGTTGATAGGCAACCTCCGGGATGGAGCAAACCTCGACGATATGGGGACGGCAGGGAAGTCTGTGCGCTCTCATGTTGGTGGTGCTTCAGATTAATTTGCACAAATCTAAAGTGGCTTCGGCTGCTTTAAGTAGTCGTCTTTCTAAAGGCGACGTGGATGTGGTCCTCATCCAAGAACCCTGGGTCAATAGCTCGAGAATCTGCGGATTGGGGACTAAGGGCTTCAAGCTCATTCGAGCCAGCGAGGAGAGCAAAGTCAGAACGTGTATTTTGGTCAAGTCTGAGTTGAACTCCTTTCTCCTACCTAACTACACCAATGGTGATATTACCGCTATCAGTCTAACGGTCGGCAGCACCCGCCTGACGGTGGCGTCGGTCTATATGCCCTACGACGCCGAAGAACCCCCACCACAAACGGAGGTGAAAGACCTGGTGTCAAATTTCTGCACAGGTAATCTTATTATTGGAGCGGACGCTAATGCTCACCATGTCCAATGGGGGAGCTCCGATATCAATGCCAGGGGCGAGTCTCTGTTTGATTACCTCTTAACAACTAACCTGGTAATTTGCAACGTGGGTAATGAGCCTACTTTTATCACTAAGACCCGCAGGGAGGTCATAGACCTCACTATCTGTAGTGAAGGCGCTTATGAGTGGGTCAGAAAATGGCGGGTTCTGGAAGAACATTCATTCTCCGACCACCGTTACATAGAAATGGTTCTAGACTTTATTGTAGAACAACCTATTATGAAGCGCAATCCACGTAACACTAATTGGCAGTTACACAATGAAATATTAGACAGAGACCTGCCAGTACTGCCCTCACAGGCCCCCTCATCAGTAGAGGAGCTGGAGGATCTTGTTACTACATTTACATCGGCGCTCTCAAATGCTCTAGGACAGGCTTGTCCAGTGCCAAAACCACGCGGTAAACACAGGCCACATTGGTGGTCCTACGATTTGGACTCGCTCCGCAAATCATGCCGGAAACAATTTAACAAGGCCAAACCCTCGGCTCTGAGCCTCACTGGCACGAATATAAAGCTAAACTAAGGGCCTATAAAAAAGCTCTGAGACAGGCGAAAAGGACCTCGTGGAGAAATTTCTGCACTGGCGTCGAAAAGGTCGACGATACAGCGAGACTTAGACGAGTTCTCTCGAAAAGTCAAACAGCCATCAGCTATTTGCGAAAACCTGACGGATCCTGGACCAGCACGGAAGAGGAAACCCTTGAGCTGCTCTTGAATACACATTTTCCGGGGAATCTGCATGACGCACCACTAGCATCTGCAACAAACCTGGCAGTAAATATACCCATCACTGAGGAAAGGGTAAGGTGGGCAGTTAAGAGCTTTGAACCGTATAAGGCTGCCGGGCCGGACGGGATTATCCCCGCGCAACTTATAAAAGTTAAGGCATGACACCACCCCCTACATAGTAAAGGCATTTCCTTGCATACCAAGGCAACAGAAAGCATCCAAACCTACAAACCTGCAACCTACCAACAGGCTGACTACATTTAAATGATCACTTGCCTGATATCATAACATAGCAACATGCATTCGACGAGTTGGGTACGCAGCTCAACAGCAACCCACAACCCACTACCTGGTCTTGCTTAACAAAGCAAAAATAATATAATATTCACGGCATAGCAACAGCATATGCGTAAGCTGGTCCATCACCATAACAAAGGGCGATCGTTGCTTGCGTCTATCATAGCAACAGTATGCTGGGCATGCAGCACATAATCTTTGCCTGCTTACCACCCACTGCATAGCAAGCAAAGCTTGGTTGACAAACTTGTCAGGTAGGCCAGCGGCTTACGCCGTGATATGAAGAGATGTGTGTCTATCAGCAAAACTCTGTTGCTAGGTCGCTAGCAATAACATATTAGCGACCTTTTCTGCACGAAAACATGCTGGGCATGCAGCGCATAAGCATTGTCTGCTTCACCACCCACTGCATAGCAAGCAACGTTTGGTTGACGAGCTTGGTAGGTGATCCAGCTATAAAACAGGTTATGCCCTGATATGAATCATGCGCTTCCAAAGTGATACAATTCTGTTGCTAGGTTGTTAGCTATAGCATCATAGCGGCCCTTTTTGCGCAATAACAACGACAGGGGAATGCCACAGATCACAAAGGTATTTAAGGCGGTATCATCGCCTTTCAAAGACAGTTCTTCTTCGTATGACAAAGTTGCAAAGCAACCAATGTGAAAATAACTAAATAAAAGTGTTTAATAAAATAAAATAAAGTTTGTGTTTTATTTGAAATAAGCAATACGACTTGCTTAACTGGCGCCCAACTACAAAACGAACCTAGTGTCCTGTGAAGAAATAATAGTCCTTTAAAAGGATAGTGACTAGAAAATAAAATTCGATATCCTCACAAAACGAAGTGCGAAAAATTAAAAATTAAAAAAGAATAAAAAGAGCATTGGAAAACTTAAAATATTTATTCCTTATACAGAGGAAAACTTTTTAAACTTAGAAAAGCGGTAAAAACTACTACTACTTAAAAATAATGTGAAAATACTATCCTTATCAATAAAAGGAGTGCGGTGCCATACAAACCCTTATAAAAAGTGTGAATTGACAAACTAAATTAAATAAATAATTCCCAAGTCAGCTAAAGGGTAAAAATATATTAAATAAACAATAACCAGCTACAAATACAATTTCAAATAAAAGGATAAAGTAGTGAATGTTTGCGATAACTTTTTTGAAAAATATCCTTATGGAAATTTAACTTTAAAATTTATATTACGATCATAAGTACAAGTCGTAAAGGAACAAGGAATTAAATTGTGCAAAAAAATTCGTTAAAAAAAAGAAGTAGAAACTTTAAATGAAATGAAATATATCCTTGCAAATATCCTTAAGTGTTCGGCACAAAAATAAATTTGTACCCAAAAAGAACCTTTGCGTTGAAAACAAAGCAAAATTACGAAAATTGCACGTAATCGACGAAAACAAGCACTGTTAACTATATTCAACTACCAATCGGATGTGGAAGCGGCCAAAAACATCTTTAACGAACAAGAGAGGAAAGTACCAGAAATTCTAGCAGCATATGTATGTAAGAAAAAATTTATGTTTAAAAAATAATTTTTTAAGTGTATTGAAGAAAAATATTTAGAGTAACTAGGCGATTAAAAATTAACTAAAATATTTATACTTTATATTCTGAAAATAAAAACTGTAATAAATAAAAATTAAAAATGGATAGAGGTGCAGTGACTAGTTTATTAGAGTCGACAGTAGAAGTAATTGAACAGAATTTTAGGGAACAGTTGGCAGAATTAAAACGGGAATTTCAAAGTATTTTGCCCAAACAAATAGAAGTACTCAGGCCCGTAACTATTGTCCAAGGTGTGCAAAGTACCCACACGGACCTTAATTTGATTAAGTCTTTACCGGAATTTAGGGGTAAAATTTCTGAATACCCAGCATGGAGGGAAGCAGCTAGATTCGCGATAAGTTATTATACTGAGGGCTCGGAGCCCTATTACATTGCCATGGGTATTTTGCGCAACAAAATAACTTCAACGGCTAATGAAAACCTTAGCGCCTTTAACACCCCACTAAATTTTAAAGCTATTATAACAAAATTGGATCAGTTATACGCAGATAAGAGACCACTCCACATTTTAGAGAACCAACTCAACACTTTAAGGCAGGGTAAAATGACTATTAATGAATACTATGATGCAGTTGATAGGCAGCTGACATTGATTTTAAATAAAAATATCATGACTTATAGCAGCAATGAGCAACTCACTCATGCATTTAATGTAAAGGCAAGGGAAAATGCTTTAAGGGTTTTTATTTCCGGTCTCAAGCGCCCACTTTGTGATACCCTCTTTTCTGCAAACCCACCGGACCTTCCCAGTGCACTTGCCGCAGCACAAGAGTTGCAACATAATCGCGAACGATATGAGTTTGCACATACGTATGCCTCTGGAAGGTTGCCACAAAGTGCTCCATTGTCTTATAATTGGTCTCAACCGAATCGACCAAACAATCCGGTACAATATCCTGTCCCAATGGAAGTAGATCAGGGAACCTCTTGCTTCAGGCAAAATCCTCAAACAACATTCCACCAGGGAAGTAGGTTAAATTATCAAAATCCTTATCAACAGCGGTCGCGGCAACAAGCCAACCCTATGACCCCGTCACAACAACAGCATAGGAGATTTTATACTAATAACAGCTCCAATCAGCCATCCTTGCAACGGCAACACGCCAACAATTTCGCTCAAACACAACAACAGTATAAGAGACCTTATACTAATAGGACCTCCACTCAGGCACCTGCCCAAAAACTTCAGCGTATCAACGCTATGGAAAATGAGCCATATTCTCCCGAATTAGACGAATTTGAAGACCCCTTTCTGGATGAACCATACTGCTCCGAAATAGGAGACACCCAATTACCAGATGAGATCAATTTTTTAGGCTAAGATCCAACTTGCCCTTCATTACCCGAACGTTACCTAATGGGCAAGTTCTTAAAATTTTAGTAGATACGGGAACAGCGAAAAACTATATAAAAAGACATAATTTTTTGAAAGGCATAACCCCAATCAATTATCCCTTTCAATTGCGATCTATTAACGGCGTTAATAAAATTTCTGAAAAATGTAAAATAAATATTCTAGGATTGACTGCTACCTTTTTTATACTCCCCCAATTAGACACTTTTGATGGAATCATAGGGTATGATTTGTTAAAAGATATCGAGGCAAATATCAATACTAAGGTTGGTCTCATTTTCCACAAAAACGGAAAAGAGAAACTTAACTTTTTTCAATGCCAAGAAGTAAACACGACCCACACTAAAACTCTTGATGAACCCAGTAGTATCGAAATATTGAAGCAGCGTAATTCTAATGCATTTGCGAATCCCAATAGAGCTCTCCCATATAATACAAATGTTATCGCAACAATAGACACTTTAACCGATAAACCAATTTATTCAAGAAGCTACCCTTACCCAATCTCGGTAGCAAATTTTGTTAATAGTGAAATTGAATCTCTGCTTAAAGACGGCATAATTAGAAAGTCCTATTCACCTTATAACTCCCCTGTCCATGTAGTTTCAAAAAAAGGTTTAGACGACGACGGAAATCAAAAGTTAAGAATGGTTATCGATTTCCGGAAACTAAACGAATACACTACATCTGACAAATATCCCATACCCGATACTTCAGTAATACTCTCAAATTTGGGCAAGTCAAAACTATTTACAACACTGGACCTTAAGTCTGGATTTCACCAGATTTTTCTTTCAGAGAAAGACAGGTGTAAAACTGCATTCAGCGTAAACAACGGCAAATATGAATTTTGTCGCTTGCCCTTTGGTTTGAAAAATGCACCGAGCATATTTCAAAGGACAATTGACGACATTTTGCGCGATGACATCGGGAAAATATGTCACGTTTACGTTGATGATATCATCATTTTCTCACCCGACGAAAGCTCTCATTACAGGCATGTCGATACCATATTGAAAAAAATTGAACAAGCGGGAATGCGAGTATCCTTAGAAAAATCTATATTTTTTAAAAGTGAAGTCGAGTTTTTGGGTTTCACAGTCTCACACAAAGGAATCCAAACATGCCCTAGCAAAGTAGATGCTATTCTTAATTATCAACAGCCAAAGTCATTGAGATCACTGCGGTCCTTTTTGGGTCTTTCCGGCTATTACCGCAGGTTTATAAAAGACTATGCGCATATATCAAAACCCCTCACAAAATATTTAAGAGGCGATAATGGCCACGTTAGCAGTCGACAGTCGAAAAAAGTTAGCATCTCTTTTGATGACGAAGCACTCAAGGCCTTCAATAAATTAAAGACTATTCTGGCTTCGGAAGACGTCCTTCTTCAACATCCAGACTACTCTAAGCCATTTGAGATAACAACGGATGCCTCATCCGTAGCCCTAGGAGCTGTACTTTCACAAAACGGCCAACCTATTACAATGATATCTCGTACACTGTCTAAGGCTGAAGAGAATTATGCTACAAACGAACGCGAACTTTTAGCTATAGTTTGGGCATTCCAAAAGTTAAGGCATTACCTATATGGTATTAAAAATATACATATCTTCACTGATCATCAGCCCCTCACATTTGCCATGTCGGATAAAAATCCAAATTCCAAAATCAAAAGATGGACTTCATTCATAAATTCATTCGCACCGAAATATTTTTATAAGCCCGGAAAAGACAACAAAGTAGCTGATGCACTTTCGCGTCAATATATTCATAACCTTAACGACACAGATGATACAGTTCACAGTGAAATATCCCTTTCTCACACAATTAAATCAATCAAAAACCCTGTCAATCAGTTTAGAGCCCAACTAGTGCTGTTACCATCCGAGGTTAACAGCAAATCTACTAAAATTTTTTTCCAAAAACTCCTTAGACATACCATACACTTTAAAACTGCGGAATATCTCCTACAAACAATCCGAGAAAAAGTTAACCCAAATGTAGTTAACGGAATCTGTTGCGATCTCGAAACCTTAGCAAGAGTCCAGTCGTTACTCTTGTCAAACTTTCCAGGTGTAAGATTCATTCACACAGAGAAATTGGTAATAGACCTAACAAAAAAGGAAGACCAAATCGAAGCTGCTACCATGGAGCACAACAGAGCCCATCGCTCAATCCAAGAAAACTATAAACAATTGATATCTGAATACTTTTTCCCAGACATAAAGAAAACTTTATTAACAATAGCTAAAAACTGTAAAATATGCCTGGAAAATAAATATAACAGACACCCAAGAAAAACGGATATAGGTCAAACACCAATTCCAGAATATCCCGGCGAAATCCTCCACGTAGATATATTCTCTGTCGACAAGTTTCATTTTTTTACCTGCATAGACAAATTTTCTAAATTTGCAATTACGATTCCCATTGAAACCAGATCAACGACTGATATTAAAACGGCTTTATTAATAATATTGAATAAGTTCAAAAAAACTAAAACAATCGTTTCCGATAACGAAAAATCTCTCCATTCAAATACAATATCTAATATGTTAAAATATCATTTCAATACTGAACAATTTTTCATACCACCCTTACACAGTAAAAGTAATGGCCAAATCGAAAGAGTGCATTCAACGCTAACAGAAATCGCTCGATGCATAAAAGCCGAACAAAATATAACAGATATTAAAGAACTTATTTTACTTGCAACATACAAATATAACAATTCCATACATTCAACTATAGATTCAAAACCAATTGATATTATTAATAATTTTTCCAAAGATCACCTTGACTTAGTTAAAACAGCACTTACTGCTGCCCAAGATAATATCATTAAAAAGGCCAGTAACAACCAAAAAATATTTCAAGAAGGGGAAAAAGTATATGTTCGCCGCAATAAACGTTTAGGGAATAAGTTAAATAAGGTGTACGTTGAAAATATAGTACAAAAAGATCTGGGAACAACTGTCCTAATAAATGGCAAGAAGGTCCATAAAGATAATTTAAGGTAAAATTTTATTACAAAATGCCATTTGTTTAAAAAAAATTTTTTCCAACGACTTCTACTGCTCGCGCTAATCTAGTGTTAGATAAAATATTTTCGATTATAACATATTTAATTACAATTTTGCCATATAATTTTTTCACTGCTGATTAATGCTAGACCAATTTGAAAAGTTGAAAAAAATCACATTTTTTAATAGGTATAATAAAAAGGGAAGGAAATTATTATATAAACAAACGTACATGTGCATACGGCAACTTTAATTTCCTGACTAATAATTGATTAAAAAAATTTGGAAACCCTGTAATTAGTTCAATAATTTATATCTAAAAATCTTTATTGTCCAGAATCGATTAATTATTAAAGAAATGAAAATAGTTAGTCCTTACTAAGACACCTTTTGTCCAAGCCGAATTTCTACAAATCATTACTGTTAAAAGTTATTTAATAACTTAGAAAATCGTACATATGCATACGACATGTATAATTTGGTTAACATCATCCAAGAGACGAACAATTTGGTTAAATATGCTAATTAAAACAAATTACGGCAGAATATTGCTGGCCGAATATAAAGAGTAAAGTAAAAAAAAAAAAATATTTATGAAAAACTAAACATTTTCACTTAATACATTTTTGTCCAAGCGTAACCTTTGCCAAAAACAACGTGAACATGTAAGCTCTGATAATATAATTAAAAACCAAATTTCGAGTAGTCCTTAAAAAGCTAAAATAAATACATTTTCTTTTTTTTTTATTATTTTTCGTACGTTCGTATATTTAACATAGTAACAAAGCTCTAAATAATAAAAAAAAATTTTGAACTGTTTTCGAAAACGCTATTTAAAATTTTTGTACACATATATTTAATTTAGGAATTAATAAGGTAATTACAAAACATTTTCAATTATAATCGTAAAAACTAAACAACTATTTTTTTTCTTTCAATAAAATTTTCGTATAGATAAAACGTTATTAAAAAAAAATTATAAACATACTAATTGGAATGCAAACTTTGAATTGTCCTTAAAAAATGGTAATTATAAACCCTAAAATTTTTTTTTTTCTGTTGAAAATTCTTTAGATATTATTGAAGCATATATTTTGAATTGTCATTAAAAACCCTATTTATAAAATCTAAGAAACTACACTTCTTTTTTCAATAAAATTTTCGTACAGATACGTTTATTTGAAATTATTTGTATTTAATTTAGTAAAAAACAAAATATAAATAATGTAATTAAAAGACAAGTTTTGAATTGTCCTAAAAAACGCTGATTGTAAAAAGTAAATTTTTTTTTTTGACAGAATTTTTATATGGATATGTTTCCTGTGAATAATAGATATAATTAAACACAAAATCTTAATTTTTCTTATTTATGAAATAATACGACTTTTTTTTTAAGAAATTTTCTTATGTTTGTATTCAAATATTATAATGTAAAAAAAAAATTTGAAATTGTTAAAAATTCTAATGAAAATCGTTGTAAAAATACTTTTATTATTTAATTTAGTAACAGAAACTAAAATTTTCAGCTTAATTGCTTAAAATGTCAAACCAGTAGTTAAAGAAAATTTAATAAGTTAATAGTTATAAATTTTGGATTAAGCTTTACATATATGTATGTATTTATGTATAATTTTGTCGGATCAGGGACGCTCCGAACTTAAGAAGGGGAGGAGTTAAGGCATGACACCACCCCCTACATAGTAAAGGCATTTCCTTGCATACCAAGGCAACAGAAAGCATCCAAACCTACAAACCTGCAACCTACCAACAGGCTGACTACATTTAAATGATCACTTGCCTGATATCATAACATAGCAACATGCATTCGACGAGTTGGGTACGCAGCTCAACAGCAACCCACAACCCACTACCTGGTCTTGCTTAACAAAGCAAAAATAATATAATATTCACGGCATAGCAACAGCATATGCGTAAGCTGGTCCATCACCATAACAAAGGGCGATCGTTGCTTGCGTCTATCATAGCAACAGTATGCTGGGCATGCAGCACATAATCTTTGCCTGCTTACCACCCACTGCATAGCAAGCAAAGCTTGGTTGACAAACTTGTCAGGTAGGCCAGCGGCTTACGCCGTGATATGAAGAGATGTGTGTCTATCAGCAAAACTCTGTTGCTAGGTCGCTAGCAATAACATATTAGCGACCTTTTCTGCACGAAAACATGCTGGGCATGCAGCGCATAAGCATTGTCTGCTTCACCACCCACTGCATAGCAAGCAACGTTTGGTTGACGAGCTTGGTAGGTGATCCAGCTATAAAACAGGTTATGCCCTGATATGAATCATGCGCTTCCAAAGTGATACAATTCTGTTGCTAGGTTGTTAGCTATAGCATCATAGCGGCCCTTTTTGCGCAATAACAACGACAGGGGAATGCCACAGATCACAAAGGTATTTAAGGCGGTATCATCGCCTTTCAAAGACAGTTCTTCTTCGTATGACAAAGTTGCAAAGCAACCAATGTGAAAATAACTAAATAAAAGTGTTTAATAAAATAAAATAAAGTTTGTGTTTTATTTGAAATAAGCAATACGACTTGCTTAACTTAAACACGTTGGAGACATCAGCTAAATGGCTGGTATTTCTCTTCACAGCCTGCCTGGCTCTCAACCACATTCCGGGCTCCTGGAGAAGCGCCACGGTAGTGTTTATCCCTAAGGCTGGGAAGGCATCCCACTACGAGCCAAAAGATTACAGACCGATCAGTCTCTCGTCCTTTGTACTCAAAACCTTTGAGAGGATACTAAGCGAGTACCTTTCAACGACTATTGATAGCAACCTTATCTCTAGCTATCAGCATGCATACACCAAGAGTAAATCAACAGAAACTGCTCTGCACAGCCTAGTATCTGTCATTGAGAAATCGCTGTGTGAAAAGGACTACTGTCTCGTGGCCTTCTTAGACATTGAGGGGGCTTTCAACAATATAAGCCCGGAGGCGATCAACTCCGCTCTAACTAATCTGGGCGTAGATAGACCTCTAACTGGTTTAATTGACCAACTTCTAAGAGGAAGGAAAATAGCTTCTTCACTTGGTACGGTCGAGTTATCACGCTATGTCACAAGGGGAACGCCCCAGGGTGGTGTTCTTTCCCCGCTTTTATGGAACCTCACAGTCAACTCGTTGCTACGGGACACAAGCTGGGGGGGCGGGAAGATAGTGGCATACGCAGACGATTTAGCTATTGCATTCAGAGGCAAGTTCCCACAAACTCTGTGTGACCTGATGCAAGTAGCACTGCGAGAGGTTTCGAGGTGGTCCTCTCGCTGTGGACTTAGTATCAACCCGGGGAAAGTGGAACTTGTCCTCTTCACCAACCGGTACAAAATACCGCCACTAAGCCTACCAGAACTAGATGGCACGCGCCTGGGCTTGTCGGATAAGGCCAAGTTTCTAGGCATAGTTCTGGACAGGAAACTGAATTGGAAGGAGAATGTTCTTCAGCGCCAGAAGAAAGCTTGCATCGCTCTTTACACATGCAAAAGAGCCATTGGCAAAAAATGGGGGCTCAGCCCTAGAATATGCAGTTGGATCTACACGGCCATCATTCGCCCAATCATGCTGTATGGAGTCGTCGTATGGTGGCCGGCACTGAGCAAGACAACATACCTGAATCTGTTGCGGAAAGTCCATAGATCCAATATGATCTGTATAAGCGGTGCGCTAAGGACAACGCCCAACGAAGCCCTCCAGGCCATTCTGGGCATTTTGCCACTTGATCTGGAAGGGTTTCGGTCAGCGGCGGCATCAGCTCTGCGCCTAAGAGAAACCTCCAGTTGGGGTGCGGGTACTATTGGACACTCCAGTATTCTGGAATCTTACAGCTTTCTCCCTCTAAGCACAGATCGTTGTGCGACCACTACAGTCGGGGATAGCTGCTTCAAAATAAACATTCCCAGCAGAGAAGACTGGGAGAGGACGGATTGGTGTCCCGACACAAATGGTGGCACTTCCATATACACCGACGGCTCGAAGTTGGACGGCAGAGTTGGAGGAGGGATTTATTCAAGGGATTTGGACCTTGAACTCTCCTTCAGACTACCTGATCATTGTAGCGTCTTCCAGGCGGAAGTCTCGGCAATCCGGGACGCCGCGGCCTGGTTAAGCAAACGTGTTATCGGAGGAGATATCACTATTTTCAGCGATAGCCAGGCGGCAATCAAATCCCTTGGCTCATACACGTTCAACTCTGAACTGACGCTCAGCTGTCGTCGATCTCTTCAGGAGATGGCCCAACAGAACCGCGTAAACCTCATATGGGTCCCGGGACATAGGGACATTGAGGGAAACTGTAAGGCAGACGAGCTTGCCAGGCAGGGCACGACCAAGCAGGTTCTTCGGGATAAAGAGCGCTTAGGTATGCCGTTTGCCACATGCAAACTAATGCTGAAGGAGCACACACTCCGTCAAGCCAACGAAAGATGGCTGCAATCCCCAGGGTGTCGGATATCGAAACAAACCTGGCCAAAATGGGATCTTAAAAGGTCTAGACGCATTTATGCCCTAACTAGGAGGGAAATCTGCATATTGATAGGGGTATTAACCGGTCACTGCCTCATTGGTAGGCATGCAGAAAGGCTAAGTGTGCCCTACCGACGATGCTGCAGGAGTTGCAAAGATGATGAGGAGGAGGAAACGGTGGAGCACCTCATCTGCAACTGTCCGGCCTTAAGCGGCGTGAGAACGCGCTTTTTGGGAGTTCCGTTCCTAGATAGTCTAAGCCAGATCGCGGAACTGGACATAAAGGACTTGATGGGCTTCATAAAGTCATCTAAGTGGTTCGAGGAGGAGTAACGGTGTCGGTTTAGGAGTGTCAGTCCCGGGATTCTGCTATGTGGAAAATCCCAACAACTCAGGGATTTTCCATATAGCTGGGTCCCGGGGCTGACTTTCCTTGTGTTGGTGGTATCACAACGGGCCTTCAAAACTGGCCTAAGTGTGCCTCTGCGGCAGCCACTTGAACCTACCTATAGTGTGCTGCTTTGATTTTTTCCCTATGAGTTGGCGGGACCTAGTTTTTTTTTTTATTTAAAAATCTGTGACTGTTCAAACAGTTGAATGCAGTTAGGTTAGGTTAGGTTAGTGGCTGCCGCAGAGGCACACTTAGGCCAGTTTTGAAAAGCCCGTTGTGATACCACCAGCACTAGGAAAGTCCGTCCCGGGACCCGGCCATTTGGAAAATCCCAGTGGTCTGGTTTAGACTAGAAGGGAACTCCCAAAAAGCGCGTTCCCGCGCCGCTTAAGGCCGGGCAGTTGCAGATGAGGTGCTTCACCGTTTCCTCTTCCTCATCATCTTTGCAGCTCCTACAGCATCGTCGATAGGGCACCCCTTCTGCGTGCCTACCAATAAGGCAGTGCCCAGTTAGAACACCTATTAATATTAAGATTTCTCTCCTTCTTAGGGCGTGAATGCCTCTAGATCTTTTATGATCCCATTTCTGCCAGGTTTGTTTGGATGTCCGGCAACTTGGGGATTGTTGCCACCTTTCGTTGGCTTGGAGTACACACTCCGTCAAGCCAACGAAAAGTAGCAACAATCCCCAGGGTGCCGGACATCCAAACAAACCTGGCCAAAATGGGATCATAAAAGATCTGAATGCAGTTACAGAATTTCCATTTGATTTTCAGAAATATACAATTGACATTCAGAAAATTACAATTGATATTCAGAAAACTTTCTGAATATAAACTGAAAAAGGTGTAGTATGATTTCAACCCGAGTTTCATACATACTTGCATACTAGTACGAACCAGGATTTTTCTGACTAGTATTATTTCGCCCAGCAACCCAGCCAGCAAGGTACCGAACATTTTACGAACATTGCGATTTACGAGCTATTCTCGAATAAAAAAAAACAATAACAAAAGAAGCTTTTCTGTCACGTCAAACAAAAAAATTAAAATAAAAAATTTCAAACAAAAAATTTTTAACGAAAATTTTCAAACTGATATTTTAAAAGTAAGTAGGTTTGTAACATATCTAATTAAAAACACAAATAACATAACATATATCTTTTAAATTATTACTAGCGTGCTGGAAGGTGGATTTGCGGAAAAAGAAAAAGGGACAGAGAAAGTAGCTGCTATTCTGGGATCTCGGGATGCCCTCTGGGTTGTATGACCCACTATTTATAAGTTGTGATGCTTAACATGTAAACCAATATCAGTACGTACACGCTGGCAAAAAATATACAATTTTATTATTTAATAAACAACTTTATACCTAAAATTTAGGTTTGTTTATTTGCATTATTTTTCGCATTGAAATCAGTCGGTAAGGCGGTCTAGAAAGTCGGTTTTTCTATCGAAAATTAATTATTTACGAGTACATTTACGATAAAAAAACGGACGTAAAAAGATTCATATACGAGTGCTTTTTCGATACTTTTACGACAATCGTAGGCAAAAAACATTTCAGAGCGAAACCGGATTCGTAGGCGAATCGTAAACGGATATCATAAACGATATTTTATCAGAGTTTTCTTCGAGAAAACGTCAGTTTACGAGCTCGTTTACGATGATTTTGCTGGCTGGGAAATTATAGTTGTATACTAGTATGTTTTCTGATTAGATTGGCATTGATTGGTTTAAGGGTAATCAGCAAAGAACTAGTATAAAAACATCCATAAAATGTATAGTAAACGAGCTAGGTGTCTGCTGAGTAGTTTGGAATTGATTAGTTTGAAGGTAGTCAGAAATTAACTAGTATGAATACACCACACAATTTTTAGGCGTAGAACTATAATGTTGCTGAGTAGTTTGGCATTGACTGGTTTAAAGCTAATCAAAAATGAACTAGTATGAATACACCACAAAATGTACAGTCAATGAACTACATCCCAGCCAGCAAAATCATCGTAAACGAGCTCGTTAACTGACGTTTTCTCGAAGAAAACTCTGATAAAATATCGTTTATGATATCCGTTTACGATTCGCCTACGAATCCGGTTTCGCTCGGAAATGTTTTTTGCCTACGATTGTCGTAAAAGTATCGAAAAAGCACTCGTATATGAATCTTTTTACGTCCGTTTTTTTATCGTAAATGTACTCGTAAACAATTAATTTTCGATAGAAAAACCGACTTTCTAGACTGCCTTACCGACTGATTTCAATGCGAAAAATAATACAAATAAACAAAACTAAATTTTAGGTATAAAGTTTTTTTATTAAATAATAAAATTGTGTACCTTTTTGCCAGCGTGTAAGTACATACTGATATTGGTTTACATGTTAGGCATGACAACTTATAAATAGTGGGTCATACAACCCAGAGGGCATCCCGAGATCCCAGAATAGCAGCTACTTTCTCTGTCCCATTTTCTTTTTCCGCAAATCCACCTTCCAGCACGCTAGTAATAATTTAAAAGATATATTTTATGTTATTTGTGTTTTTAATTAGATATTTTACAAGCATACTTACTTTTAAAATATCAGTTTGAAAATTTTCGTTCAAAATTTTTTGTTTGAATTTTTTTATTTTTATTTTTTTGTTTGACGTGACAGAAAATCTTCTTTTGTTATTGTTTTTTTATTCGAGAATAGCTCGTAAATCGCAATGTTCGTAAAATGTACGGTACCTTGCTGGCTGGGATTGTTTGCCGAGTAGTTTGGCAATGTCGGGCTTAAAGGAAATCAGAAATGAACTGGTATGAATACACCACAAAATGCATAGTCAATGAACTAGAATTTTCGCTAAGTAGTTTGGCATTGAATGGTTTAAAGCTAATCAACAATGAACTGGTATCCATATGCCACAAAATGCATAGTCAATGAACTATATTGTTCGCTAAGTAGTTCGACATTGACTGGTTTAAAGGTGATCAGAAATTAACTAGTATGAATACACCACAAAATGTATAGTCAATGAACTATATTGTTTGCTGAGTAGTTTGGCCTTGACTGGTTTGAAGCTAATCAGCAATGAACTAGTATAAATACACCACAAAATGTATAGTCAATGAACTATATTGTTAGCTGAGTAGTTGGACATTGACTGGTTTAGAGCTGATCAGCAATGAACTAGTATGAATACACTACAAAATGTATAGACAATGAATTATATTGTTTGCTGAGTAGTTCGACATTGACTGGTTTAAAGGTGATCAGAAATGAACTAGTATGAATACACCACAAAATGTATAGTCAATGAACTATATTGTTTGCTGAATAGTTCGACATTGACTGGTTTAAAGGTGATCAGAAATGAACTAGTATGAATACACCACAAAATGTATAGTCAATGAACTATATTGCTGGCTGAGTAGTTTGGCCTTGACTGGTTTGAAGCTAATCAGCAATGAACTAGTATAAATACACCACAAAATGTATAGTCAATGAACTATATTCTTTGCTGAGTAGTTGGACATTGACTGGTTTAAAGGTGATCAGAAATGAACTAGTATGAATACACCACCAAATATATCGTCATTGAACTATATTGTTTGCTGAGTAGTTCGACATTGACTGGTTTAAAGGTGATCAGAAGTGAACTAGTATGAATACACCACAAATGTATATCATTGAACTATATTGTTTGCTGAGTAGTTTGGCATTGACTGGTTTGAAGCTAATCAGCAATGAACTAGTATAAATACACCACAAAATGTATAGTCAATGAACTATATTGTTTGCTGAGTAGTTTGGCATTGACTGGTTTAACGCTAATCAGCAATGAACTAGTATGCATACGCCACAAAATGTATAGTCAATGAACTAGAATTTTCGCTGAGTAGTTTGGCATTGACTGCTTTTAAAACAAATCAACAACGAACTGGTAGGCATATGCCACAAAATGGTTAGTCAATGAACTAGTATGTTTGCTGAGTAGTTCGGAATTTGACTGCAGGGCAGTGTTTCGTGTTTGAGCGTTGACCTGTAAAACGAACGTTTCCTGCTTTTTGAGGTACACAGCGTATGAGTGACATTTATGGCCTCACTATGTATGACGAACGATTCGTCTGTTCATAATATCCCATTTTCCTTCATTTTTGTATTTTATGTCAAAGAAAGATCTAAAATATTTTTAAAAAATCTATGACGCGATATGGTGAGTAGACGAATAGTTCGTCTGAGCTATCGTTCGTCATACATAATGAGGCCATAATGAGTATCATTTAGTTATTCCAGCTTTTTTGAAAATCTGAAGGATTTATCTGGGTTAGGAATTCCAAATATTCTTGCTGTTATAATAACTCTGACTAGTTGTTACATCAATACTCAATAGGTTTAGACGATATTTATGGCACCAAAAAGCTTTTCTTTCCAACAAACCATGAAGTTAGATACCGATTAGAGGTAGATTAGATAACCAGCCTATTCCCTAATCTCAAACGTTGGAGAAACGACTCGAGAAACACTTGAGAAATATAGCGTTCTCAAACAAAATGGGACTTAATTCTCAAGTCGAGAAAATCATAGTTCTCCAATCGAGTTATAATCAGTGTTGCCAGAATCGGGCTAAGTCGAGAAAAAAACGGGTAAAAAAAATTATTTCGCACAAAATATTATAATTTTGGCCGCACGGCTAAAAAAATGAACCTAAATTTGAAACCCGTATAAAGTTTAATCAATTTTTCAAACTATTTTGTACAATATTTCAAACCGTCCAAATACCTACAAAGATTTTCAATTTCTTTTGGTTTCGATTTAAAATCTAAATGAAAAAGCCGTCTAAATTTTTATTTTTGGCTTGTTCGAATGTAATTGAATTTTGCCCACAAAAACTTAATATGCGGCAAAGCTCAGCGGTAGAGCAGTCGGCTGTGACTCCTGAGCGTTTTCGTTCGAATCCTGCCAAGTGCCACATTTTTTTAATTTTATTTTATTCTGAAAAGTTTTCGGTTTAAAATTTAATTTTTTGGGTTTGAAAATTCAAATTTATTTTTGAAAGCTTATTCAAGATTGAATTTTGCCAACAACATTTATGTGTGCGATATAGCTCAGTGGTAGAGCGGACGTGAATGATGCGGGGAGTCTTGGTTCGAATTCCCGCCAACGGACAAAAAAATTATTTTATCTTTAAATAATTGTTGAAACATTTATGGTTTATAATTGAAACCCGATTCATTTAGCCAATTTTCATGAAAACTGGTCTAGATTGAAGTTGAATCCAAAATTGGTTTGGTCATATATGTAGTCCAAAAAAGTTTAAGATTTAGGTTCAAATTTTTAACCGTGCGGAAAAACGGCTAAAAATTTTTAATCAACTTTTCACTCGTTTTATTCGCTTTTTTCATTAAAACGTATAATATAAATATTTTATATTATAAAGGAGCGTTTTCTCATCTAGCCTTAAATATTAAAGTTCACGCTAAACAAAAATTTTGCATGAAAAAAAGAAGATAAATTTTAAAGTTTACTTCAGAAAACGGCTCCAATTTCATAACAATAAGAAAGTTTCGTATACAGATTATTTGCATCCGAGTATACAGAGCTATAATAAACATAAATAAAGCTTACATTTATATTTGTTAGGGATCGTGCATATATGACGTCACGCGATTTTTGGTAGTTTTTGACCCCCCCCCCCTCCCCCATGTCACACCCAGTCACAAACGCCAGACCCCCCCTCCCCCTCGAATGTCACATCACACCCTTAATAAATATAAATTCAATATTTATTTGACATAAAATCTGATACATATGTAGAATGTTTATATTAATTATTAAATAATATTTGCCAATCGAAAGAATGAAAACATGCTAAATTTAGTGTTGGGCAGTATCGAGTACTTTTGAGTAGTTACTACTTTGGTATCGATACTTTTAAGCATCGGGTACTTTCAAAGTATCGGGTACTTTTTGTCAAGTTCCGCTGGTAGGTCTGTCTATATTTTACAACAAGCACCCTATTACCATTACCATTTTGGAAACTTGCCTCCACTTTAAGAATATGTAAAGGTTTTTGAAATAAATTAAAAAAAAAAAAATTTCTTTGAAAAAGATCCCATTTCCCTATACAAAATCTATGGGAAAAGTGAAAAAACAGCTACCCCTAAAGGATAAGTTACAAAGCAAATTTTGTTGCGAGGCTTATTTTCTCATTAATACCTTACTTTTCAAGGGGTAAGACCGGCGGCCGCCGTGGTGTAGGGGTTAAGTGTTCGGCCTTCTACACCAAGTCGTGGCGGTTCGATGACCGGCAAAAGTAACATCAAAAATTATTTAGAAAAACGATTTTTCTAAACGGGGTCGCCCGTCGCCACTCTCCGGGTGTATTTCTGCCATGAGAAGCTTCTCAGCAAAAAATTCATTTGCTTTGCAAGTGCCGTTCGGAGTCGGCAAAAAACTGTAGGTCCCACCAACTTGTAGGAAAAACTCAAAAGCAACACACCACAAGTTGGAAAGAGAAGCTCGGCTAAAAATCTCGTTAGAGGTTATGATAACCTGTTGGTATATCGCCGCCATTATTTTTTTTTTTTTAAACCGAAAAAAAATTTTTTTTTTATTTGAATCACCCTAATGTACCCGAGAATTAGTTTGTATGCAACTGCAAGCCGGTTCGGCAGGACTTTAGTATTCTTGAATATATGTTCATTTACCCAATTGAATTTTATAGTTATAAATCTCACATCGAAACTGAATTGCTTTAAAATAATTTATTTTTTAATAAAATAATTTTATTTTTAACATACAAAATGTGTGTATGAATTACAAAAATATACATGTATGTACAATATATATTTTTTTTGTTGCCTTTATTGTATTTACCTATATAACTTAATACCACCTCGTTACGTAAAACGTTTTTAATAAAAATATGTTTTTATTATTATTTCGTATTTGTATTCCTTTAACCCCTTTATACAAAATTAAGAATTATTCGTCACCACATAAAACTCGTGGAATTTGTACCTAGTACATTTTCTGTATGTAGTACATTTTCTGTATTGAGTACATTTTCGGTATTGAGTACTTCGTATAACTAAGTAGTAATTACTACTTAGACACTGAGTACATTTCGGGTATTAAGTAGTAATAGCAGTAGTAGTAGTAATAGTCAGTATCGATACTTTTAAGAATCGGGTACTGTCGATACTTTTCAGCATCGAGTACTGAGTACTTTTGGAATCGATACTGCCCAACACTAGCTAAATTTGAAAACGTTCATGGACGTTGCACGCTAGAAAACATGCAAAAAATAACGTGACATCACGTAAGTGCTACTCCCCCCCTCCCCCCATGTCATATTTCGTCACAAATCGCAGACCCCTCCCCCCCTCAAAGAGCGTGACGTCATATATGCACGACCCCTTATATCCAGGCGCGTATTCAGGGACACCCCGAAATGTATTTTGTATGTGGCTGTAAAAAATAAAATTTGGAATGAGTCCCAAACTCATGGGATAATATTTTTTGATTTTCGGTCAAATTAGACATTTGAAATAACAAAAATTGCGACAAAGCCAAACTTAGGTAGAGAAAAAAAACTTCAAAAGTCCCTATCAATATCATGTAAAAAGTTATTTGGGGCAAAGGTGATCATTTAGGGTTTTAGGAATTTTTCTCGTAAACGGTAATTTTTTCGAAAAATTACTTTCGACCAAGCTGTACACCTGAAAATTCACTATAAAAATCTTCCTAGAATTTTTCTAAGTTAAGCTGTCCCGGCAGACGTTGTATCTCCATCCCGATCCCTATCGCTGTCTACATATGTGGTAAAACTCCTCAAGCGGACCACCTAAAAATTCGATTTGAATAAAATTTGGTGAAAGTGATCTGCCATGTAAGAAAAATATATCACCAAAGTTCGCGTAAAAATATTGGATGCATACCGAGATATACGGGTTTGAATTCGCAATTTTTTGTGTGTCAGCCTTTCTTCTTTAAATTATAAGGCATGTACATAATTGACATGCTAAGAAGGAACATGGAAACCGGTTTCTAAAGTATTTTTTCCGTTCTTTTCGAATATAACTTTAAAAAAATTGTATTAAAAAAAATATAGTAAAAATTTTATTAAAAAAGAATTTTATAAATTGTTTTCAATTTTGGACATTATTAATTTTTACGTAAAGCTTGATCTTTTTCCTTTAAAATAATTTTTTTTTTGTATTGGACCTCGAAAATTTTTTAATGTTCTTTCAAAAGACAATTTATTTATTTTTTGTTGTTTGTTTTTCTCTAGGCTTGTTGTTATTGTAGCGAGGCGTAGCCCTGTCAAATTGTCAGACAGGGTCACCCCGAGTGTATTGCTCTTGGCCGGGTCGATATAAGAAAACGGCCCCGGTCGTTTCGGCACGATGGGTACAGCACAAGTACTGGTACCTTTCTCGTAGAACCGGCAATACAAGAAACTAGCCGTGTAGGCCATGTAAGTCATTTTACCCAGGGTGCACCAACGGGGAGGCGACCTACTCTTACTCTTTCTCTAGGCTTTGATAAATTTGGTTCGCGTCTGCACTAGTAACAAAATTAAACTTTAGCTAAGTCATTTCCATTTTGCAGTCAAAATAGTTATTATGAAAAAAAATTGGATCCACCCCGAAAATATTATCTGGATACACGCCCGGCTATATCTATTACATAGATGTGACTTATATAAAAGGTACAACCAGCAAAATTTTAAGCAGAGCTCACTACTTTAAAAATAATTGACTTAATGAAAAGTCGCAATAAAATAAGGCATCAGGTACGAATATACTTAAAATAACATATACTTTCATGACAAAATGAGAAAAAAAATAATAATGTGAGAAAAATGTAGGTATATGTATACATTTTACAATATTTCTATATCACAATTTTGTATATCTTGCTGTGAGCTATCATTGACAAAAAAGCTAAAAACGGCTAACAACGGCGAAAAAAATAAGAAAACGGCTAAAAAACGGCTAGCGGCTAGATTCAAATTTTTCCGGCTAAATGACAAAAAAAACGGCTAGATCTAGCCGGAAATCGGCTAAAATGGCAACACTGGTTCTAATGTCATTCCCTTATGCCATTCGAATGTTAATAGCAGATCGTTTGTCTTTAATTCGCGTTTTAGTGAACAAAAGTATACGAGAGTGTTATTCGGTAATATTTGAATATACTACCCTAAAATGTATACCTTAGGGTGGTCCTTCTTTGTATGGAGACAATTTCATCATCAGGTTTTCGAAGGCTCAATCCCTAAATCGATAGTAATATAGCCGAAGATATCTAATCTATCTAATTTTGGCTTGCGCCATTTATTAACGCTTAACCGCCTATGCGATTTTGGCCGTTTCGTATCAAAGCATGCCAGTCATTCCTTTTTAGCGATAACTGACGCCAATTGGAAACCCCAAGGAAGTTGAAGTCATCCTCCACTTGTTGTTTCCATCTCAGTCGAGGCCTCCCCTTCCTCTGCTGCCGAATTCGGGTGTCGATAAGAAAACTCTCAGTGCTGGAGCTTCAACCAGCGGAGCCTTTGTGCTTTAATCCGCTGAACTATGGTCAGGTCTGCGTAAAGCTCGTGCAGCTCCTCGTTAAATTTCCTTCGATACTCGCCGTAAATCAGGACTGGTATGATGAGAGACTTATAGAGCGTGATCTTTGTTTGTCGAGAGAAGACTTTACTTCTCAATTGCCTACTTCGTTCAAAGTAACACTTATTGGCAAGAGTGTCCCTCACCGTTTCAAATTTGTAGCTATCAACGGTGACTTGGCTGCCAAGGCGCAGGTGCGCCGATTCTTTCTTTGATGACAGCAGATACTTCGTCTTGTCCTCGTTGACCGCAAGACCCATTTTTTCGCTTCCTTATCCAGTCCAGAGAAGGCAGAGCTTACGGCGCAGTGGTTAAGGCCAATGATATCAATATCATCTGCATACGCCAGAACTTGACGCTCTTGTAAAAGATTGTACCATTTCGGTTTAGCTCTGCTGCTCGAATTATCTTCTCCAGCATCCAGCAGCCTCGTTGGTTTCAAGATATCACACACAAATTTTTATCCCGATTTTTATCCCGCCCAGTTAATACGCCTATTAATATGGAGATTTCTCTTCTCCTTAGGGCATAAATTTGTCTTGATCTTTTATGATCACATTTCGGCCAGGTTTGGATATCCGGCATCCTGGAGATTGCAGCCATCTTTCGTTGGCTTGGCGGAGTGTGTACTCCTTCAGCATAAGCTTGCATGTGGCAAACGGCATACCTAAGCGCTCTTTATCCCGAAGAACCTGCTTGGTCGTGCCCTGCCTCGCAAGTTCGTCTGCCCTACAATTTCCCTCAATGTCCCTATGCCCCGGGACCCATGTGAGGTTCACGCGATTCTGTTGGGCCATCTCTTGTAGAGATCGACGACAGCTGAGCGTCGGTTCAGAGTTGAACGAATAAGAGCCAAGGGATTTGATGGCCGCCTGGCTGTCGCTGAATATAAAAATGTCCTGTCCGATAGTGTGTTGGCCTATCCAAGCCGCGGCGTCCATGATTGCTGAAACATCAGCCTGGAAGACACTGCAGTGATCAGGTAGTCTGAAGGAGAGCTCAAGGTTCAGATCCTTTGAATAAACCCCTACTCCAACTCTGCCGTCTAACTTCGAGCCATCAGTATAAAAGGAAGTGCCGCCATGAGTGGCGGGAATCCGATCCGTGCTCTCCCATTCTTCCCTGCTGGGAATGTTGATATTAAAACCGCTATCTCCGACTGTTGTGGTCGCACAACGATCTGTGCTCAGCGGAAGAAAGCTATAGGATCCCAAAATACAGGCGTGTCCAGTAGTGCTTGCGCCCCAGCCGGACGTTTCCCTTAGACGCAGAGCCGATGCTGCTGCCACCCGGTGCCCTTCCAGATCGAGTGGCAAAATGCCAAGAATGGCCTGGAATGCTTCATTGGGAGTTGTTCTTAACGCACCGCTTATACAGATCATGCAAGATCTGTTTACTTTACCTAGCAGATTAAGGTTTGTTGCCTTGCTCAGCGCAGGCCACCATACCACAACTCCATAGAGCATGATTGGTCGAATGATTGCAGTGTAGATCCATTTGCATATTTTGGGGCTGAGCCCCCATTTCTTTCCATTGGCTCTTTTGCACGTGTAGAGTGCAATACACGCTTTCTTCTGGCGCTGAAGATAATTCTCCTTCTAGGTTAGTTTCCTATCCAGAACTGTGCCCACGAACTTGGCTTTGTCAGCCAAGTTCAGGTACACGTCATTCAGTTTTGGTAGTATTAGCGGGGGTATCTTATAGCGGTTGGTAAAGATAACCAGTTCTACTTTTCCCGGGTTGATGCTCAGTCCGCAGCGCAAGCACCATGAGGAAACCTCTCGCAGTGCTACTTGCATCAAGTCGCACAGGGTTTGTGGGAATTTGCCCCTATATACTATAGCTAAGTCGTCTGCATATGCCACTACCTTCCCGCCCCCCAGCTTGTGTCTCGCAGCATCGAGTTGACAGTGAGGTTCCATAGAAGCGGGGAGAGAACACCACCCTGAGGCGTTCCCCTTGTGACATAGCGTGATAAGTCAACCGAGCCCAGTGATGAAACTATTCGTCTACCCTTTAGTAGTTGATCAATAAGTCCAATAAGAGACCTGCTTATGCCCAGACTTGTTAAAGCGGTGTTTATAGCATCAGGGCTTATGTTGTTGAAGGCTCCTTCAATATCTAAAAAGGCCGCAAGACAGTTCTCCTTCTCATACAGCGATTTTTCAATAACAGAAACTAGGCTGTGAAGCGCAGTTTCTGTAGATTTCCCTTTGGTGTATGCATGCTGATAGCTACAGATCAGGTTGCTATCAATAGTAGAGGAGAGGTAGTAATTTATTATCCTCTCGAAGGTTTTGAGCACAAAGGATGAGAGACTGATCGGCCTGTAGTCCTTGGGCTCGTAATGAGACGCTGAAGATAATAATAAACACTACCGTGGCACTTCTCCAGGAGCACGGAATGTAGCTAAGAGAAAGGCAGGCTGTATAGAGAAATACCGGCCATTTGGCTCATGTCTCCAGCGTGTTTATGATATGATGGGTATGTATACAGCCAGGTTTGTTGTAGGTGCTACGGGTTCCTCATGCAAGTTCCCTGGGAAGTGCGTATTCAAGAGCAGCTCTAGGGTTTCCCTCTCCGTGCTGGTCCAGGATCCGTCAGGTTTGCGCAAATAGCTTGTGGCTGTTTGAGTTTTTGAGAGCACTCGTCTAAGTCTCGCTGTATCGTCGATATTTTTGACCCCAGTGCAGAAATTTCTCCACGATACTCTCTTCGCCTGCCTCAGAGCTTTTTTGTAGGCCCTGAGTTTAACTTTATATTCGAGCGATTGAGTCTCCGTGCCAAGGCTCTTGGCCTTATTAAATTGTGTCCTACATGATTTTCGGAGCGAGTCCAGGTCGCAGGACCACCAATGCGGCCTATGTTTGCCGCGTGGTTTTGGCACTGGGCAAGCCTGTTCTAAGGCATTCGAGAGCGCTGTTGTAAAGGTCTTTACCAGATCCTCCAACTCCCCTACTGATGAGGGGACTTGTGGGGGCAGTGCTGGTAAGTCCCTAGATAGTATTTCATTGTGTAGCTGCCAGTTAGTGTTACGTGGGTTGCGTTTCATAACCGGCTGCTCAACAGAAAAGTCTAGAACTATTTCTACGTACCGGTGGTCGGAGAATGAGTGCTCATCGAGAACGCGCCATTTTCTTACCCACTCATAAGCGCCTTCGCTGCAAATAGTGAGATCTATGACCTCCCTACGGGTTTTAGTAATAAACATAGGTTCGTTACCCACGTTGCAAACTACCAGGTTAGTTGTTAACAAATAGTCAAACAACGACTCTCCTCTAGCATTGATATCGGAGCTTCCCCACTGGACGTGATGAGCATTGGCGTCAGTTCCGATAATAAGATGACCCATGGAAAAATTTGCCACCAGGTCTTTTACCTCCCTCTGTGGCGGAGGTTCTTCGGCGTCGAAGGGCATATAGACCGACGCCATCGTCAGACTGGTACTGTCGACTGTTAAACTGGCAGCTGTAACGTCACCATTGGTATAGTTGGGCAAGAGAAAGGCATTCAGCTCAGACTTAACCAAAATACAGGCTCTAACCCTGCCCCCCTCGCTGGCTCAAATAAGCTTAAAACCCTTACTCCCCAAACCGCAAACCCTTGAGCTGTTGACCCAGGGTTCTTGGCTGCTTTAGATTTGTGCAGGTTTATCTGAATCACCACCAACATGAGAGCGCTCAGACTTCCCTGCCACCGCCATATCGTCGAGTTCCGCCTCGTCTGGAGGCTTATCTTTAAACGACGATTTGTTCAGAGCACGGTTTGGCGTGGCAGAGATCCTACTATCTGAGGCAGTGTCAACGTTGGTGCGCTCAGGACTAGCTGCTATCAGTTTGACGTTGAGGTCTTCCCCTTATAGCAGGCTGCCCCCCATCTCCGAGCTGGCCACTGCTCCTTCGCCATTTGACGTGGCAGATACCATACTTTCTGAGTCGGACATCTCCGACTCCTCTACCGGCACTGCGATGTCCGCGACCTCCGGTGCAGCCGAAATAGCAGCGCGCTGTGCATCGCCGCGGTATACGTGAATCACGATCTGACCCATACCGTAGTGCACTCGTCCGTTGCACCGTTCAAGGGGCTCGAGTGCCTCCTTATTCAAAGTGAAGATCACTTGCCTATCAGGCCCTACCGCATCCTCGACCAGATTGACACCCCAGTCCTTCGTCGGGAGAGACGGGTTCATGATCCTCAGCATCCTGAGAATTCTCTCAGGTTCATAAGAGATAGCAGGAATCCACGCTCTTGCCCTTGGCCGAGCCGGGATGTCCTTCCAGTCGACAACCTCGATTCTTGCCATTTGGTAGATCTCACCTAATCTTGCAGCTGCTGCCTTATACAGTGCAACAGTTTTTGCATCCTCGCAAGCGAATACCTTGATTCGGCCCTGGTGCCATCCCGCATCAGAACCCATCGGAGTGACACCCGGAGACTCATCCATAATGTCGAGAAGGGCATTACCGATAGCACTCCGGACGTACCGGCACTGGTCCCTAGGGATGGCCCAGCTTTCATGACCTCGGTCAATGACGCCTATGAGGATCCTATCCTTAGTCACTTCAGCAAAGCTGAGTTTACCCATTACGGGGGCGTGTTGCTGCCGCTTCGGGTGAGGTTTTAAATCCACGTCCGATCTCTGGCGTTTGAGGGGGTTTCCATTAACCTTCTTTGGCGCGTAATCGCTTTGGAAGTTCGGTAAGATAGCTTCAGCCATCTCCACCGTCTTTCTAGCATTCGGCGATAGCGTCTCTTGTGAAATACCCTCGTATTTCTTCAAAATCCTTGCGGCCGCTCTTTTTTTCCAAGTACTCAGAGCGACTGGGAGATGTCTTTTGGTGTAAATTTCGACCCGTAGTTGCCATCGCGGTCATACCCTTATTTGGATATCTGGGGCCAGGTCGTGAGACCACTGCCACAGACGTTAAAGACTTGGTTTCGGTACCGGCACTTACTCGGGCTTTAGCATCAGCCGTTGTTGGCTTCACCGTGTTTGTACCGGTACTTACTTTGGGGATTGCCCCCTTGTTATCCAGAGCTAATCGACTCGTAGTTGCCATCGCTGTCGATCTCTCGGCTGATAAAGAAATGGAGTTTGTCCTCCGACGTTGCGTTCTTGCTTGCTCCAGCATTTTCCTCCTCTGCTGTGCAGTATACATTGTTGTATCTTTAGTTTTAGGTTTTTGTTACTATCTTTCATCTTGTTCGTACGACCCCTCGCCGGGCAAGGCCAGTTTAGGGTCAAAGGAAGAGTAAGGGGAATGTATCGTCCACCGCGGCAGAGCCCCATACCGCGGTAAGGCCATAGTTACTCTCCGAGGCGGCCCGGTATCAGAGAGGCTCCGTTCGATTACAGCCACGATTTGCCTCCCGGCTGCAAACGCCCAATGGGCACGTGGTCGCATAACACCCTGGATTGGGAGGGGAAGGTCTTAGTCGTCGCGCCAGAGAGGCTTGGCTTCTCTCGTGATGTAGTACCGGCGGCGCTATTATCACAAGGGCAGCGTAGCCCTGTGGCTATCGACTTAAGCCCTCGTACCGCGGCAAGGTGTCCACCCTTCACGAGGGAACGTGATGCTAACTTTTTAAGTTTGTTATATTTTTCTTCGGAACCAAATTATTGCAGCTGAGTACACTTGAGGCACTTCATATATGTACTTATGTACAAATCTACATAGCTACGTTAAAAAGGGTTTACTTTTTACAAGTGACTTAACAAATTGGTAGTACAATTCACAAAAGAATCCAGCAGCTATTCAATTCCAAAGTAAAATATAAAAAAAAAAAAAAACATTTGAATAACATTTATAATTAACCGTATGTGAATGACAGAAATGTTTTGTTGTTTACTTTTTCAATTGATCCCTTACACTCGAACATAATAACACCTTCATATGTTAAAGATTGATTTATTGATTTAAGACAAAATTCGTAGAACTAAAAGGTTTTCACAGGTAGTATTTTATACCTTCGGGTAAGTTAGAAGATTCTGGGAAATTGAAACACGCTTGTGAGTAAAACATTCTTTTATAAGTATGTATGTAAATACAAACATAGATTTGATCCCTTTGCAAACCCTGACGGCCGTTCTGGTTTTGAATCTTTTTCAAAAATAAAAAGGTGGTTTGTGTTATATTAGATTACAGGACTGTTGATTATCAAGAAATGTTTAGTTTACTTACTCGGAATACGTTAAAGTGGGAGCTGTTGATGTATTTTAAGTTTGAGCTTTCTACACGGTTAAAAATTTGAACCTAAATCTTAAACTTTTTTGGACTACATATATGACCAAACCAATTTTGGATTCAACTTCAATCTAGACCAGTTTTCATGAAAATTGGCTAAATGAATCGGGTTTCAATTATAAACCATAAATGTTTCAACAATTATTTAAAGATAAAATAATTTTTTTGTCCGTTGGCGGGAATTCGAACCAAGACTCCCCGCATCATTCACGTCCGCTCTACCACTGAGCTATATCGCACACATAAATGTTGTTGGCAAAATTCAATCTTGAATAAGCTTTCAAAAATAAATTTGAATTTTCAAACCCAAAAAATTAAATTTTAAACCGAAAACTTTTCAGAATAAAATAAAATTAAAAAAATGTGGCACTTGGCAGGATTCGAACGAAAACGCTCAGGAGTCACAGCCGACTGCTCTACCGCTGAGCTTTGCCGCATATTAAGTTTTTGTGGGCAAAATTCAATTACATTCGAACAAGCCAAAAATAAAAATTTAGACGGCTTTTTCATTTAGATTTTAAATCGAAACCAAAAGAAATTGAAAATCTTTGTAGGTATTTGGACGGTTTGAAATATTGTACAAAATAGTTTGAAAAATTGATTAAACTTTATACGGGTTTCAAATTTAGGTTCATTTTTTTAGCCGTGTATAATTTCTGTCCGCCATGAAGGAAGTTCTCGTTCTATGAAATGAAAAAGTGAAAAAGTTGTATGTGAAGTTGCTTTTCAGAAACTTAATATGAATATTTTTTTAATTTTATCACTTTGTAGAACACGAATTGGTCCCTGTTTATGTGTTCTCTGTCCTTAAGAGTTATTCTTGGTAAAGATATTTCCTATTCCCCTCAAAAATTCTGGGAACGCTCATAATTTAAGAGTCCGATATGAGCCCCAAATATTAAAAAAAATTAGCTTCCGAAATAAGATCATATAAGAGTCCTTTATGACTCCGATTTGATAAAAATTATAAGCCGTATGCTGAAATTCTTCATTTAACAAAGCAATTTTGGAACAAATTTACATACATATATTGTTTGTGAAATTTTTTTGATTTCAAATAAATATTCAATTACATCGCGTGCAGACTGTTCCTGGCAATTTTTCTTGCTATCCTGTTAGCACCGTTCTAGCGGATTCCCTGATAAGTATATCTTCCTATGAGTGTTTCTTTTTTCATTGTACCATATGTATTTATAGGAATTTCCCCACAAACATCGCATGCAAGCCCCGGCAGCTGGTGGGACAGTTGTCCGAAAATGTGAGAACCAAATTCGCTTGGAGGGCGGTATGAACGCACTGGCCAATGAATATATGTTGTTTCTTACGCTCAGTCGTTCACTTGCAAGGTAGGTAGGTAGGTAGAAGTGGCTGCCGCAAAGGCACACCTAGGCCAGTAATAAAAGGCCCGTTGTGATAGCACCAAACACTAGGAAAGTCAGTCCCGGGGCCCGGCCATATGGAAATCCCAGTGCTGTCGGGACTCTCCATATAGCCGAAACCCGGGACTGACACTCCTAACCGACACCGCTACCCCTCCTCGAACCATTTTGATAACTTGATGAAGGCCATCAAGTCCTTTATGTCTAGCTCCGCGACCTGGCTTAAGCTAACCAGGAAGGGAACTCCCAGAGAGCGCCTTCTCGCTCCGCTTAAGGCCGGGCAGTTGCAGATGAGGTGCTCCACCGTTTCCAATTCCTCATCATCTTTGCAACTCCTGCAGCATCGTCGGTAGGGAACGCCTAGCCTTGCTGCGTGCCTACCAATAAGGCAGTGCCCGGTTAAAACACCTATTAATATGGAGATTTCCTTCCTTTTTAGGGCGTATATGTGTCTAGATCTTTTAAGATCGCATTTTGGCCAGGTTTGCTTGGATACCCTGGGGCTTGTAGCCATCTTTCGTTGGCTTCGCGGAGTGTATGCTCCTTCAGCATTAGCTTGCACGTGGCAAACGGCATACCTATGCGCTCTTTATCTTGAAGAATCTGCTTGGTCGTGCCCTGTCTGGCAAGTTCGTCTGCCCTACAGTTTCCCTCAATGTCCCTGTGTCCCGGGACCCATGTGAGGTTCACGCGGTTCTGTTGGGCCATCTCTTGAAGAGATCGACGACAGCTGAGCGTCAGTTCAGAGTTGAACGAGTAAGAGCCAAGGGATTTGATGGCCGCTTGGCTGTCGCTGAAAATACAGATATCCTGTCCGATGGTGCGTTCACCTATCCAAGTCACGGCGTCCATGATTGCTGAAACTTCAGCCTGGAAGACGCTGCAGTGATCAGGTAGTCTAAAGGAGAGTTCTAGGTCCAAATCCCTTGAGTAAACCCCTCCTCCGACTCTGCCGTCTAACTTCGAGCCGTCGGTGTATATAAAAGTGCCGCCATTAGTAGCGGGACACCGATCTATGTTCTCCCAGTCTTCCCTGCTGGGAATGTTTATTCTAAAACAACAATCTCCGACTGTTGTGGTCACACACCGATCTGTGCTCAGAGGGATAAAGCTGTAAGATCTTAGAATACAGGAGTGTCCAATAGTGCTTGCGCCCCAGACGGACGTTTCCCTTAGACGCACAGCCGATGCTGCTGCTGCCCGGTACCCTTCCAGATCGAGTGCACGGCTAAAAATTTGGACCTAAATTTTAAACTTTTTTGGACTACATATATGACCAAACCAAATTTGGATTCAAATTCAACCTAGACCAGTTTTCATGAAAATTGGCTAAAGGAATGGGGTTTCAATTATAAACAAGAAATGTTTTAACAATTTTTTAAAGATAAAATAAATTTTTTGTCCGTTGGCGGGAATTCGAACCAAGACTCCCCGCATCATGCCCGCCTGCTCTACCACTGAGCTACATCGCACACATAAATGTTGTTGGCAAAATTCGATCTTGAATAAGCTTTCAAAAATAAATTTGAATTTTCAAACCCAAAAGTTTAAATTTTAGACCGAAAAGTTTTAAGAATAAAATAAAACTAAAAACAAGTAAGGCAAGCTGTCTTCGGCTGTGCCGAAGGCTAAATACCTTTCATGAATAAGCGTTACGATTTTCACTGTTTGATCCCCAGTACAGCCTGTGTGAATTTAACTTTAGCTCATACCGAAATTATCGGAGCTATCGATTATATGGGGACGATGTGTTATATTGGTCCAATCTCATTGATTTTTTACATCGACATTCCACATTCTAAAATAGCAACATTTACGAAATTTCACGTTCCTACCTATATAATTACAGGAGTTATCTACCAAAATCCGTTTATCGGAACAATCGATTGTATGGGGGCTATGTGAAATATTTATCCAATCTCGATGATTTTCAACATCGATATTTCACATATAAAAATAGAAATACGTCCAAAATTTCACGTTACTACGTGTTTAATTACAGGAGTTATAGCCCAAAATCCGCTTATCGGAATAATCGATTGTATGGGAGCTATGTGAAATATTTATCCCATCTCTATGAGTTTCAACATCGATATTTCACATATAAAAATAGCAATAGTTACAAAATTTCACGTTCCTACGTGTTTAATTACAGGAGTTATACCCCAAAATTCGTTTATCGGAATAATCGATTGTATGGGAGCTATGTGAAATATTTATCCCATCTCTATGAGTTTCACCATCGATATTTCACATATAAAAATAGCAATAGTTACAAAATTTCACGTTCCTACGTGTTTAATTACAGGAGTTATAGCCCAAAATCCGTTTATCGGAATAATCGATTGTATGGGAGCTATGTGAAATATTTATCCCATCTCTATGAGTTTCAACATCGATATTTCACATATAAAAATAGCAATAGTTACAAAATTTCACGTTCCTACGTGTTTAATTACAGGAGTTATAGCCCAAAATCCGTTTATCGGAATAATCGGTTGTATGGGAGCTATATGTTATATTGGTCCGATCTTGCTGGTTCCGACAAATGATTCCTATATTGGAAAATGGTGGCCGCATACCAAATTTCAGCCAAATATCTCAAAAACTGAGGGACTAGTTTGCGTTCAAACAGACAGACAGACAGACGGACAGACGGACAGACGGACAGACGGACATGGCTAAATCAACTCATCTCGTCATCCTGATCATTTCGGTATACTTATTGATGGGTCTATCTCTTCTTCTTCTCATATTTACAAACATCGGACCAAAGTTATAATACCATTTCATGTTCATGAAAGGTATAAAAATGTGGCAGCTGACAGAACTCGAACGAAATCTCTCAGGAGTCACAGCCGACTGCTCTACCACTGAGCTATGACGCACATGAAGTTTTTGTGGGAAAAATTCAATTACATCAAAACAAACCAAAAATAAAAAATTTAGACAGCTTTTTCATTTAGATTTTAAATCGAAACCAAAAGAAATTGAAACTCTTTGTAGGTATTTGAACGGTTTGAAATATTGTACATAAAAGTTTGAGAAATTGATTAATCTTTATACGGGTTTAAAATTTAGGTTAATTTTTTTAGCCGTGTGGCAAAAAGCCAAGAATGGCCTGGAGAGCTTCATTGGGCGTTGTTCTTAACGCCCCGCTTATACAGATCATGCTCGATCTGTGGACTTTCCCTAACAGATTTAGGGTTGTTGCCTTTCTTAGCGCAGGCCACCATACCACGACTCCATACAGCATAATTGGCTGGATTATCGCAGTGTAGATCCATCTGCAAATTTTGGGGCTGAGCCCCCATTTTTTGCCAATGGCTCTTTTACACGTGTAAAGTGCAATGCACGTTTTCCTCTGGCGCTGGATGACATTCTCCTTCCAGTTAAGCTTTCTATCTAGAACTGTGCCTAGGAATTTGGCTTTGTCAGCTAAGTTCAGGCGCACGCCATCTAGTTCTGGTAGGTTCAACGGTGGTATCTTGTACCGCCTGGTATAAAGGACAAGCTCCACCTTTCCCGGGTTGATGCTAAGTCCACAGCGAGAGGACCATGAAGAAACTTCTCGCAGTGCTACTTGCATCAAGTCACACAGGGTTTGTGGGAATTTGCCCCTATATGCAATAGCTAAATCGTCTGCATATGCCACTATCTTCCCGCCCCCCCCACCTTGTGTCTCGTAGCAGCGAGTTTACGGTGAGGTTCCATAGGAGCGGGGAGAGAACACCACCCTGAGGCGTTCCTCTTGTGACATAGCGTGAAAGATCAACTGTTCCCAGTGAAGAAACTATTTTCCTTCCCTTTAGTAGTTGATCAATTAGTCCAATAAGAGACCTATTTATGCCCAGGTTTGTTAAAGCAGTCTTAATAGCCTCCGGCCTTATATTGTTGAAAGCCCCTTCGATGTCCAGAAAGGCCACGAGACAGTACTCCTTTTCATGCAATGATTTTTCAACAATAGAGACTAGGCTGTGGAGCGCAGTTTCCGTTGATTTACCTTTGGTGTATGCATGTTGATAGCTAGAAATAAGGTTGCTATCAATAGTAGAGGAGAGATAATCGCTAATTATCCTCTCGAAGGTTTTAAGTGCAAAAGACGAGAGAATGATCGGTCTGTAGTCTTTAGGCTCATAGTGTGAGGCCTTCCCAGCCTTTGGAATAAAGAATACCGTGGCGCTTCTCCAGGAGCACGGAATGTAATTAAGAGCCAGGCAGGCTGAATAGAGAACTACCAGCCATTTGGCTGATATTTCCAGCGTGTTTATGAGTTGTGCGGGGAAAATCCCGTCTGGCCCAGCTGCCTTGAACGGCTCAAAGCTTTTGATTGCCCACCTTACCCTTTCCTCCGTAATGGGTATGTTTACCGCCAGGTTTGTTGCAGATGCTACAGGTGCATCATACAAGTTCCCCGGAAAGTGTGTGTTCAGGAGCAGCTCCAGGGTTTCCCCTTCCGTGCTGGTCCAAGATCCGTCAGGCTTCCGTAAATAGCTAATGGCTGTTTGAGTTTTTGATAGCACTCGTCTAAGTCTCGCTGTATCATCGACTTTTTCGACCCCGGTGCAGAAATTTCTCCACGAAGTTCTCTTCGCTTGCCTTAGAGCCTTTTTATAGGCCCTCAGTTTAGCTTTATATTCGAGCCATTCAGGCTCCGTACCGATGCTCTTGGCCTTGTTAAATTGCTTCCTGCATGATATACGGAACGAATCCAGGTCGTAAGACCACCAGTGGGGTCTATGTTTGCCGCGTGGTTTTGGTACTGGACAAGCCTGCTCTAGGGCATTTGAGAGCGCCGTTGTAAAGGTCGTTACCAGATCATCCAGTTCTCCCACTGATGAGGGGGCTTGTGGAGGTAATACTGGTAGGTCCCTAGCTAATATTTGGTTATGTAGCTGGCAGTTAGTGTTGCGTGGATTTCGTTTCATAACTGGCTGCTCAACAATAAAGTCTAACACAATTTCTATGTACCGATGGTCAGAAAATGAATGCTCATCAAGAACACGCCATTTTCTGACCCACTCATAAGCGCCTTCGCTACAAACAGTGAGGTCTATAACCTCCCTACGAGCTTTAGTTATAAAAGTAGGCTCGTTACCCACGTTACAAACCACCAGGTTAGTTGTTAGTAGGTAGTCAAACAGAGACTCGCCCCTAGCGTTAATATCGGAGCTTCCCCACTGGACGTGATGAGCATTAGCGTCAGCTCCAATAATAAGATGGCCCGTACAGAAATTATCCACCAGATCTTTCACCTCCTTTTGTGGAGGAGGTTCTTCGGCGTCATAGGGCATATAGACCGACGCCATCGTTAGGCTGGTGCTGCCGACTGTTAAGCTGGCAGCTGTAACGTCACCATTTGAGTAGTTGGGTAATAGAAAGGTGTTTAGCTCAGACTTTACCAAAATACAGGTTCTGACCTTGCCCTCATCATTGGCTTGGATGAGCTTGTACCCCTTATTCTCCAATCCACAGATCCTAGAGCTATTGACCCAGGGCTCTTGGATAAGGACCACGTCTACGTCGCCTTTAGAAAGACGACTGCTTAAAACAGCCGAGGCTGCTTTAGATTTGTGCAGATTTATCTGAAGCACCACCAACATGAGAGAGCTCAGACTTCCCTGCCGCCAGCGTGTCGTCGAGGTCTGGCCTGTTCCGGGGGCTGTTTCTCAACGAGGAGTTGTTCAGAGCACCTGCACGATTTGGCGTGGCGGGAACCCTGCTGTCTGAAGCAGCGTCAACGTTAGTGTGCTCAGGTTTAGCCACGATCGTGACGTCGAGGCCTTCTTCGTCAAGCAGGCTTTCTTCTATCGCCGAGTTGTTCGCAGCACCATCGCAATTTGACGTGGCGGATAACATACTTTCCGCGTCGGACTCCTCTGCTTCCCCTTCCGATGCCTCGATCTCCGAGTCCTCCGGAGCGTCCGGAATAGCAGCGCACTGTGCATCGCCACGGTATACGTGGATCACGATCTGACCCAAGCCGTAATGCACTCGTCCGTTGCACCGTTTAAGGGGCTCGAGCGCCTCCTTATTCAGAGTGATAACCACCTGTCTATTGGGCCCAACCACATCATCGACCAGATTGACGCCCCAATCCTGCGTCGGGAGAGACGGATTCCAGACCTGCAGCATCTCAAGAATATTCTCGGGTTCTGTAGAGACGGCAGGAATCCATGCCCTTGCCCTTGGCCGAGCAGGAATGTCCTTCCAGTCGACGACATCTAGTCTTGCCCCTGGGTAGACTTCACCCAGTCTTGCAACTGCTGCCTTATACAGTGCGACAGTTCTTGCATCCTCGCACGCGAATATTTTGATCTGACCTTGGTGCCAGCCCGCGTCAGTACCTCGCGGCGGACTACCCGGAGACTCACGCATTAAGTCGAGGAGGGCCCTGCCCATTTCATTCCGGACATACAGCCACCGGTCTTTGGGGATGGACCAACGGTCGTTACCTCGGTCAATGAAACCTATAAGGATTCTGTCCTTGGTTACTTCAGCAAAGCTGAGTTTTCCCACTACGGGGTTGACCTGATGCCGCTTCGGATGGGGGTTTACCTCTCCGTCCGATCTCTGGCGTTTGAAGGGATTACCGTTCACCCTCTTAGGCACATAGGGCCTCTGGAAATTTGGTATCAGAGCTTTCGCTTCCTCCACCATCTTCCTTTCTTCCGGCGACAGCTTCTCCTGCGATGCTCCCTCATATTTTTTAAGGATCCTTGCGGCCTTTATTTTATCCCAGTACGCAAAGCGTCGGGGAGATGCCTCTTGGGGGGGGATTCAGACTCGTAGTTGCCATCGCGGTCTCTCCCTTTGCGGCGTCGTCCTTCTCTTTCGAAACTCTGAAACCAGGTCGTGAGACCATTGCCCCAGATGTGAAGAGACTGGGTTTCGTACCAGCGCTTGATGGAAGTTTAGCTATCGCCGTTTTCTGCTTGACTGCGTAGGCAACCGCACTGCTGCTTGCTCCCATCAAGTCACTCTTACTTGATAGCAGTTTGGGGAATGACTGACCCGTAGTTTCCATCGTTGTCGGCCTCCCAGTTAACTTTGAGGCGGAGTTTGTCCTCCGGCGTTGTGTTTTCGCTTGCTCCAGCATAGTTCTTCTCTGCTGCGGAGTAAACGAAGTCGTTAATTGCTTTGTATATTGTGTGTTCTTCATCTTGTTCGTACGACCCCTCGCCGGACAAGGCCAGCTTAGGGTCAAGGGTAGTGTAAGGGGACGTGTGTCGTCCGCCGCGGCAGAGCCCCATACCGCGGTAAGACCATAGTTACTCCCTGAGGCGGCCCGGTATCAGTGAGGCTACGTTTGACTACAGCCAAGATTTGCCTCCCGGCTGCAAACCTCCAATGGGCACGGTATCGCATAACACCCTGGATTGGGAGGGAAAAGTTTTGCACATTTATATAGCGAGCCGCTTGCTTCAAGACAGACGCTCGCTTACAGCCGCACCTCATGGTGTACAGACGCTGCGAAAAAGACCCCGGTGAGCCCTTAAACCAAGTATGTCAGAGTGGCCCCACCGGGGCTCCCTCTCTTTCTGCCGCGAGTCTAGGTAGCTCAACGTTGCCCAGAGTGCACGAACGAGGACGCAAGAGTCGGGATTGAGCGCGGTCACTCAGCAACCACACCCCATTACACTCCTCACTTGCAAGCAACAACTCAACAAAATACGCTGTTGCTTTGGTTTTTGCTAGTGGTGCGATGATCGCTCTTTCCCTAATGCACCCTCACTTTCAATTCGGCCGGTCCTTGATCTAATGCCAAAGGTTCATGTATGCTTCCCCAATTCTAGTGTCCCTCTTTCAATGCCGAAAAGGAGCCATTTAAGAACCCGAAAAGTGCAGTAGGTATTTGGCCTTTTTAAGAGTCATAAATGCATCCGAAAATCTCCATAAAGGAGTCATATTTGACCCCTATTTAGGCTTTATATGAGCCGTTTCTGAGGCAAATAAGAGTCATAAATCGCAGGAAGGGAAATACAATCATTTCGGACTCATAAATGAGCTCATAACGAGCGCAAACGCTCCTATTTAGGACTCCTTTCTGCATCATTTATGGCTGGGTGTACCACATTATCCCCAAAAATAAAATCCCCAAATCAAAATCCCCAAAACCGAAATCCCCTAATTCAAAATCCCCAAACTCAGAATCCCCAAAATCAAAATCCCCAAAATCAAAATCCCCAACACGAAATCCCCAGTTTATGTGTGAAATAAATTCAAATTAGGTTTCAAATCGCCGCGATTTTCAACCTAATTTGAATTTATTTCACAAATAAAATGGGTGTTGAACTATTGGGTCTGCAGGTAATGAGTTGGCTATTTTGCCATTAAAACTAATATGCAGCATTAGCTAAGTCGATTGAGTTTCGTTTACCACGCAGGGCGTGAGTCCAATGCCTGATCTATGCTCAATATTTTTTTAAATTTTGTTATAATTTGTTTTACAGTTTTTTTAATTAATAACCTGTTTGTTTTACTTAATTGAGATATTTCCTTATGCCCGTATGACACTACATTTTTTCTTTGTATTTTTCCCTATTTTTCTATATTTTTCATAACAACAGTTTACAAAGAATAAAAAAAAAACAAGTAAGGAAGTCTAAGTTCGGGTAAGCCGAACATTAAATACCCAGTGTATGGAAACAATAGTAGTACCTATAAGTTATATATTTTCTATATATATTATAATTTGGGGAAAACGAACTCAATAAATTTATTAGTTAGTTTATAAAATTAATATTTATTTATGCTACTAACTAATGGCGGCGATATACCAACCTCTAACGAGATTTTTAGCCGAACTTCTCTTTCCAACTTGTGGTGTGTTGCTTTTGAGTTTTTCCTACAAGTTGGCGGGACCTACAGTTTTTTGCCGACTCCGAACGGCACTTGCAAAGCAAATGAATTTTTTGCTGAGAAGCTTCTCATGGCAGAAATACACCCGGAGAGTTTGCCAAACTACTGCCGAGGGGCGACCCCGCTTAGAAAAATTGTTATTCTAAATAATTTTTGATGTTACTTTTGCCGGGCATCGAACCGCCACGACTTGGTGTAGAAGGCCGAACACTTTTTTTTTTTTTTATGCTACGGTATAACATACACGGTTAAAAATTTGAACCTAAATCTTAAACTTTTTTGGACTACATATATGACCAAACCAATTTTGGATTCAACTTCAATCTAGACCAGTTTTCATGAAAATTGGCTAAATGAATCGGGTTTCAATTATAAACCATAAATGTTTCAACAATTATTTAAAGATAAAATAATTTTTTTGTCCGTTGGCGGGAATTCGAACCAAGACTCCCCGCATCATTCACGTCCGCTCTACCACTGAGCTATATCGCACACATAAATGTTGTTGGCAAAATTCAATCTTGAATAAGCTTTCAAAAATAAATTTGAATTTTCAAACCCAAAAAATTAAATTTTAAACCGAAAACTTTTCAGAATAAAATAAAATTAAAAAAATGTGGCACTTGGCAGGATTCGAACGAAAACGCTCAGGAGTCACAGCCGACTGCTCTACCGCTGAGCTTTGCCGCATATTAAGTTTTTGTGGGCAAAATTCAATTACATTCGAACAAGCCAAAAATAAAAAATTTAGACGGCTTTTTCATTTAGATTTTAAATCGAAACCAAAAGAAATTGAAAATCTTTGTAGGTATTTGGACGGTTTGAAATATTGTACAAAATAGTTTGAAAAATTGATTAAACTTTATACGGGTTTCAAATTTAGGTTCATTTTTTTAGCCGTGTACATATATGTACATTGTTCGTGTGCCCTCAAAATATTACTTATATTTGAATGCATTTCTTACTTCTAATATACTTACGCCCAATTTGTGACAAAGTTTTAAATTGAAAAAAATACGTTTGGGCCAGTTTTTCGAAATTCAAATTATTTTCAAAGTTATAGCTATCACCACTTTTCGAAATTCCTTACTTTTTGATGTAAATAACTTCCGCTCCCTTAAAGTGCCAAAAAAATTTTTTTTGCTAATAGTTACTAATGCAATGCCCAACAACATCATACAAAACCGCCATCTCGCCACGATGGAGAAGTTAAAAATTGCGAATAATGTTTGGAAAAAAAATTTTTTTGCAAAAATTGGAAATGTCCTTTTGTAGAAGATACCATCTTTTATATATATTTAAAAAATTAGAAAAATCGGTTTGACCAATCGTGAGAAAATCATCAAAAAGCGATGAATTTCGAAAACTGTTGATAGATATAACTTTCAAAATAATTCGAATTTTGAAAAATTGTATACGTATTTTTGTTTAATCGTTCTGAGCCATACTACCCACTTTCAATAAAATACATGGCCGTCGAAAAAATTATAGGTGGTTCACTTTACAAAATTAACTAATCTTTTAAGACTCGTTAATAGTAGACAATTCCTTACAAATTTAACTACCAAATTATACTATAATTATACTATTTTAGTTATTTACCTTACCGAATTATGTTCATTTATGTGATTTTCGAAATTTTCCATATTGAAAGTGGACGTGATTGGGAAGCGATTTCGTTTAATTTCAACAGGTATACTTCCTATAACTCTAGTATACCTTGTGCCGAATTTCACGATTCTACCGTAATCAGTTTAAAACTTACGACCAGTCTTTTAGGTGATTTTCTAAATTTTCGATATCGAGAGTAGCCGTGGTTGGACGGGGATTTTATCACGTATACTCCCAACAGTACTAGTATGATTTGTGCCAAATTTCATCGTTCTACCATAATTTGTTTAAAAGTTACGACCAGTCGAATTTTCAAAAATGCCTCCCTTGAAAGTGGGCGGAACCACGCCCACTTTTTAAAATTTAACAGAAAATCATAATAGAATGATAAGAGAGATTCACCTATAAAATTATATCATTTTATCAATTTCAGCTACCGATATATGTCAGTTTATGTGATTTTCGAAATTTTCGATACCGACAAAAGGGACGTGGTTATAATCCGAGTAATCTGTATACCAAATCTCATGCATTCGAAATTTACGATCTCGAAAAAGGGGGCGTGGTTATCATCCGATTTCGCCCATTTTCAATAGCAACCTACCTGGGCCAAAAAGTAACCTGTATATAAAATTTCATGCAAATATCTTAATTTTTACTCAAGTTAGTGTGTACAAAGACGTACGGACGGACGGACGGACGGACGGACAGACGGAAGGACATGCCTGAATAGACGTCTCTTGTCAACCTAAGAACTTTCATACATGGATCTTGATTATTTTGCGCCGGTACATAGTACAGTTATGTGGACCAAATTATAATACCCCTGTACTAGTACGCTTGGTATAAAAATGCCTCCCTTAAAAGTGGGCGGGGCCACGCCCACTTTAGAAAATTTATCAAAAAATCATTATATAATGACCATGGGGATTCACCTATAAAATTATATAATTTTACCCCTTTCCGTTAGCGAATTATGTCAATTTATGTGATTTTCGAAATTTTCGATATCGAAAGTGGGCATGGTTGGAGGGCGATTTTATCCATTTTCATCAGGTATACTCCCAACGATACTAGTATGCTTTTTGCCAAATTCCATCGTTCTATCGTAATCAGTTTAAAAGTTACGACCAGTCAAATTTTCAAAAATGCCTTCCTTAAAAGTGGGCGGTGCCACGCCCCCTATAAAAAATTTATGGAAAAATCATAAGAGAATTACCAGGGGGATTCACCTATAAAATTATATCTTTTTAGCCATTTCAGCTACCGAGATATGTCAATTTATGTGATTTTCGAAATTTTCGATATCGAAAGTGGGCGTGGTTGAAGGGCGATTTTATCCACTTTCATCAGGTATACTCCCAACGATACTAGTATGCTTTGTACCAAATTCCATCGTTCTATCGTAATCTGTTTAAGAGTTACGACCAGTCAAATTTTCAAAAACGCCTCCCTTAAAAGTGGGCGGTGCCACGCCCACTATAAAAAATTTATGAAAAAATCATAAGAGAATGACCAGGGGGATTCACCTATAAAATTATATAATTTTAGCCATTTCAGCTGCCGAGATATGTCAATTTGTGTGATTTTCGAAATTTTCGATATCGAAAGTGGGCGTGGTTGAAGGGCGATTTTATCCAGTTTCATCAGGTATACTCCCAACGATACTAGTATGCTTTGTGCCGAATTCCATCGTTCTATCGTAATCAGTTTAAAAGTTACGACCAGTCAAATTTTCAAAAACGCCTCCCTTAAAAGTGGGCGGTGCCACGCCCACTATAAAAAATTTATGGAAAAATCATAAGAGAATGACCAGGGGGACTCACCTATAAAATTATATCATTTTAGCCATTTCAGCTGCCGAGATAAGTCAATTTGTGTGATTTTCGAAATTTTCGATATCGAAAAAGGGGGCGTGGTTATCATCCGATTTGGCCCATTTTCAATAGCAACCTACCTTGGCCAGAAAGTAACCTGTGTACAAAATTTCATGCAAATATCTCAATTTTTACTCAAGTTATCGTGTACACGGACGGACAGACGGACAGACGGACGGACGTACAGACGGACGGACATGGCTTAATCAACTCCTCTTTTAATCCTAAGAACTTTCATATATGGAACCCTATATCTATCTCGATTATGTTGTGCCGTTACAAACAGCCGTTATGTGAACAAAGTTAATATACCCTTGTACTAGTACTAGTACACTGGGTATAACAAGTAAGGAAAGCTGTCTTCGGCTGTGCCGAATGAGCGTCACGATTTTCACTGTTCGATACCCAGTACAGCCTGTGTGAATTCAACTTTAGCTCATACCGAAATTATAGGAACTATCGATTATATGGGGGCGATGTGTTTAGTTGGTCCAATCTCATTGATTTTTACCATCGACATTCCTCTCTCTAACAGAGCAATAGTTAAATTTCACGACCCTACCTATATAATTATAGGAGTAATAGCCCAAAATCCGTTTATCGGAACAATCGATTGTATGGGGGCTATGTGAAATATTTATCTCATCTCAATGATTTTCAACATCGATATTTCACATATGAGGCGCTCAGCGCCAAAACGGCCTAACCCCATTTCTAAAAAAATCAAACTAACTATGCAGATCGAACCGGAAACTTTTTAAATAAATACTGAAAAAATCCCTATTGCATAGGATAACACTAGGTTATACTACCCGCTGAAAACTGTGTTTCCTCTATGCAAAGTTCAAAGAAATGTGGATGCCATAATGGCCTAAGCTGCTTAGTCCAAATCGAATCCTTGAAATAAAAAATATGTGTGGGTTAGGCCAAAACTGCATGTTACGTTTTAGTCAATAACCCACCCGACCAAGAAACGTATTTAAACGAACATCGGAGATTTATGATAGTTTCTCGTCAGCGTTGATCGGGTGTATATTCGAAAAATTAATCAAGTTAGCCATGGATGTTCAAATTTTTAAATGAATATTGGTATAAGTTCGCCTTTCATCAGTTTTTTAATTGAAATTGTTCGTATTAGCAAGAAAAAAAAGTACGTGAATAAACATGTCTGATGTTGACTCGATGTGTTTAGAAGACTTCGAAAATTCTGGATCGGAGTACTTCCCAACACCAAGTGGGTCATCAATTTCATCGCGCTCTTCCGAAAATTCATTGCCTGGGCCATCGGGCTTGTGGTAACAGAATCCCAGATCGGAATAACAGAAAATGAAAGCGGATCAACTGAAACAGATATCGAAGTTGAAAGCAACAATGAATTGAAAATATCTACTAGAAAACGGATTGGCAACAAATCATACTGGAAAAAACACGTAAGTAAAGTTCGAAGAAATTCCGGAAAATCTTATAGAACTATGAAAGGAGTTATGAAGCCAGCTAAAACACTTAATGCACTTGAATGTCCATGTCCGTTAAAATGTCATCAGCATTTCAGTGACAACGACTTGCGAAGTATTTTTGAAAATTTTTATAAAATTGGTGATCATGATTTACAAAATGCTTATTTATGTGGACAAATTGCAGTTTATGGAACAAAAAGATCTTATGAGAAGTCTATTGGCGAAAGCTGAAGATCTAGTACAAGAATTTACAAACTTGCTGGAGTAAATAATGTTAGTATGCGTGTCTGCAAAAGATATTTTAAGCAGATCTTACAAATAACCGATGGTCGTATTACACGTGCACTTATACATAGGGAACTTGGAAGTGGCACAACTACACTAAAATTGGACCAAAGAGGAAGACGCCCACCTCATAATAAGACCAGCGCTGAAGCTACAGAAATCGTGAAAGAATTTATCAATAAATTTCCGAGGTATAGCTCTCACTATTAAAGAAATAAGAATATTCAAAGAGAATTTCTCGCTCCTACCTTAAACATATCGGTTATGTACGAGCTGTATCGTGGAACTGTAGAAATGGACAAAGTTGTATCTAAATTCGTTTTCACGAGAATCTTTTCAGAAAACTTTAATTTGCATTTTCGAGCTCCAATTTCCGACAGCTGCAAAACATGTGATTCTTTTAAAGTAAAAATCGAAGCCGCAGGTGTTCCTTCTGAAAAGGAAAGGATTACGACCGAAAGAGATTTACATTACCGAAGAGCAGAATCAGCTAGAACTGGGATGCAATTGGACTCGAAACTTAACAACGAAGAATATGCAGTTATAGCATTCGATCTTATGAAAACACTGCCGACACCAGACATTTCCACAGGGGTAGCTTACTACAAAAGACAGCTATGGACCTATTGTCTTGGTATTCATGACCTTATCAAGAACCAGTCATTCATGTATACCTGGAATGAGGGAATAGCTTCACGTGGCCCACAAGAAATTGGGTCTTGCATTATGCATTACGTGAAAGCCAATGTCAAATGTAGGAACTTAATAATGTATAGCGATCAATGTGGTGGCCAAAACCGGAACATAAGAATGAGCACTATTTGCACATACATGGTCAATAACTCGACCTTCCCAGTGGAACAGATAGACCACAAATTTTTAGTATCTGGCCACTCATTCCTACCATGCGATCAAGATTTCGCATTGAAAAGGGGAAAAAAATATTATAAGGACATTTTTACGCCTGATGATTGGGACCGTGTAATCATCACGGCAAAAAAGAGGGAACCATTCCACTTGGTAAAGATGACGGCAGATGATACTAAAAGCATATCCTTAATCGAGAAACTAGTGACAAACAGAAAAATCTCCTCAGACAAGACTTCAAAAGTTGAATGGCTTAAGATCCAGTGGCTTCGATTCCAAAATGTGAAGTCATTTATAATTCAATACAAATATTAAAATAACATAGATGTTTTATTTCAAGAAGTTGATATTTCAGAGAGAAACTCCAGCAAGTTCGTAGATTTAGAATTGCAACCGCTTTATCCTGGAGGAAGATTCATTGAAGCAGCAAAGTTTAAGGATTTACAGGCACTAAAGGAGTTCATACCACTCATAAAGCATGCTTTTTACAAAAATTTAAAAACAAATTCTAGAGCTGAAGACGAAGATATTCCGGACGAAGACGAATAATAATTATTATTAGCTTGTATTACATATTTAAAATGCTAAAAACTATTTATATTATTTATCTAAAAAAATTTTGTATGTTTAATTAATGGAGCCAAAATGGCCTAACTCTCAGTTCCTATTAATATATATTTTTTTTTAAATGGATTCCAAAATGGCCTAAGCCACTTTAATTTTTATATTAACTGTTTAAAACTCTCTTAATGTAGGTAATTAGCACCTAATGATTAATCTTAAACAAATATTACAACTAAACTTTATTTACTATTAATAAACAAAGAGGTACAAATATTTTAAAAACTTTGTTTCTTTTAACTTCGTTTTTCTCAGAAGGATTTTTTGGGGGTTAGGCCGTTTTGGCGCTGAGCGCCTCATATAAAAACATCAATACCTACAAAATTTCACGTTACTAGCTCTTTAATTGCAGAAGTTACTTATAGCCCAAAATCCGTTTATCGGAACAATCGATTGTATGGGAGCTATATGAAATATTTATCCCATCTCAATGATTTTCAAGATCGATATTTCACATATAAAAACATCAATATCTACAAAATTTCTCGTTACTAGCTCTTTAATTACCGAAGTTATAGCCCGAAATCCGTTTATCGGAACAATCGATTGTATGGGAGCTATGAGTAGTTTTGGTCCGATCTTGCTGGTTCCGAAGAATGATTATTCTCATATAAAATAACGCCTCCATACCAAATTTCATCGAGATATCTCTAAAATTGAGGGACTAGTTTGCGTACAAACAGACGGACAGACGGACATGGCTAAATCCAATCAACTCATCGTCCTGATCATAACGGTATACTTATTAGTGGGTCTATCTCTTCTTCTTCTCATACTTACAAACATAGGACCAAAGTTATAATACCATTTCATGTTCATGAAAGGTATAACAAGAAAAATACGTCAAAATAAACATTTGAAATAACAATAATTCCCACAGAGCCACATTTTTGTAGAGAGCTTTGCTTCGCCGGCAAACAGGAATCTTCAATCCCCATCTATCCCGTATGTGCTAAAAAAGTTATTCGGAGTCAGAGATCAAAATTTTAGGTTTCCTGGAGCCACCTTTTCTCCTTGCATAATTAAAAAAAAATAAAAATTAATTTAGTTTATCTTGTAAAACAAAAAATCCCACAGAGCCAAATTTTTATCAGGAGCTTAGGTTCGCCCCTGGAACAAAACTGCAAAAGTTCCCATCGATCCGATTTGTGCGAAAAAAGTTATTCGGGACGGAAGTCTAGAAAAATCCAAATTTGAGTTTTTTTTTATTTTTCTCCAGTTTTGACCCCAAATAACTTTTTTACACGCTAATCTTGTATATTCAAAACATGGGGATTTTGTTTTTGTGGATTTTTTCTTTTGGGGATTTTGGATTTGGGGATTTTTATTTGGGGATTTTGATTTTGGGGATAATTTTTTTGGGGATTTTTTAAAAGCTGGGTATTTTGTGTTTGGGGATTTAGTGGCACTCCCTTTATGGCTCCAATTGTTTGCTGGGTTATTGCTTGTTTCTTGATGTTAAATTTAATCATGAGAAATGGAAATATTAAACGTTCGAAGCCAATTACAAATATGTATTGCTAATGTTACACATACGCCCTGGCACACAGTGATGAACATTTTAAAATTATGTTTTACTGTTCTTTTTTCATGTTGTAACTTTCTACCGATTTGAAAAAAAAATTCGAAATCAATTAGGGTACTCACAGTCCCATATTACTAGCCTGGCAATATTTTGACAATTTACCAGGTTTCAAATTTATTGTTATACCTTTCATGAACATGAAATGGTATTATAACTTTGGTCCGATGTTTGTAAGTATGAGAAGAAGAAGAGATAGACACATCAATAAGTATACCGAAATGATCAGGATGACGAGATGAGTTGATTTAGCCATGTCCGTCTGTCTGTCTGTCTGTCTGTCTGTCTGTCTGTCTGTCTGTCTGTTTGAACGCAAACTAGTCCCTCAGTTTTTGAGATATTTGGCTGAAATTTTGTATGCGGCCACCATTTTCCAATATAGGAATCATTTGTCGGAACTAGCAAGATCGGACCGATATTACATATAGCTCCCATACAATCGATTGTTCCGATAAACGGATTTTGGGCTATAACTCCTGTAATTAAACACGTAGGAACGTGAACTTTTGAACGTATTTTTTTTTTTATATGTGAAATATCGATGTTGAAAATCATCGAGATTGGATAAATATTTCACATAGCCCCCATACAATCGATTGTTCCGATAAACGGATTTTGGTAGATAACTCCTGTAATTATATAGGTAGGAACGTGAAATTTTGGACGTATTGCTATTTTTATATGTGAAATATCGATGTTGAAAATCATTGAGAAGGGATAAATATTTCACATAGCTCCCATACAATCGATTGTTCCGATAAACGGATTTTGGGCTATAACTCCTGTAATTAAACACGTAGGAACGTGAAATTTTGTACGTATTGCTATTTTTATATGTGAAACATCGATGTTGAAAATCATCGAGATGGGATAAATATTTCACATAGCTCCCATACAATCGATTGTTCCGATAAACGGATTTTGGGCTATAACTCCTGTAATTAAACACGTAGGAACATGAAATTTTAGACGTATTGCTATTTTTATATCTGAAATATCGATGTTGAAAATCATCGAAATGGGATAAATATTTCACATAGCCCCCTACAATCGATTGTTCCAATAAACGGATTTTGTAAATAACTCCTGTAGTTATATAGGTAAGAACGTGAAATTTCGTAACTATTGCTATTTTAGAATGTGGAATGTCGGTGTCAAAAATAAATGAGATTGGACCAATATAACACATCTCCCCCATATAATCGATAGTTCCGATAATTTCGGTATGAGCTTAAGTTAAATTCACACAGGCTGTACTGGGATCAAACAGTGAAAATCGTGACGCTTATTCATGAAAGGTATTTAGCCTTCGGCACAGCCGAAGACAGCTTTCCTTACTTGTTTTTGTTTTGCCTGCAAATCGAAGATACCACTTTCTGGCAATATTGCCGGGCTTATTCCTATGTTTAAATTTGTGGCAAAATTGAAAGTTGTCATTTTGCTTTCTTTTCAAATATAAATTCAGAAAAACAAAAAAAGGAAAAAAGTAAGTTTTGTTTACATTTTCTAATTTATTTAAATAATTTAAATGTCATTATAATTTCAGCTAAAAAGTGCCCGTATTTGCAAAGGTCAATGTAAGAAGCGGAGCAGGGGTGCTCACAGTTAATGTGGCAATTTTAAATCTTCTAAATTTAAAAGGAAACTGTGAGTACCCTAAATGATTTTGAGATAAAGAATATATATAAACAAGGTGGAATCAAAACGTATTCAACAAAGTGTGATTGAATTTGATGTTGCTCTCAATCGGAACCAGGGTATAAGGGGTCGTGCATATATGACGTCACGCTCTTTGAGGGGGGGAGGGGTCTGCGATTTGTGACGAAATGTGACATTGGGGGAGGGGGGGAGTAGCACTTACGTGATGTCACGTTATTTTTTGCATGTTTTCTAGCGTGCAACGTCCATGAACGTTTTCAAATTTAGCACGTTTTCATTCTTTCGATTGGCAAATATTATTTAATAATTAATATAAACATTCTAAATATGTATCAGATTTTATGTCAAATAAATATTGAATTTATATTTATTAAGGGTGTGATGTGACATTCGAGGGGGAGGGGGGGGTCTGGAGTTTGTGACTGGGTGTGACATGGGGGGAGGGGGGGGGGTCAAAAACTACCAAAAATCGTGTGACGTCATATATGCCGGGAGCTCCGTTGGAATAGCTGATAGACCCCGTTATGTCAGTGTCATTATGGAAGCAATGTTGTCGATAATAACTCAAACTCTTTGCACACATAACAAGTTGACACAAACAGTTCTTACATAAAAGAATCCCATGCAACACACACACACACATAAAACACACAATTTCTTGCATCAGAACTCTTGCATGGAAGTTGTTGGCACTTGAGCAACAGTTTCAATAGGCAAACAGCTGGCGTACATACACAATTCTGTAAACAGCTGACAGACGAAAGCCAACAGTTGGGGAAATGAGTAGCGGTCATACCTACTGTTGATGTTGGCGTCAAATACGTACCTCAGCTCAAATGGCTAGGGATCTAGGAGGATTGAAAATTAAATCCTAGCAGCAAACGAACTAAAGTTGTCACAGTGAAAGTGGGACGACATTGGTAATACGAGCGGGAGTTCGCATTATAGCGTGAGCACCCCATAGGGACACTGTTAATTTGTAATATAAGCGGTTGGACAAGAACGTCGAGAGGGTATCATTAGAGGGCAAATGTGAATATGCCGTGACATTCGAGGCAAAGTGAACAAGCAACATGCTAAATGTTCAAGTTTGTGTGAGTACAGTGTTAACAAGATCAACAAACTCTCCAGCGTATAGCTTTAAATACATATGTGCATGGCCTGTAGCGCATTCGAATTTTTTTCAACGTGTCCTTTTTGGCGAGCATAAAATTTTTGAAAATTTAGTAAAATTTAACTTAATAAGATTTGTAAGTGACAAACAAAACATAGCATTCCGCCATAGGAGCCATAGCCCTATTTTGCTTTTTTTGACATTTGATATCTATGGCTAATTAAAACTTGTGTTAATTTAAATTTAGAGATTTTAAGAACATGCCTGATAGTTTTATTCAACACTTAGCTTGTCGAAAAAATTGCTGCCTCACTTTTTCCCTGATGGCATACGTGGAAGTAATGAGCTCACATACATATATTTTCACTCTGGACTTGCTAACGAGTAAGAGAGCACATGTTTACTTCAAAACAAATAAATATGTATGTATGTATGGGTAAAAAAACAAAAGTAGTCAAACTGGATGTCATCAGCCAATTAATGGGGAAGTTCCAAAGAAATTGGATGTAATGTAACATATAATGGAAACCTAGAGCCCTTTTTATTATATACTAGTATCGCCTGTGACCGAAAATTCGACCAATAAAATCTGGTGGTAGTGACTGGAGGGGGTCGTCGGGTCGCTAGCCCCGTACCCCAATCCTTAAATTTCGGGGACGCCCCTTCAATTTCCTTTCCATCGGCGCATATTTCATTCAAATCGGTCAAACGGTTCGCTCACAGGAGGTTCCTAAAGTTTTTCATATGGCGTATTTACATATATATAGATAGATCCACTCGATTTTAAATAAGTTAGTTTGTAACATTAACCAATAAATCCTCGTAACATCAGTTCCCTAGCGTGTCACAATCCCTTAAACGCTTAATAAAGTTAATGTAAAAACAAATTGTTTTGTTATTATCAAGGAATGAAACCGATTAAAATAACGTTCCGGTTTCGGTTTCGGTTTTTTAACGTGTTTCGGTTTCGGTTACGGTTTCTTTCTTCAACATTTATTTCGGTTTCGTTCCGGTTTCGGTTTTCAAAAAAAAAAAAAACACGAATAGATCTGGGCCTGGATTCTCTAACAGTGAGTTTTGAAATTTTAACTTTTTCACCATTTAAAATATATGGGAAAAAGTGTACATTTCAAAACTCACAGTTAGAGAATCCAGGGCCTGGCCACGGTGAAAACAAAATCAGGAAATAGAGCTTTGCAATACCAAAAATGACTGTGGGCAAAGGTATGCATCGAAATACCAAAGCATAATTCGAAAACTTCCAACATTACTTAGCACCCTCAACATGAGTAGAACCTCGGAACCATAGAACCTCGCTGAACAAAATTGCGCACTTTTTTTGGTAAGCGCGACCCAGTAATTTCCCAAGATTTTATCCGCTGCTGGTTAGCAGGGTATGTAGGTCTGCATTTTTTTCCTGCGGTCATGAAGGAATATCTCCTATATAATAATAAATATTTTTGACGCTATGTATGAATAAAATTTCTGCAAAACAAATTGTAAAAATCAAATCTACTATTTTTATTAAGTCCCGTTTACATTGCTCGATTTTTCGTTCAATTTCATGTTTATTCTGAAAATTGACTCGTGTCAACGGGTCTTGAAAAATTGCTTGCAACAAAGTTGGTAGCCAGCCGACTTTTGTTCAACTTATCATTCAACTTCTGTACAACCCTGGGTTTGTTTACGAATTGAGGGATGTAAATATTTGTCAGATTTAAAAAAAGTTTCCTGAGGATGCGTTTATGGCGTTCCAAAACACTCCCGCAGATACAGATAATGGAAAAAGTGTTTCCTTGTAGTGCGGAAGGTCTCCGTGGGGGCTCCTCTTTACAAATGAATCCGTAGACGCTCCCATTATCATTCCTTCAAATGGGATTTTCGCTCCTTTCGGAAACGCCTCGTATTTTGTTGGCTTGGAGTTGTAAAGCATTGCCTAGCCAGGATGGCCAATAATTTTTTATCCGTTTTATTAGGTCTCTATTTCCGTTGTTCTTGTTGTAAAGAAACATATCCCTGCCCAGACGTAACGCCTATTGGTCTAAATTGTCATCAATCTCTTCTAAAGGGATTGGAAGGAAATCATAAGCTCCATTATGCTTTCGCCAAAGTGAGATAGGTGTTAGAAGAGTATGCTCAGAGGAGCAGGTGAATCAATGGTTAGTGTCGTGAGAAAAGCCACATGCCAGGCAAACATTTTGCACTTCGGGGTTCGTTCTTAATAAGTTAGGGCTTCACTTGTTACCTTACCCAAATCAGAGTTAAACGAGAGTGTGTCTGGACACTCTCGCGAAATGCTGTTCCTACGCAGCAACCGGTAGGCTTGCTGTTTCAGGACGACATTCGTCGGGCGGGAGCTAATAAAGGTAATCACCATCTCTATGTGGATATTGTTGAGTGACTGTTTGTAAACCCGTGGCAGTTCTGGGTGCGGTGTTCAGAAAGCCATGCATTAAAAAAAAATTAAATGAAAATAGTTTTTTTTCTATTTTTATTAAATTTTTTTTCAATAACATAAACAATCGTCAAATAGTTTTCAAAAAAATTGATAAATGTAAACGGGTAGTCTATTTAATTTGGAATCAACTATACATGCAACGAAAATTGATTCCAAAATTGAACAATGTAAACAGGCCTTTAGGAAAATATTAGAATGGCAAATTAATTTTTACTTTCATAGTACACAGTACGTAGAGAAAAATAATTTCATGAAAAATTAACTAGTCTGTAAAAAAATGTAAATAACTCCCGCTCCCTTAGAGTGGCAAAAAATTTTTTTTTGTTAATAGTTACTAATGGAATGCCCAACAACATCATACAAAAGCGCCATCTGACCACGATGGAGAAGTTGAAAATTGCGAAAAATGTTTGCAAAAAAAATTTTTTCCAAAAAATTGAATCGTCGTTTGGAAGAAGATACCATCTTTTACATATATTTAAAAAATTAGCAAAATCGGTTTAACCAATCGTGAGGAATTTCGAAAAGTGTTGATAGCTATAACTTTGAAAATAATTCGAATTTCGAAAAACTGGCCCAAACGTATTTTTTTCTTGTTGTTGTGAAGCATACAAAAAAGTTTCAGAAAGATAGTACAGCTTCGAAAAAAAGTGGCTCACTTCACAAAATTCAAATCTGTTTTTAACGATTTATACGTTTCATTTGTTTTGCAGAAATTTCATCCATGCATAGCGTTAATAAATGTATTATTATATTGGAGAAATCCCATCATGGCAGCAGGAAGTTATGAAAAATCAGACCTATTTCGTAGCTACATAGGTACTTGAGTATTTTAGTAGTAAAATCTTTTTTTCGTGTTTTTATTTGGAAACCGAAACCGGAACGAAACCGTAACCGAAACCGAAATAAATTTTGAAGAACGAAACCGGAACCGATACCGAAACACGTTGCAAAAACCGAAACTGAAACCGGAACGTTATCTTAATCGGTTTCAGACCTTGGAAAATACCAATATGCCCACTATAAGAAATGAGCCATTAAAAAACTTCAAAACCGTTTGGAACCGGTTTCGGTTTCGTTCTTTTTCAGATCAAAATAACGGTTACGGTTTCGGTTTCGGTTTTAAAAAAATAATCGGTTTTAATCGGTTACGGTTACGGTTTCGGTTTCGGTGGCAGTCCTTGGGTATTATACATTACTTAGTATATCGCACACTAAATCAAAAAGAGTCACAACTCAAAATCAGAGAAACATTCAGTTAACTGCTTCTGGATTGCACAAAATTCATTTGATTTTTAAAAACTTGGCATCACTGTGCTCTTTAAAGAATAACGATAATAGTCAAAAAGAAATAAATTGTATGTACTGGCTATACTACTTTTTATTAGGCAGTCTATGTCAAGAAAGGGACCTAAACAAATTTTGAGTTGTGGTTTTTGATTTAGGGTGCGATATGTTAAAGACATATTAAATAGATTTATCACACAACTGCTTAAAAAAATGAATAAACATTGTCATCAATTTTTGCGGCCAGCCCCCTGGCTCAAGTTAAAATGTGAAACTCCGGCAAAATATTTCCGGTAAACTCATTGTACAGGTTAAATGACAGTGGTTCAGTGAGATATAGAAAGCACAAGGTTAAGCGTAGTTATTACGAGCTCAGTGCTAGCGTAATTTTCACCTCATGACTTTATGGTGTTCCACTCAAATCGTCAGTCCCCTGGCTAGCTCTTATTTTTTTTAGTGGCTATCTTTGGAATTATTTTATATGTGATTAAATGTGAGTTGTATAGATACATTATTTTAATAATTTAAACTTTTGCTAAGACGTTAAGTTTAGATTATAATCTCATATTAAGAAAAAATCATCAGTCCCCTTGCGGCAGTTGCCTACGTCAGTTCTTTGGGTAATGATGTTCGATAAACATTTTAGATTTTTTTTGAGTATGCAGTTTTGTTGATCATTTAATTTTAGTCCAATAAGATACCAGCCTCAAGTCGCTAACAAGACTTCCTGATTTTTGGCAAGCCAACTTGAACATTTTCTTCCAAATAAAAAAATATTTAGGGGGCGTGGGGTCGCCTGCCCCGTACCCCCCACTCTTAAATTTCGTGAAAGCCCCTGAAAATATACCGCCTATACCTCAGTTTTTTTATTTCATTCAAATCGATCAAACGGTTCGCTCACAGGAGGTTCATGTGGCGTATTTATATATAGATAGATAATAGGATAAAAAGTGCATACCGAACTGCATGTATATAGGTATGTTGTGGTAAAAAAATATGTTTTCAAAATAAACCTTAAAATTGTACAATTTTCGTATTTTCACCCCTATGTAAATGTAAATGGCAAGGGTACTAGGTGAATGGCAAGCATTTGGGGGATGCATGAACGAATTGTGCAAGCAAGCAAACAAATGGCTTTGCAATTGAGCACGTTCGAAATAAAATGAACTGCTGCAAGGAAACAAACAAAGGATACAAAAATAACACTAAAAACAACGCCCACAAGTGCTAGGAGAGCAAGTGTGGGAAGGGTTAAAATATATATGAATGAGTATGCAGTACATTAACCTTAGAACCGTCCTTGGGGTGCTGGACTCCCCAAGCTAATTTTAGGGGCTGATAAATATTATATATTGTTCCGTACAACTAACAGAAACACTTTTGTAGAGCCTATTGCACTCTTAAGTTTATGTATTCAACCAATTTATTATATTCGGTTTAAAGGTTTTAGTAATAAAAGGTCAAACGCGAAATTTCCCGTATACGTCTTTGGGGTGCTGTACACCCCATCTCTAGTATTTACGAGCATTTTAAATTTTTTTAATGATTTGAACTTACAATTTTATGAATTTTTAAGTTTATTTTTTTTATAAATTATAATTTTTCTGAATAAAATTAAAATTAAAGGCAAATTACAGGTGCAACCGTAAGTTTTGTTTTATAAAATTTTTTGATTTTTTTATGATTTTTTTTAATTTAAAGTGTTTTTATATCAATTTAAAATTTTTTTCTTCATAAATTATAGTTTTCTTAAGTAAAATTACTAGTAAAGCAATTTTTAAAATATACGACATCGCCTCATGCATACAAAATACACTGGGGTGTACAGCACCCCAAAGGACGGAAATGCGTTGAAAAAAGGAAGGACGGTTCTAAGGTTAAGCCAATTCTAGCAGCAACTCACCACCTCGAAAGCATATCAATGGATACAGTTAACAAATGCCAAACAAGCATTTGACGGCTGGTTGCACATAGTCCAACAACGGCAATCGAAATACATACTTACAAAATCCAGCGAATGATACAAAAACAAATATTTGCATACAAGTAGGTTGACATGCAAGCTACTACATACTTATACATTTATTTATGCAGTTTATACAAATATAAATAAAGAAGGATTTTGTTCATAAACAAGAGGCGCCAAAAATTACTGAAATCAACTGAAATATCAAATAAATTCCACGTTAGCTTGCAATACCTTTGCAGTACTGTTAGGTAACATGACATAGTTGAAAGGTGTCATAAGGCCCATTGGGACTGTGACACCATTTTATAATTCCTTCTTTTATATTTGGGATTATGTCATGGAAGTTCGTTTGGCAGAAATAAATTGTTTCTTGTCTATGCCCATAAGAACCTATCATCTTGTTCAGGGTGGCGCAACGTATCTTCTTTGAAACATAAAACTATCAAGTTTCAAAATTTTGGTTGAAACCCCACAATCTAATGACTGTAGATATGCGAGCAATATTGCTTCTGTTCATTTGTGCGATTGTTTTTAAGATTAGTTAGAACATTGCTTACATGACAAATAGCAATGATCCTGCACGTGTCTCGTTTCATGCCGCCATTGCATTTACACTACACACATATGTACATTAGGGTGCTTAAAAAAAAATGTCGACTTGGTCTTACCCCCTAAAAAGTTAGGTATTGATGAGAAAATAAGCCTTGCAAAAAATTAGCGCTCTAACTTAACCCTTAGGGGTGGCTATCTTTTTTCGCCCTTTCCCATACTTTTTGTATAGAGAAAATGGTATTTTTTTTGAAGTGAATTTTCTTCTAATTTTTTAAACTTTTTTGAAAATATTTTTACATACTCTTAGAGCTGAAGCTTTGAAGCTTCCAAAATGGTAAGCCATGTGCGATTATCTCAACTATTAAGATAATTACAGCCATCCTTACTTTTTGATGTAAATAACTTCCGCTCCCTTAAAGTGCCAAAAAAATTTTTTTTGCTAATAGTTACTAATGCAATGCCACGATGGAGAAGTTAAAAATTGCGAATAATGTTTGCAAAAAAAAATTTTTTGCAAAAATTGGAAATGTCCTTTTGTAGAAGATACCATCTTTTATATATATTTAAAAAATTAGAAAAATCGATTTGACCAATCGTGAGAAAATCATCAAAAAGCGATGAATTTCGAAAACTGTTGATAGATATAATTTTCAAAATAATTCGAATTTTGAAAAATTGTATACGTATTTTTGTTTAATCGTTCTGAGCCATACTACCCACTTTCAATAAAATACATGGCCGTCGAAAAAATTATAGGTGGCTCACTTAACAAAATTAACTAATCTTTTAAGACTCGTTAATAGTAGACAATTCCTTACAAATTTAACTACCAAATTATACTATAATTATACTATTTTAGTTATTTACCTTACCGAATTATGTTCATTTATGTGATTTTCGAAATTTTCCATATTGAAAGTGGACGTGATTGGGAAGCGATTTCGTTTAATTTCAACAGGTATACTTCCTATAACTCTAGTATACCTTGTGCCGAATTTCACGATTCTACCGTAATCAGTTTAAAACTTACGACCAGTCTTTTAGGTGATTTTCTAAATTTTCGATATCGAGAGTAGCCGTGGTTGGACGGGGATTTTATCCAATTTCATCACGTATACTCCCAACAGTACTAGTATGATTTGTGCCAAATTTCATCGTTCTACCATAATTTGTTTAAAAGTTACGACCAGTCGAATTTTCAAAAATGCCTCCCTTGAAAGTGGGCGGTACCACGCCCACTTTTTAAAATTTAACAGAAAATCATAATAGAATGATAAGAGAGATTCACCTATAAAATTATATCATTTTATCAATTTCAGCTACCGATATATGTCAGTTTATGTGATTTTCGAAATTTTCGATACCGACAAAAGGGACGTGGTTATAATCCGAGTAATCTGTATACCAAATCTCATGCATTCGAAATTTACGATCTCGAAAAAGGGGGCGTGGTTATCATCCGATTTCGCCCATTTTCAATAGCAACCTACCTGGGCCAAAAAGTAACCTGTATATAAAATTTCATGCAAATATCTTAATTTTTACTCAAGTTATCGTGTACAAAGACGTACGGACGGACGGACGGACGGACGGACAGACGGAAGGACATGCCTGAATAGACGTCTCTTGTCAACCTAAGAACTCTCATACATGGATCTTGATTATTTTGCGCCGGTACATAGTACAGTTATGTGGACCAAATTATAATACCCCTGTACTAGTACGCTTGGTATAAAAATGCCTCCCTTAAAAGTGGGCGGGGCCACGCCCACTTTAGAAAATTTATCAAAAAATCATTATATAATGACCATGGGGATTCACCTATAAAATTATATAATTTTACCCATTTCCGTTAGCGAATTATGTCAATTTATGTGATTTTCGAAATTTTCGATATCGAAAGTGGGCATGGTTGGAGGGCGATTTTATCCATTTTCATCAGGTATACTCCCAACGATACTAGTATGCTTTTTGCCAAATTCCATCGTTCTATCGTAATCAGTTTAAAAGTTACGACCAGTCAAATTTTCAAAAATGCCTTCCTTAAAAGTGGGCGGTGCCACGCCCCCTATAAAAAATTTATGGAAAAATCATAAGAGAATTGCCAGGGGGATTCACCTATAAAATTATATCTTTTTAGCCATTTCAGCTACCGAGATATGTCAATTTATGTGATTTTCGAAATTTTCGATATCGAAAGTGGGCGTGGTTGAAGGGCGATTTTATCCACTTTCATCAGGTATACTCCCAACGATACTAGTATGCTTTGTACCAAATTCCATCGTTCTATCGTAATCTGTTTAAGAGTTACGACCAGTCAAATTTTCAAAAACGCCTCCCTTAAAAGTGGGCGGTGCCACGCCCACTATAAAAAATTTATGAAAAAATCATAAGAGAATGACCAGGGGGATTCACCTATAAAATTATATAATTTTAGCCATTTCAGCTGCCGAGATATGTCAATTTGTGTGATTTTCGAAATTTTCGATATCGAAAGTGGGCGTGGTTGAAGGGCGATTTTATCCAGTTTCATCAGGTATACTCCCAACGATACTAGTATGCTTTGTGCCGAATTCCATCGTTCTATCGTAATCAGTTTAAAAGTTACGACCAGTCAAATTTTCAAAAACGCCTCCCTTAAAAGTGGGCGGTGCCACGCCCACTATAAAAAATTTATGGAAAAATCATAAGAGAATGACAAGGGGGACTCACCTATAAAATTATATCATTTTAGCCATTTCAGCTGCCGAGATAAGTCAATTTGTGTGATTTTCGAAATTTTCGATATCGAAAAAGGGGGCGTGGTTATCATCCGATTTCGCCCATTTTCAATAGCAACCTACCCTGGCCAGAAAGTAACCTGTGTACAAAATTTCATGCAAATATCTCAATTTTTACTCAAGTTATCGTGTACACGGGCGGACAGACGGACAGACGGACGGACGGACAGACGGACAGATGGACGGACATGGCTTAATCAACTCCTCTTTTAATCCTAAGAACTTTCATATATGGAACTCTATATCTATCTCGATTATGTTGTGCCGTTACAAACAGCCGTTATGTGAACAAAGTTAATATACCCTTGTACTAGTACTAGTACACTGGGTATAATAAACAAAATAAATAAAACAAAGTGAAAATCAAACAAATAAACAGGTATATAGTATTAATAAATCACAATAAAAACTGTGTATTCCCTGCAGGAGCTCGGGATGGTCTTTGCAAAAGGCCACATACAACCGCAACTGCGTGGTGGTGCGTGCATATTTTCTGTAAATAAAATAAACAATTTTTAATAAATTTCATAAAATATTAACCAAATTTACTTACTTGTTCATTTCCATTTTGCAGTCTTCTTCTTTTTGATAAACAAAAAACATATGGCAGGTGACTAGCAGGGTGGCTTTTCAATTCACCATATACACTGGTGAGTTTTTTTGCCATTAGAGCGTTACCATCTGCTCAGAATCGCAGCCACTTTATTTGGTAACGTATTTTAGGGAAAATTGTTTGCCGATGGCAATTTTACCGGTAACGCGCAGCATAGGGCTGTTAGGGTTAAGTTAGAGCGCTAATTTTTTGCAAGGCTTATTTTCTCATCAAAGTTTCAGGGGGTAAGACCGAAAAAAAAAAACAAATTTTTTTTATTTGAATCACCTTAATGTACATGCATATTCATGTAAACAACAGCGTTTGTTGTACATAGGGCATAGACTACCTGCCAAAAATGTGATTAGTCTGGTATGCATTGGGATGATTCGCAAAGGAATATACCACTTAGGCCGGTTTTTCAGTTCAGGTTTAAACCGCAGACAAAGTTGACTAGAGTTTACCCCATACAAACTGGCCGCTTAAACTAAGTTTAAACTCGCACTGAAGTTTAAACTTGTACTGAGAAACCGAGCTACTTTTGATCTTTTTATATTGGTCGAAAGGTTTTTCGAACATTTCCTATGAAGGCACTAAGATTTACTATTTTATGCTTTAACGTGTTCTGTAAGCCAGGTCCTCTCTGTACCTTTACGGTTACTGTCGCAGAAGTCATGTATGTGCCGCCTAAACAATTTAATTCCCTTATCCCAATTAGGATTTCTAGTCGGACGAGTTTTTGCACTACAGATACATATTTCCTGATGTGAGCAGTGGGCTATAAAGGCGTATATTTACCTTCAGCATTTTTTTACTTTACTTTACACAGCCAATCATGGCCATTAGTTAGAAGTTAAAACTACCCTGCAGCGAAAGCAACTAGTTGAAAAGTAATCTACAACTAGTTGGTGCACCGGGTCCAAAGAGGTCAGTGTTTTGTCTTTTTTCCATATAAACTGGTATTTTTTACGTGTTGATGTCCTACGAAATGTCAATTGTCAGATTTCGACCAGAACATAGCTGTCATCTATTAGTCATGATATACTAGAATTATACTAGTTGTAAAATACCAGTCCCATACTAGTTCAACCTAGACTAGTATGATTTCCATAAACATGGATTGGTATGATTTCAACCAGAATTCTCATGACTTACTCTTTATTTTATCATGTGTCTTTTTTTATGTTTCTAAGGAAGCAGCGATTTTTTGTATTTACCCTATCACGAAAAATCATCTGTGAATTATAAGAGAAAAAAGAAAGAAGCAAACGAAACGAATGAATTTTGTATTTTTTAACTGGTAGGATTTCATCCAGGAAAAATTAGTTGTATACTAGAATGAAATGGATATTTCCTACTAGTATGAATTCAGCCAGAATGATAGTTGTATACTAGTATATTTCTGACTGGTTTGAGGTTTCGCTGCAGGGTAACTAAGTAAGCAAAATGAAATCATCAAATAAAAAGGCTTTCACATTGGATTCAAAGGTTTAATTAAAAATCCAAGCTTGCAAGTACTATGTATGTGACTATATAAATTTGAAAACTACAATAAATCTTTTAAATTTTATTAGCCACAGTAATTTCATTTGAACCTCAGACATTACCACGGCGACCACATAAATATATACACTTACTTATAGAAAGGGTATTCGCGTTATGACATAAGTTTACGAATCTCGTATATTTACGAGTTTACTACAGTTCTTATACGAACGCCCTTGCTTCATAAAAATGAACAAAGGAATAATCAAATATGTTTCTTTTTTATGATCAAAATTAATCTTCGGAATCATTTTTGAATCATTTAGATTATTAATTTCTGAGATTCATATTTTATGATCGTCTCGGAGCTCTTTGAGTGACTAAATAATGCATTTTCTACCTTTTGAAATTCTTGTTTACTATTTATTTTTATTTTTTTCTTGTAGAAATATTTTTTCATATCACAAATTTCGGAGAAATAATAGGGCTCTTCTATCTAATTTTTTTCATAAAAAATACAAGAAATTGTTAGACTATTGTCAAAAGTTTTTTCACGCAAGAACATAAAACACATGTTGCATGTGTTGTTTTGAAAATAGTCTAACAATTTCTTGTGTTTTTTTATGAAAAAAATTTACACCTTTTCCAATAGTACTTTCGAAGCATCAATTTGATTTTAGAAAGCATCAAATGTACTTTGAAATAGTCAAATGTACTTTAGTAACCGTCAAATGTACTTTAGAAAGCATCAAATGTACTTTCGACAGTATCAATTTCCCTACATTAGAAATTTTCTATAGTACATTTGATACATTCGAAAGTACATTTGACGATTTCAAAAGAATATTTGACGCTTTCTAAAGTACATTTGATGATTTCTATAAAATGTTTAATGATTCTAAAGTACATTTGATGCTTTCTAAAATCAAAATGATGACTTCTAAAGTACATTTGATTATTCTAAAGTACATTTGATGCTTTCTAAAATCAAATTGTTGCTTTCGAAAGTACTGCTGGAAAAGGTGAAGAGTGAAGAGCCCTAATATTTAAATATAAAAAAACATTTTGAAAACTAAGAACATTTTTCCTCTTGCCCTCAATATGCGCTCACAATCCTGCAGGTTTTGCGGCTCTTCTCTTGTGCAGCTTAAAAAAAAAAAAAAAAAATATGGATCAGAAAATGATTTCTAAAAGTTAAAACAAAATTTATAATATATAAAAAAATTAATTTAAAATTGGTTAAAAAAATACGTCCATAAAGTTATCATAAATTATCGTTTTTAATTATCTGGAGAGAGATATTTGAATATCCTTGTTCAAAATTTTCAAAATATGCTGGCTGGGTAAGTACATACTCGTATATCAGCAGTTTGGTAAATAAATAGCTTATGAATAGCTCCTGAAAAAGCGTTTCTTGAACAAAAATAGCAGCGAATTCAGCAGCTTTTTGACATTTAATTGAGAGAGAGAGCGCCAAGTTATTGCTGGAAATTTTTCGTCCAGCAGAAACTAGCAAGCAGGAACAGCTGATCGGTGACATAGCAAAACAACCACAAAAAATGTAAGTTCAAATTGTTAGCCAATCAGAAACGTAACCGCTGTTTTGTCTGCAAGTTTCTACTGATTGCTGCACCCCGTTTCTGTAAAAAATCGATTAAATTCTCGATTTTAATGTCGTCACACTCGACTCAATTCAAAATTGAAAACAAAAAAAAATTTGTCACTACCTCAAAAGCAATAAATCGACAAAATTAAATTTTTTTACAGAAACGAAATAAATGAGTGTGACGTCAATATAACGTCATATCGAAAATTTCAGTCGAGACGATCGATCGAATTGAGTTACAGAACGCAGTACTGTTCGACGCAGACTCTCTTCTGTTGACAGTTTTTGCTGGATTTTTCAAGAAACATACCTAATAAAAAACAAATCAAACGCCAGAAGAAAATAAAACATTTTAAATTTTGAAAAATTCTAAAGCAAAATTATTTCTACAATCTACACCAAGAACATCGGTCCAGCTTATTAGGGGTCGTGCATATATGACGTCACGCTCTTTGAGGGGGGGAGGGGGTCTGCGATTTGTGACGAATTGTGACATGGGGGGAGGGGGGGAGTAGCACTTACGTGATGTCACGTTATTTTTTGCATGTTTTCTGGCGTGCAACGTCCATGAACGTTTTCAAATTTGGCACGTTTTCATTCTTTCGATTGGCAAATATTATTTAATAATTAATATAAACATTCTAAATATGTATCAGATTTTATGTCAAATAAATATTGAATTTATATTTATTAAGGGTGTGATGTGACATTCGAGGGGGAGGGGGGGTCTGGAGTCTGTGACTGGGTGTGACATGGGGGGAGGGGGGTCAAAAACTACCAAAAATCGCGTGACGTCATATATGCACGACCCCTTACCTTAAGTAGGGAGAACCTAAGAACCCTCACTGGGTGTTATGCGGGACATGTAGTCAATGTGTTCACCTAAGAAAGCTAGATCTGCCACACACTTCCAAGTTCCAACACAATTTAAAAGTTTTACGTGAAATTTTCAAAATTTTTCAATTATTTTATTTGAAATTTCAATTTAATTAATGAGTTGTCAATCATTCATTTTTGGCTTCGTATATTTAGCACCCAGTAGGAAGGGGAGCATCGTTTTATTAATCCCGGAGTAATCCCTTGCGAGTATCGGATTGCTCCCTATTACCATGATATAACTACTACAGGTAAAACCGTTAATGACACTAGTGACATTTTTAAGCAATTCTCATACTCATTTATTTTTTGCCACGTCTTTTCTGTTTGGTTTTTTCAATCAAATAAATTACAAATCAAAATAATTTATTTTCATTTTCAACACAGCCTGCGCCTTTCGTATACTGGCCGTGTGTAAGAAGCGTGTCAAACATTATTATATGAATCAGTGCAAATGTGAGTTCTGCGCATGCGCAAGTTTTGTTTGTGTTAGTGAATTGTAGTAGCACGTTTAAAAAAAAATATCAAAGGGCTCAAAAAGGGTCACTATCCCCATTACACAAATTGTGCATAGTTTTAGTTATAAAATCTTTGATAAGTCGATTAAATAATGAAAATACCAAAATATAATGCATAAGTGGATGTATTTACTATTTAAACATATTGAATTACGAAAATAAAAGCATTAAAATTCAGTATTACATATATGATTTTCAATTTGCGATTAGAACTATGGCTAGAATTCTTAAAAATAAGGACTGTAGAAGCGGTGCGAATGTGCCCCTCTAGAAGGCTAATCTACCATCTCATTTCCTGCCATTTTATAGTGTCCAAGCGTCCACCTAAACGTGCAGTGTAAATTGGAAAATATTTTTTTGATTTTTTTCAAATTTTTCTTATTTTAAATTTTTTTAATATTTTTTTTCTATTTGACTTATATACTGACACATTTTATATTGCTTAAACACGTCAAAACAAAATCAAAAGAGATAACGGTTTTACCTATAGTATTTATATCATGCCTATTACTCCCTATACTTCTGTGTATAATAGACCTCTGCATTAGAGTTGGATTTTTTAGTTCAATGAAAAGATTAGTTCACGTCTATTTCGTTCAGTCAACTGAACTAGGTCTTTAGTTCCTTAGTTCGTTCACCTCATTGAACTATAGTTCAATCAATTTAAAAAGTTCAATAGTTCAATTTGTCCTACGACAATTTATAGAAGACATACGAACTCTGTGTTATTCTATTATTTTATTAGCTATACTCCACTCACATACAACATCTTTTAAAAAATTACACAGATGCTCACTGGTGTGCCTATCGTTGAAATCTTTGCAGCACAACAAACTAGAACTCATTGCATTGTCACTATTGACATAATGAGCTGTTACAGTGACATAATGAGCATTGTTGCGCGAGGTCCAAGCATCTGTTGTAAGGCACACAGCTTCCACAGCTTGGATAGATTTCTTCATATTAATACGTAGCTCCTCACATGTTTCAGGTATTAACTTTTTTGACAGATTCTGTCTTGTCGGTAATTTATAACCAGGGCATTGGGAAACCATTTCAATTAGTTTACGGAAATCTGGCTCCTCTACAATTCGTAGTGCATGGTGTCCTTTAGCTATCATCTTTAACAGCTGTCTATCAATTTGGTCCGATTTTTTTTTATTTGGTGGCTGTTTGGCATTTGCAGTCATTTTTGGTTGCTTAAAAGGAGACTTTTCCGCTCGTACTTGCTGACCACCTTCATCAGGCTCAGATATTCGATCCACCATCGCAATGTCTTCTTCATCGTCCTTTTCCAACGTCGTGAAGGGATGTTTACTTTTCATATGCCGCCTTAAATTTCCAAGGGACCCACCAGAAATACTTAATGCAGCTCCGCAATAGTTGCATTTAACTTTTTTAGCACCATCGCTTTGTTTAAAGTGGCCCCATATCGAGCTTCGCTTCGGCATCTGAAAATATTAATCTTTATTTAATACACACAATCATATATAAAAAGGATCACTTGGCTACTTACTATTGCATGTATAAATTATAAATTTTTCAATTTATGTTCAATTAGATGATTTTGACGAATTGCCGGGAAATGCAGTCAGCTGTTTCGGTATAGGTACACAAGACAACTCACTTGCCATACGTTCTAAAACAACTTACAAATACATTTTTGCGTGCAAAGTTGCCACATAAAAGTTTAGTTCGCTTAACTGACCGAACTACCGAACTAGTTCAATTAAAAGAACTAGTTCGTTAGTTCGTTCGTTCGAAAACGACCCAAGCCTACTTTGCATGACTCCATCCAAAACGGCAAATGAATCATTCATATTGAATTTGAATTGAATTAAATTGGCTTTGCTTTGCTTTGAATTTGAATATCTGGCTGTTTGAAATGTCTACTTTGAATATTCAAAAAATTTCAAACGAAATTGAATTCATATTTTGACATTTTTTTTTTAAATCCATGAAGATATCCCAACAATCATTTCTGTGAAAGTTTGTAGAATTGAATGTTGGATTGTAAATTTGAATGCTACATGTGCATTTCATACATATATCTTCAAAATGGACTTAAGTCCAGTCTGAACAAGAGTTGTTAATTTTTCTGTTAAAAAAACATATCGTCGGTGATTCTGCAAAACGACGTAACGGGCATTTTCAAAACGGTGTATGCGATATTTCAGATTGGGGGCTTTCCAATTACAATTTATAAAATTTTAAGACAACTCCGATCAAGATCGAATCTTTTAATGATTTCTCAACGCAAATGTAGTTTTCTTGAGAATAAAGGAACAAGTCTTAATTGCAAGGGCTATAAAAGTGTTTGTCACAAACGTCGTTTACGCGGTCTCTTAGATGCCCGATGAGTGGTTTTGCATAATCACCGACGATACCCATATTTGTATATTCCCATATTTGTATAAAGATTATAATAAATACTTTTACTAGGGCTTTTTCAAGCATTTTTCTGAATTATTTATATCAGCCAACTAAACCAAGAACTTTTAGCCAGATGTATTTCTAACCCTCACAAAACTCAAAACTCTACAATTACAAATAAAATACACCCATTTACATATGTTCTATAAAGCCAAAATTACTAATACTCTACCTTTATAAAAGAATATCTGAAATTGTAAGCTGTGTAGCCAATATATTTGTTTTGAATCAGAATGAATAAAATTATTTTCATTCATTCATTCATATTCTTTTTTTTTCAATTTTGAAAATTTTAGGCAAAGTGAATATTCAAAATATAAAATATTCAAGGCAGAGTTTTTTGGTTCTTCAAATGGAAAATTCAAATTTACTGTATTCTATTGTACTCAAAGTTTGAATCCATTCATGCAGGGCTCTAGTGTATAAGCATACAATTTCTATACTCCCTTTTAACATTGTATGTCCTGGCAGGGAGTAATAGAAAAACTCCCTCTGACCTCCCAAAAAACAATAAGGGATTTTATTCAGTAATAGAAAAACTCCCTTTTACCTCCCAAAATACAATTAGAGATTTTATCCAATGCTTTTTAATTGATCTAATCTAATCTTGGCTTGCGTCATAACGACGCTTAACCGCCTACGCGATTTTGGCCGTTTCGTATCAAAGCACGCCAGTCATTCCTTTTTAGCGATAACTGACGCCAATTGGAAACCCCAAGGGAGTTCAAGTCATCCTCCACCTGTTGTTTCCATCTCAGTCGAGGCCTCCCCCTTCCTCTGCTGACGAATTCGTGCGACGATAGGAAAACCTTCTGTGCTGGAGCTTCTTTGTCCATTCGCATAACATGGCCCAGCCAGCTCATCGTTAAATTTCCTTCGATACTCGCCGTTGGCATCACGGGAAGGACCATACATCTTCCGGAGAACTTTTCTCTCAAATACTCCAAGGGCCATCTCATCTTCTCTTGACATTGTCCATGAATCTGAGCCATACATCAGGACAGGTATGATGAGAGACTTATAGAGCGTTATCTTTGTTCTTCGAGAGAGGACTTTACATTTCAATTGCCTACTCAGTCCAAAGTAGCACTTGTTGGCAAGAGTGATTCTCCGCTGGATATTATTTTCGGTGTTGATACTGGTACCATTGCGGTTTAGCTCTGCTACTCGAATTATCTTCTCCAGCATCAGATTGAAGAAATCGCACGAAAGGGAGTCGCCCTGTCTGAAGCCTCGTTTGGTTTCAAATGGTTCAGAGAGGTCCTTCCCGATTCTGACGGAGCTGTTGGTATTGCTCAACGTCATTTGGCAAAGCCGTATAAGTTTTGCAGGGAAGTCAAATTCAGACATGGTGGCATACAGGCAACTCCTTTTTGCGCTGTCAAAAGTGGCTTTGAAATCGACAAAGAGATGGTGAGTGTCGATTCTTTTATCATAAGTCTTCTCCAGGATTTGGCGTATCGTGAAAATCTGGTCGATGGTAGACTTACCAGGTCTAAAGCCACACTGATAAGGTCCAATCAGATTGTCTACGATGGGCTTCAGTTTTTCACACAATACGCTAGAAAGAACCTTATTTGCGATATTAAGAAGACTGATTCCGCGGTAGTTGGTGGGGTTAGCGGGATCGCCTTTCTTGTGGATTGGGCAGAGCACACTTAAATTCCAATCTGGAGGCATGCACTCATCTGACCATATTCTGTATAAGAGCTGATGAATGCTTTTTACCAGCTCTTCGCCTCCGTGTTTGAACAGCTCGGCGGGTAGTCCGTCTTTCCCAGGCGATTTGTTGTTTTTGAGCCGGGATATTGCAATCCTCACTTCATCATAGTCAGGTGGTGGGACGACTTTTCCATCGCCGTTATTGTCCTTACAGGAACTTGCCCCGGTCTTTAGACCTTCCGTCATCAGCCTTTTCATCGAATTTTCGGGCATCATTCCTGTCAGCCAGCATCTCAAGCTCCTCACACTCACGCCTTTCGGCCTCACGTTTCTTTTTTCTGAAAAGGCGTCTCTCTTCCTTCTTCGCCTCACGATAGCGTTGCCATACACTGCGTGTTGCGCCCGTTCGCAACGTCTCCCTATATGCAGCGTCCTTTTTGACCGAGGCTGCGGTGCATTCCTCATCGTACCAGTTGTTCTTGCGGGCTTTTTTTAATTGATCACAGCGCGAAAAAAAGTAATGCGGGAGCTTTGGCTATGCATCCCCTTTTGCTCCTTAGGGACTAGTAAAAGAGTTTTGAGGAACCATCCCTCTAAACTTATATAAATGCATTTAAAATTGAATAAAGGGGCATACAACAACATATGCACATACATTTACAAGCGTACGGTAGCGGAAATGGGGCACCTTGGGTCCAGGACAGCCAAGTTTTTCAACGCCTGCCCTATAGAAACATTGAAGTAGAAATGGAGAAATATCTTATTTTACTCCAATATCATGTGTATGGGAGTAATCTTTGACAAATCGTTTCGGAACACCTCCCTTATTGCTCCTGTTTGAGTAATATGGGAGCATAGAGTGGAGAATTTACTTCTATTGCTCCACGATCATGCCAAAAGGAGTACTCCCTCATTCATAGCTTGAGGAGATCTCTCCTTCTGCTTCACTAAGAGTAATATGGGAGCATACAATGGAAAAAATCTCCCCTATTGCTCTAAAATCATACTAAAGGGAGGGATCTTTTATTCCTCGTTTGAGGAGATCTCGCTTCAAGTTCTATTGGGCACGTCGTTTACGAGCCAAATTTCAGACTTAAATTTACGACGAATGTGCTAAAAAATTTTCATAGAAATTTTGACACATGATATACGATGTCGTAAATTTAAGAGGTATAACATAAATACGATGCAAATAAGAAATTACACGAATACCCTTAATGTTTACTAAATTTCTTTACTTTCTTTTATTTGCAGTTTGGTGAACTGGACAATGGATGATGCGCCACAAGTGCGCAGAGTTCTCACAGAGGCACTTAGTGTATGGGCAAGAAGCTCGAAATTAACTTTTCGAGAAGTTTTGAGTGATCAAGCTGACATTCAAGTTCTCTTTGCTAGGTAAGTAGATCATCCATAAATAAATTGCCATTAATATACCATTACCATATACCATATCGGCCGCCGTGGTGTAGCGGTTAAGTGTTCGGCCCTCTACACAAATTCGTGGCGGTTCGATGCCCGGCAAAAGTAACATAAAAAATTATTTAGAAAAACAATTTTTCTAAACGGGGTCGCCCCTCGGCAGTAGTTTGGCAAACTCTCCGGCTGTATTTCTGCCATGAGAAGCTTCTCAGCAAAAAATTCATTTGCTTTGCAAGTGCCGTTCGGAGTCGGCAAAAAACTGTAGGTCCCGCCAACTTGTAGGAAAAACTCAAAAGCAACACACCACAAGTTGGAAAGAGAAGCTCGGCTAAAAATCTCGTTAGAGGTTATGATAACCTGCTGGTATATCGCCGCCATTAGTTTTTTTTTTTATATACCATATCGTAATAATACCAATGGGTCGATCCATTTCTAATCACCCAATCATTTCTGACGAAATTTTATTTTTCGATGAAACTTTCAGAAATAATTCTTGAATCTATTTTAAACGTATTTTTTGTTTTGTGGGGATTTTTCATATTCTCATGAACAAATTTTCTGCGAATGATCAGAACTTCTTTAAAAATGGATGGATTTTGGTGATTTTTTTTTAATTTGTTATAGATTAAATAATCGAGCCTATTACAGCAAACTACTATTTGTCATGTAGAGTTTAAAAAAAATTTAATTGTGTAAAAATGCAATTTTTTTCATATTCCATCTTTTGTTTTTGTAATTTTTTTATATAATTTGTAATATATAAACAACAATATATAATCAAGGCAATTTCCGAAAATTCGTATTTCTCGAGATATGATTTTTTAATTTTTTTCATGAATTTTTTCAATAATACTCTGGTTTTTTTGTTTTCATATATTTTTTAAAGCTGTAAAGCCTATTGTAATGATACACATGTCGACAGACAATGGATATCTCTAAAATGGGATATATTTACTAATTCCACAGCTTATTTGATGCAACTACAAATATTTTGTAGAGTGTTCCACATTTTATGAAATTTAAAAAAAAAGTATGCAGACATCTTAATGATATAGTTTACTCCATTCCTCAACTTGAAATTCCACAAAAAGTCCATTAGCTTCAGAGTAACGGTAACAAAAGCTATACATACACGGGTAAAGCCATGCACGGCTAAAAAAATGAACCTAAATTTGAAACCCGTATAAAGTTTAATCAATTTTTCAAACTATTTTGTACAATATTTCAAACCGTCCAAATACCTACAAAGATTTTCAATTTCTTTTGGTTTCGATTTAAAATCTAAATGAAAAAGCCGTCTAAATTTTTATTTTTGGCTTGTTCGAATGTAATTGAATTTTGCCCACAAAAACTTAATATGCGGCAAAGCTCAGCGGTAGAGCAGTCGGCTGTGACTCCTGAGCGTTTTCGTTCGAATCCTGCCAAGTGCCACATTTTTTTAATTTTATTTTATTCTGAAAAGTTTTCGGTTTAAAATTTAATTTTTTGGGTTTGAAAATTCAAACTTATTTTTGAAAGCTTATTCAAGATTGAATTTTGCCAACAACATTTATGTGTGCGATATAGCTCAGTGGTAGAGCGGACGTGAATGATGCGGGGAGTCTTGGTTCGAATTCCCGCCAACGGACAAAAAAATTATTTTATCTTTAAATAATTGTTGAAACATTTATGGTTTATAATTGAAACCCGATTCATTTAGCCAATTTTCATGAAAACTGGTCTAGATTGAAGTTGAATCCAAAATTGGTTTGGTCATATATGTAGTCCAAAAAAGTTTAAGATTTAGGTTCAAATTTTTAACCGTGTGTGAAGTGTGCACAGGTAAAATCACTTTGAAAAATTATTTTCTCATAAACTACTGCAGATAAATCAATGATTTTTTTTTTACTTACAGATAATTGTTTTTACTATACTACATATAAGTAATTTTATGCGATCTTATTGTTTAAACAATTATACTTTAAATCAATTTTTTTTAAACAAATAAATTTTTTTTTTTTTCGTTCTACACGCTCAAAAAAATTTCAAAATATGAAAAATAACGCGTAAAACAGTCACCTTTAATAATCAAAAAAAAAATGTTTTTCCATTCATACTATTCCAAAGATATTGCATTTTTTAAATATATAATAAAATAATATTTTAAATACATTTTTTTACGTTATTTTTTGTCACCCTTTGCGCTCTCATAGACCGTTGGGTGGTGCGCTGTACAATAGTGTTATACATTGGTCGTTGTTATCAAGTTATTTTCAATTATAATATACATACATATTTACATTTAGCAGAATGTGAAAAAATTTAAAAAGGTTAAATGGGGGCGTGGCCTTCTTGCACCTCTTACTTGATTGGTGCACTTTCTTTTTATTTGAAAATGTATTTTTTTAAATTTATTAAACAAAACAATCAGAAAACCAAATTTTCGAACGGTCCAAGTTCGAACTTCGAGAGCCCGTAACTTAGTTTTGGAGGCTACCTCCGAAAAACTTAAAAAAGTTAGTTTGGTCCAATACACATCCGGCTACTGTGCATTGTAATAAATATTATTAACGCCATGTATAAATGAAATTTCTGCAATATAATTTTAAAAAATTACTACTTTTTCTAATAGAAAAATATTAGAATGGAAACTAAATGAAATAAATCGTCAAAATATATGATACGGGCCACTAAACACATTTTTCTCGGATCTCGTAAATTTTTTTCGATGCCATCATTTCTCTTTATTAATTTGATACTGAGGTCAAAACGTGTCTTTTGTAACAATGCTCGACAATCTTCCATGAAAGCTCTCCAGTGTACTCTTTGGAAAAAGAAAATATGTTCCCAAAAAAGAAAAAAGGCATAAAAATTTGAGAGTACAGAACGAAAAAAAATGTTATTGGCACGGCTAAAAATTTGAACCTAAATTTTAAACTTTTTTGGGCTACATATATGACCAAACGAAATTTGGATTCAAATTCAATCAATTCAGTTTTCATGAAAATTGGTTAAATGAATCGGGTTTCAATTATAAACCAGAAATGTTTTAACAATTTTTTTAAAGATAAAATAAATTTTTTGTCCGTTTGGAATTCGAACCAAGACTCCCCGCATCATGCCCGTCTGCTCTACCCTTTAGCTACAACGCACACATAAATGTTGTTGGCAAAATTCAATCTTGAATAAGCTTTCAAAAATAAATTTTAATTTTCAAACCAAAAGTTTAAATTTTAGACCGAAAAGTTTTAAGAATAAAATAAAACTAAAAAAATGTGGCAGCTGGCAGGATTCGAACGAAAACGCTCAGGAGTCACAGCCCACTGCTCTACCGCTGAGCTATGACACACATGAAGTTTTTGTGGGCAAAATTCAATTACATTCAAACAAACCAAAAATAAAAAAATTTAGACTGCTTTTTCATTTAGATTTTAAAACGAAACCAAAAGAAATTGAAAATCTTTGTAGGTATTTGGACGGTTTGAATATTGTACAAAAAAGTTTGAAAAATTGATTAATCTCTATAAGGGTTTCAAATTTAGGCTCATTTTTTTAGCCGTGTGTTTAAAAAAATGTTTTTAAAATATTATTCTTTTAACAATTTGATCGCAAGGGGTGACAAAAATTGCAAAATCTTTGGAATGGTATAAATGGACAAAAATTTTTTTTTTGATTATTATTCTACGCGTTATTTTTCAAATTTTCAAATTTTTTTGAGCGTGTAGAACGAAAAAAAAATGTATTTGTTTAAAAAAAAAATGATTTAAAGTATAATTGTTTAAACAATAAGATCGCATAAAATTACTTATAGTATAGTAAAAACAATTATCTGTAAGTAAAAAAAAAATTCATTGATTCATCTGCAGTAGTTTATGATAATAGGTTCGATTGTTTAATCTATTACCTACAAATTAATCTAATCAAAAATCACCAAAATCCATCCATTTTTAAAGAAGTTGTGATCATTCGCAGAAAAGTTGTTCATGAGAATATGAAAAATCCTCATTTGCGGCCTCGGGGGAAAAAATTTATTTCTCGAAAACGGAGACTTCTAGGGAAAAAACAAAAAAAAATACGTGTAGTTTAAAATAGAATCAAAATTTTTTACCATACCGTTACCATACTATTACCATACCATCACCATACCATTATTAAATTTTGCCTACAACATTTATTAGTAGCTCAGCGGTGGAGCTGTCGATTCCTTTTTTAAAATTCCCATAAGTTCTTAAAATTCAAATTTATTGTATCTATCAAGGTGTTAAACCGAGTAAAATAACGTTCCGGTTCCGGTTTTGTATGTACACAGAGGGAAAACCGCGTTGTAAAATTAGATTCGATCGTTGACAATATTACATTTTTCAATGCTGAACAATTTTGAGTTGAATAGAAATTTTCACACTTCAAGGTGAACATTTTCTTGTTGTGCTAAAAATAATATAATAGTTTAAAAATGATTCATTGTGAAAACAACTCAACTTGTAAAGATTTAATTTCAACATCAACTTTCTCGAATTGATTTGGCAACATTGTAAAATCAAACTGGTGATAATTGATCTGACGCTGAAAGTATACAACTCTTTGCAAAGCTACACTGGTTAAATCAGCAATCTCATATTGTTATCCTAAAGTTGACCAAATTCTGTTGATTTGACAAACTTTTGGTAATTTGAAGGGAATTTTTTGTTGAAGTAACAGTTGATCCAGCAGCGAATGTACTGAAATTACTGTCATAGAACAAATCTGCATTTAGACGACGACAAACGTAAGTACTCTATGGCATAATGGTTAACACCTGCATACAGCAGTCAACGCAGTCAAAGCTCGATTCTCGGTAAGGGCAACAAGGCAACTTGAGAAATAGTGGCGTCATTTGGAACAAAGCTGTAATTAAGTAGATGCTGGCAAGCATAAGTACACGATGTATACACCTGGGTAGACCGTTCAAGTTCAAGTTGTCGGTGTAGTCAATATAAGAAGCTGAAAAATAATTTTTTTCTTACTTTTTCTTTGACTTTGAAAAAACCAAATTATATTGACTCCACAGGTAGTCGAACTCAAAACACCTTAAACAACAAAAAAAGGTTATAATGACCATTTTGTGTTGTTGCTTCAGCTTCAAACATATGGCTTAAACAAATATCGCAATCGTTGCATTAACAATATACTGACGTCTAACTTACTCTGAGAAAATGTTAAATTGACAAACGGTCAACGTAATATGCTAAGAAATGTGTTCATTGTTAAAATTACATTTTTATACTCGATTCAAGAAATTTCAAGGTAGGCTGACTATCATAGCTGTTTTTTGTCGATTTGACATCGTTTTTGTTGAATTTGCACTGTTTTTCCCCTCAGTGAAAATGTATATGTATATTTATTTATTACGGCTCTGTTGAGCCTAGCTCATTACAATTATAAAGCTTAATCTAAAAGTTAAGCCTATAGGAACTCTGCGTTACATTAAATTCATTCATTCATTCAAAGTAAACATAAACAAGTAAGGAAAGCTGTCTTCGGCTGTGCCGAAGGCTAAATACCTTTCATGAATAAGCGTAACGATTTTCACTGTTTGATCCCAGTACAGCCTGTGTGAATTTAACTTCCGCTCATACCGAAATTATCGGAACTATCGATTATATGGGGGCGATGTGTTATATTAGTCCAATCTCATTGATTTTTAACATCGACATTCCACATTCTAAAATAGCAATAGTTACGAAATTTCACGTTCCTACCTATATAATTACAGGAGTTATCTACCAAAATCCGTTTATCGGAACAATCGATTGTATGGGGGCTATGTGAAATATTTATCCCATCTCTATGATTTTCAACATCGATATTTCACATATAAAAATAGTGATACTTCCAAAATTTCACGCTCCTGCGCGTTTAATTACAGGAGTTATAGGCCAAAATCCGTTTATCGGATTAATCGATTGTATGGGAGCTATGTGAAATATATATCCCATCTCAATGATTTTCAACATCGATATTTCATATATAAAAATAGCAATACTTACAAAATTTCACGTTCCTTCCTCCTTAATTACAGGAGTTATAGCCCAAAATCCGTTTATCGGAACAATCGATTGTATGGGGGCTATGTGAAATATTTATCCCATCTCAATGATTTTCAACATCGATATTTTACATATAAAAATAGCGATGCTTCCAAAATTTCACGTTTCTACGTGTTTAATTACAGGAGTTATAGCCCAAAATCCGTTTATCGGAATAATCGGTTGTATGGGAGCTATGTGTAATATCGGTCCGATCTTGCTGGTTCCGACAAATGATTCCTATATTGGAAAATGGTGGCCGCATACAAAATTTCAGCCAAATATCTCAAAAACTGAGGGACTATTTTGCGTTCAAACAGACAGACAGACAGACGGACAGACGGACATGGCTAAATCAAAACTCATCTCGTCATCCTGATCATTTCGGTATACATATTGATGGGTCTATCTCTTCTTCTTCTCATACTTACAAACATCGGACCAAAGTTATAATACCATTTCATGTTCATGAAAGGTATAAAAATTAAAATTATAATTAAATAAAAAAGTAGATTAAAATATGAAAAAAAATAATTAAAAGAAAATAGAAGTAAAATCAAGTAATGAGATAACTGGCCAGAGTCTCAGATCATACCAATACAATGATAGTCCCAGCTGGCTGCAGATTACAGGCCTTCTATGTATTTGAAGTGCGAAGACATCTGGACGGCGTTGCACTGCTATTTGGGAGTGATGCGTTCCAGTATGTATTTCGGTTACTTTCTGTACGTGACGTGTGGCGCTGAATCGTACTTTGCGTGGGTCATGTGAATTATGAATGTTCTGAAAGGCCACCAATCCGTCCTAAATTGGAAGGGAATTGCAATAGTTGAACAATTTGCGTTTGAATTCATTTTTTTCGCTTGATTTAACATCTGTTGGTAACTCATTATAACATTTTAAACCTTTGTAATACAAATTACATTTATCAGATTCGGTTTTATATGCAGGCAGCATGAAATCTTTCTATTTCTAGTGTTTACAGAATGCACATTTCTTACATATTTCACGTTATTTTTCAAGTAATCTGGCAAGTTACCTTCAATTATATTCTTAATAAACTTCATCGTGTAATAAAATAGCTGTTGCTCAACACTTAGCCAATACAGATTTGAGAGCATATCTCGGATAGGTGTATCATAGCGCTTTCTAACAATATAACTCATGGCTCGGTTCTGTTGTTTTTGAAGCTTGTATATTTGACTATCTCTCATTATAAAGAATATGGTTGGGCAATAGATAAAGTGGGGTTCAATTATGGACCGGTATACCATCGTTTTGTATCTTTTGTTTAAATATTTACATGTTCTTTGTGTAAAATATAGTTTTTTAGCTATTTTTCCCACCGTATAATCAATGTGCTCATTAAAGCTTAGTTTGTTATCTATCTTTAAGCCGAGGTATTTAAAAGTGTTCACTATTTCAATCATCATCATTTATTGGCGCTTAACCGCCTAAGCGATTTTGGCCGTTGCATATCAAAGCACGCCAGTCATTCCTTTTTAGTGATAACTGACGCCAATTGGAAACCCCAAGGGAGTTCAAGTCATCCTCCACCTGTTGTTTCCATCTCAGTCGAGGCCTCCCCCTTCCTCTGCTGCCGAATTCAGGCGACGATAGGAAAACCTTCTGTGCTGGAGCTTCTTTGTCCATTCGCACAACATGGCCCAGCCAGCGGAGTCTTTGGGCTTTAATTCGCTGGGCTATGGGTCAGATCTGCGTAGAGCTCGTACAGCTCATCGTTAAATTTCCTTCGATACTCGCCGTTGGCATCACGGGAAGGACCATAAATCTTCCGGAGAACTTTTCTCTCAAATACTCCAAGGGCCATCTCATCTTCTCTTGACATTGTCCATGAATCTGAGCCATACATCAGGACAGGTATGATGAGAGACTTATAGAGCGTGATCTTTGTTCTTCTTCGAGAGGACTTTACTTCTCAATTGCCTACTCAGTCCAAAGTAGCACTTGTTGGCAAGAGTGATTCTCCGCTGGATTTCTAGACTGATATTATTTTCGGTGTTGATACTGGTTCCCAAATAGACGAAGTCCCTCACAGTTTCAAATTTGTAACTATCAACAGTGACATGGCTGCCAAGGCGCAGGTGCGCCGATTCTTTCTTTGATGACAGCAAATACTTCGTCTTGTCCTCGTTCACGGCAAGACCCACTTTTTTCGCTTCCTTATCCAGTCCAGAGAAGGCAGCGCTTACGGCGCGGTTGTTAAGGCCAATGATATCAATATCATCGGCATACGCCAGCAATTGCACGCTCTTGTAATAGATTGTACCATTGCGGTTTAGCTCTGCTGCTCGAATTATCTTCTCCAGCATCAGATTGAAGAAATCGCACGAAAGGGAGTCGCCCTGTCTGAAGCCTCGTTTGGTTTCAAATGGCTCAGAGAGGTCCTTCCCGATTCTGACGGAGCTGTTGGTATTGCTCAACGTCATTTGGCAAAGCGGTATAAGCTTTGCAGGGAAGTCAAATTCAGACATGGCGGCATACAGGCAACTCCTTTTTGCGCTGTCAAAAGCGGCTTTGAAATCGACAAAGAGATGGTGTGTGTCGATTCTTTTATCATGGGTCTTCTCCAGGATTTGAAAATCTGGTCGATGGTAGACTTACCAGGTCTAAAGCCACACTGATAAGGTCCAATCAGATTGTCTACGATGGGCTTCAGCCTTTCACACAACACGCTAGAAAGAACCTTATATGCAATATTAAGAAGACTAATTCCGCGGTAGTTGGTGCGGTTAGCGGGATCGCCTTTCTTGTGGATTGGGAAAAGCACACTTAAATTCCAATCCGGAGGCATGCATTCATCTGACCATATTCTGCATAAGAGCTGATGCATGCTTTTTACCAGCTCTTCGCCTCCGTGTTTGTACAGCTCGGCGGGTAGTCCGTCTTTTCCAGGCGCTTTGTTGTTTTTGAGCCGGGATATAGCTATCCTGACTTCATCATAGTCAGGTGGTGGGACGACTTTTCCATCGTCAGGGATTGGGGTATCGGGTTCGACGTCTCCCTCGCAATTTAGCAGTGAGGAGAAGTGCTCCCTCCATAATTTAAGTACACTTTGTACGTCAGTTACCAGGTCACCATTATTGTCCTTACAGGAGCTTGCCCCGGTCTTAAAGCCTTCCGTCATCCGCCGGATCTTTTCATAGAATTTTCGGGCATCATTCCTGTCAGCCAGCATCTCAAGCTCCTCACACTCACGCCTTTCGGCCTCACTTTTCTTTTTTCTGAAAAGGCGTCTCTCTTCCTTCTTTGCCTCACGATATTGTTGCCATACACTGCGGGTTGCGCCCGTTCGCAACGTCTCCTTGTAGGCAGCGTCCTTTTTTTTCGAGGCAGTTTTGCATTCCTCATCGTACCAGTTGTTCTTGCGGGCTCGCTGGAACCCTATAGTGGCCTCAGCGGCGGTACGCAATGAGTGAGAGGTATACTTCCATTGCTCGGTTACATCGTTAGGTCGGGGATTGCCCTCTGCTACCAGGTGTGAGAGTCGAGTTGTGAAATTATCAGCTGTCTGTGTCATGCGCAGCTTCTCGACGTCAAACTTTCCTTCCGTTACTGTGCGCACTTTCTTCGATGCACAGAGGCGTGTGCGTATCTTGGCTGCGACAAGATAATGGTCAGAGTCAATATTGGGACCACGCAGTGTACGCACGTCCAGAACGGTGGAGCTATGTCTGCCGTCAATCAAGACATGATCAATCTGGTTTCTAGTTCTTTGATCAGGGGACAGCCATGTGGCTTGGTGTATTCGCTTATGCTGGAACCTGGTACTACTGATGACCATATTGCGAGCAGCGGCGGAGTCAATCAACCTAGTGCCGTTGTGGGATGTTATATCGTGGAGACTGAATTTTCCAACTGTAGGACCAAAGACTCCTTCCTTGCCCACCTTGGCATTAAAGTCGCCGAGCTCGATTTTGATATCATGCTGGGGGCAGCGATCATAAGTCTGTTCAAGTTTATCGTAGAAGGAGTCCTTCTCTGCGTCGTCCGTCTCCTCAGTCGGCGCATAGGCGCAGATAAATGTTATGTTGAAAAACCTCGCCTTGATGCGGATCGCAGCGAGACGCTCGTCCACAGGAGTGAACGCTAATACTTGGCGGCGAAGCCTCTTTCCCACCACGAATCCTACACCACGCGCTTTGCCGCGTGTCTGGCCACTGTAGTATACGTCACAAGGACCGATGGTCGTCTTTCCTTGCCCCGTCCATCGCATTTCCTGCAGGGTGGTGATGTCAGCCTTTGCGCCTACGAGGACATCAACCAGTCGGGCAGCGGCACCGTCCCTTGAAAGGGTCCGGCCATTCCCGGTACATGCCCTAATATCCAAATCATTATGCCTTATTCGTTTTGCCGGGTCGTCAACATTAAAGGGGGTTCTCATCCGAGGCTTTGATTTTGTTTTCATTGGAATTAAGTTTTTTACGTGGCGGGTCCCAAACCCAGCGCACAACCCGTTTCGGGCACTATTTCAATTGGCTCGTTGTTAATTCGTAGAGGTTGTAACTCGTTGCTTCTGAAGTTCCGTCTTGAAATTACCATGAATTTTGTTTTATTGATGTTTAATTTAAGCTTGTTCCAACATAACCAATCGTTGACTCTATTCAGGTCATTTTGCAGTTTGCTATGAATGTCAGTGAGATTATCCCCACTAATCATTAGCAGTGTGTCATCAGCAAAAAGTTTGATGTCACAGTACTGAATACTTTTCACAATATCGTTTATATAAATATTAAACAATATAGGAGCTAGTACGGAGCCTTGCGGGAGTCCAACAGGCACTTGTCTTTCATCTGATATAGACGATCCAATTACCGTTCTTTGATATCTATTCGTAATAAAATTTTCAAACCAGTTAAGTTCTGTATCAGAAATACCTATCTTGCTCAGCTTATCCAACAACAGGTTTTGATCAATGGTTTCAAAAGCTCGCTTTAGGTCCAAGTATACGGCTATTATATGTTTTTTCCTGCTCAAGTCTTCCTTCCAGTTTGCAATAACTAAGTTCAGAGCACTTGCACAAGAATGCTTTTTCCGAAATCCAGATTGTTGTGGTATAATAATTTTATGATCGCCTAAAATCTGTAGGAGCTGGTTCTTAACAACTGTTTCAAGAATCTTTTCGTCACATGGTTACTACAACGCAAGTCTTCCAGATTTCTGGGACTATACCTGTTTCGAGGCTCTCGTTAACAATTTGAGAGTAGAAAAATCCGGTGTACGTTATAGAGTCTTTAATGACTCCCTCCGATAGAATATTCTTCCCTCCTATTTTATTTTTGAATTTTTTTGCAATATCGAGTATATCAGTTGTAGAGACTTTGCGAAATTTAAATGCGGGATTACTACTTTCTACAGCTATACTGTTACCTCTGCTACTTGCGATGCTTTGGCTGATTTCTATAATGCTATCAATAAAGTAGTTATTTAATGCCTCAGCTATTTCACTTTCCTGAGTGAAAAGCCTGTCGTTTATCAGTATTTTATTAATAACATTAGGTACTTTCTTTTGACATTGATATACAACTTTTTAGGTGCTTCCACATGGCTTTGCTGTCCCCTAAATTGAATGTGATTTTGTGCTCCATATACTTAGGTTTTTTAATCTTAATCAAATGTTTGTAACTTTTCCACTCCCCAGTTTCCGTGGCGATTTTGTGTAAATTTAATTTATATTTGTTGAGAGCTGCCAATTCCGTATCGTACCACTTGTTCATGAGCTTAACACTGACTTCCTTAGAGTATGTCAGGCTACTCATAACATTTGTTAACGGATTATTCAATAAAGTTACCTTATTCGAGATATTTAGGTTATCAAAACCCTGATAGCTAGACTGTCGTAGAAGACTCACGAGATTATCAATAGTACAGTTGGAAAACTGTAGACGTTATACTTTTCCTAACCCTCATTTGAAGATTTTTTCTAATTTGACTGTAAAGCTAATAGTTTCATGATCCGTTATCCGATGTTCGTTCAGTCTTGTACAAGAAGTGGAACCACTGTTCGTAAATAGCAGATCAATCAATGTTTCAGAGTTTTCCGATTTTCTGGTATAAAAGTCAATTTTCTGCTCCATAGCAACAAAAGATCGATGCAAGTCAATTATTTGTTTGCTATATGTCGAGCTGTTGAACAGATTTATATTTATTATCTTGTGATAGGCATTGGATACTCAGAATTTCGTGCATATAAGTAACAAAATCAGCATCAATCGAACTGGGTGAGTGGTATAAAATGCCTATATGGTATTGTGGGAAAATGTTTTTAATAACACCAGAGGTTTTTGTTAAACGCTTTGATATATATTTTTCGGAAGTTGATTGAATCATGAACGTATATTAAGACTCCACCAGTGTGTCTACTATGTGAATCACATCGTAAAAGTTTATATGTTGGAATCAGCAATTCTTGGTTTGTTATCTCTTCCGTGGCGCAACTCTCTGAACATAACACCAAGTGGGCTTACGCACTTCTAAAAGACGCTCTAGTTCATACTTGTTTGCAACTATACTATTAATATTTAAGTAAATGCAATTTAATTCGTTAACTTTTGGTTGATAGATGCGGAGTTTATTTTTATTTTTAGATTGAGCATGATTTAATGCTGGACAATCTTTGCTGAAAGCATGATGATTCATATCGACATCAATAACTTTCCTTTGAACCAAATCGTGTGTTAATTTAATTACATTTGAGGTACATTTTTTACTATCGTGGGCTCCAGCGCATTTACTGCATGCTAGTCTATTCAAGCAGCCGGCGGCTTTATGGTCATATCCCAAACAATTGAAACACCGCATAACAGTTACATCGGTCGTAAGCAGTACAAGTATACCACTCAATATATACTCTTTTTTTGCTGCAAGACACTTTCATGTTTTTCCGCGTCCGTTTCCACCAAAGCAATATAGCTTTCCAGTCTACTGTTTAAATTATCATATAACTTCAATTCCTTGAAGTCCTTTCCAATGCACATTTCGTTCTGCTTGGTAATACACTCAATCAGTCGTTCGCTACTAATTTTTTCAGTTATTCCAACTATCTTCAAGAACTTTTTTATTTCACTTTAACTTTTAGTTTTCTCTGTTTCGTACTCATTTCCTATAGCCGCTCTTACTTTTTGCTGCACTTGCTCACAAGCGTCTTTGCTTTTACATTCAACAATTATTGCACCAGTATTTGTCTCTTTTACAACTTTTTTAAAGCTTCCTTAGTTTCTTTGGCTTTATTGCTTTTATTTTTCGGTTTTTTACCTGATCACTCGTAACACTCAAGCTTTTAAGCAGATCATTACTTTTTTGCAACTCATTTGACAAATCTTTTATGATCTCACTTTTCATTAAATTCAGTTTTACCTCAATGTTGTGCTCTAAGAGCGAATTGAATTCTGTTATAATGCTACTTTTTAGTTGGGCACATTTATTACCAAATATTTGATCAACTATCTGCTTAACGTCAACTGTTTTCATTCGCTTTGCCTTTCATTTGGAAATTAAATCTTTAATCTCAACAAATTTTTTATTCGTGTTCGATAAAGCACACTGATCACAAAACCATTTTAAATTAATGTTCTCTGCTATTATTTTAATTTCGTTCCTTTTCAATTTACTGTATGTCAAGCAGAACTTGAGACCACATCCACCCGAGCATGCTATTATCTCGTCGACTTGATTAACCTTTACAGTGCACTCCAAAGGCATTATTGTGAGAAGTTTACACTAACACGCAGGAAATATGCATTCGTAAACTTTTGCAATATAAAAAAATATTAAAAAGTAAATAAAAGACTTTACTACTTTACAATATTGAAAATTTCACAGATTTACTACTGGGTGTAGTTCTGTACGATAGTTAGAGAGCCTCTGTACTGTGTAGAAAAATGTAACACTGCAGACTGAAAGAAAGACAAGAAACAAAATTATTGGCAAGTACACTAACAAAACTAGTTGGGCGGGAATATGCAAAAAATTAATATTGTGATGAGTTCGATGATTCCTCGATTATTTTCCCTGAGTTCGATCACTGTACGTTAAATAAAACACTCAGATTCTGCTTAATAAATAGTACGCTTTATTCACTACTAAAAACCGTAGTACAATATCGCGGGTCAATTCACTGTTCAGTACTTCACTGTACAACACTTCAAAATAAACTGATTCATGTGCGTTGTCTTTTCGCGGTTTATATACCCTAGCAGACTGCAGCTTAATCACCTAGAAATGTCTACACATTTCTGGGTTATTCGTGCAACAGTGTTCTCGAAACGTTTATCTATCGTCATCTCCTCTTTGTGCCACATTCGCAAATACGCTAGTGTTGGGAGGTGAGCGATTCTTGAGAATATTCGCCACACTGCCCTCCACCTAAGTCTGATCGTCCCGATCCAAACTTTGCTAGCCTCTCCAAGGGAACCACCTTCATTTTGTTCCGTGGCATTCCAACAGCCTGTAGGCGGTAAACAGCGTCGTTGATGCGTTTCACAACTCTGTATGGTCCTTCCCAGTTGCACTGAACTTTTGGAGACATACCTTTCCTCCGTTTTGGCCCGTATAGCAATACTAAATCTCCTTCCAGGAAACCTTCCGATTCTTTTGCTTTGCCGTACCTGGTTTTCATGTTTCTGCTTATAGTTCTGGGGAATGAACCAGCTTCATCCATGGTAATCCTCTCGACTGGTGCATCTGAGTTGCACTGCCTCCTTCGACCATGACTCGTGGACCTCAGCACCTTTGCCCTGATGCACTCGTCGCATTTGGCAATCCACTCCTTTACCGACTGACCATAATCCACCCAATAAAATGTCTGCTTAATCCTCTCCAAGGTCTTCTTGACTCCTAGATGACCTCCACTTGGATTGCAGGTATTTGTCTATCGAAGCCGTTGGTCGAGGAGGTACCTTTGCCTTTCGAGTGTCCCTGTGCTTCATCTCTAATGAAACTCCTTTGCTGCAATACCCAATGTTGTGTCCAAAGGTCAGAAGTACTTCTTGGCCATTGTATGTCATAACTCTATTTCTCAGGTTCATGTGAATGTCTCTCACAGCCAAGAAGTCGATGCCAATGATGACTTCGTCCACAATATCTGCCACTAAGAAGTTGTGGTATGTAGTCACATTCCCAATCGCAACTTTGCACCGCACTTCTCCATGGACCAGCTTAATTTCACCAGTTACTGTCCGCAACTTTGCATCCTGCAATGGTCTTACTCTCTTTTGGACCAAGTCACTTCTAATGATGGAATAAGATGCGCCAGTATCCACAGTGAATAACCGCTCTAACAGTAACAGTACTTGCTTTCCCTCCGACCTGCGACACAGCAACTTTGGGGCATTCATCTTGCTCATCTCCTCCGGCGTTACCCTTACGTCCGCCTGCATATTTGGAATTGTTGGATCCAGATCCACAAGAACGTGCAATATGACCAGACTTCCCGCACAACATTTAATCGCACCATCGCTTTTCTTTTGTGCTCCATTCAAGGCTTCGAGAACTTTGTTGATTTTTTCGACCAAGTCTGGTGTCTCCTTTTCCACATGGTGAACCTTGTTATCTGGTTTACTCAAAAGCGAGGCTGTTTCTTGCAATAAAGCGTGTGATACCGTCTCTGCGAATGTCCTTTGGGGTTTGCATATGCTGCTCGCTTCGTGTCTACATCCATTATTCCATTTATGAATCTTTTGATCTTTACCCTCTATGTATTCCACGGGTGCGTCTGCGTTCGCCAAATGAGCTAACCTCTCAATGTCCCATGCAAATTCCTGCAATGTCTCATTAGCCTTCTGAAAGCGATTCTGTAGCTCCATTTGAAATATCTGCCTCCTATGCTCGCTACCGTAACGTCTTTCAACGGCTCCCATCAACGCTTCATAGTTGTTTCTCTCAGCATCCGGAATTGTGTGTAAGATTTCAGCTGCAGATCCTTTCAATGCCACGAATAAAGCAGCGACTCTGTCTTCAGCGCCCCAGTTGTTCACAGCTGCTGTTTTCTTAAATTGTAGCTTAAATACCTGGAAAGGAACAGAACCGTCAAAGGATGGGGTTTTTACCTTGGGTGCGCTGGTTGAAACCACTGTGCGATTCAACTGCAACTCCTTGATACGATTTCTTAACGCATCCACCTCGGCCTCGACTTTCTCCTCAAGTTGCATTATTTTCTTGTCCTGTATTTCTAGCTGTGATGACATACGCTCTTCCTGCTCCTCCAGCTGCAATGCTATTTTTGAAGATAACCGGGCCTCCTGATCATCAAGTTGAGCTGAGATCTGAGAAATCATGCGTGACTCTTGTTGTTCCAACTGAGATGCCATGCATGTTTCTTGTTGTTCCAACTTTGATGTTATGTTCATCGACATCTGAGCCAATGCAGCCAATAATGAGTTTGTGTCCACATTTTACACTGAATTCGGAGTATCCTTCTGCTCTTCAATTTTGGTCGCTCCCTCTTCCGAATGCTGGAAAACATGATCGTCAACGTTTATTCCTTCCGTTTCCATAGCCTCTTGCAAACGTGATTGAAGCTCTGCTTTACTGCCTGCTGTTGTCAGTCCACGCCGTTCGGTTTCGTTCCTTTCAGATCAAAATAACGGTTTCGGTTTCGGTTTTGAAAAATGAATCAGTTGTAATCGGTTACGGTTTAGTTATCGGTTTCAGTCCTTGGTATCTATTATACATTGCTCAAACGCCAGCAAAGTATTCGTATACAAACACAAAGTGAATAAATATACCTCATACGCCCCATGGCCCATTCGGTGAAAAAATAACCATTTCTGATTCATTGACTTTTAATCAACATGACAGCTGCTAAAGAAGTGCAATTCAATTGAATGAAATTAGAAGAGTTACAGCACCTGTCCGCGTTGGTGTTTAATGTGATTCGGATTTTTAAAAAGCCCTATAAATCAGCAATAACGGTCCATTTAAATACTTTTTGTATTTAATGTTTTTACTGTTTCATTCATTCGCTAGTGATTTCGAAGAGTTCTTTATTGTCATTTATGCATGCTTGCAAAATATAATTTTATTATGAGCCAATTATTAAAAAATTTAATGAAAATGTTTCAAATTTAAAATTAATTTGAATTTTTTTTTCATTAACTCTCTCCAGGCGTGATCATGGCGATGGCTACAAATTCGATGGACCTGGTATGGTGCTTGCGCACGCCTTTTATCCGGGTGTGGGACGAGGTGGTGATGCACATTTTGATGCTGATGAAAAGTGGCAGTTCAATAGCGGCGAAAGAGGTGACAGTAAGTATTTATTTTTATTTGTTTGAGTTTAACCTAAAACTCATCATTTGGTCATCCACAAACCATTTTAAAATTTTGATTTACTTCAGCAAGATTATATTAAGAATCTGAGGCTTTAGGAAGAAACCATTCAATCATAACCAGGGTTGCAAACCGGCTTTGAACCGAACCACAGCTCTTTCTTCAGTCTTTTAACTTAACCGCGAACCGAACCATTTTTTTTTTAGATGTATGAACCGAACCGAAAACGGTTAAAAAAAGTGGTTCGGTTCGGTTCAATATTTGAATAAATTTTATGGAGTTTCAAGTTTCATGCCTAAAACATAAGCTTTCCTAAAAAATATGGTATTTGATTTATTGTCCAAAGTAGATAAAGGAAGGAATAATGCCCGTAAATTCTACGAAGGATGCAAGGATAATAATGGCGACCTGGTAACCGACGTACAGAGTGTATTTAAGTTATGGAGGGAACATTTCTCCTCATTGCTAAATTGCGAGGGAGACGTTGAACCCGATAAAAGCAGGTCGCCTCCCAGTTGGTGCACCCTAGGTAACGCTAAATGACCTACATAGCCTACACGGCTAGTTTCTTGTATTGCCGGTTCTACGAGAACGGTACCACTACTTGTGCTGTACCCATCGTGCCGAAACGACTCGGGCCGTTTTCTTATATCGACCAGGCCAAGAGCAATACACTCGGGGTGACCCTGTCTGACATTTCGGCAGGGCTACACCTCGCTACAACAACAACATACCCCAATCCCTGACGATGGGAAAATCCTCCCACCAGCCGACTATGATGAAGTGAGGATAGCTTTATTTTTTAGCTTAGCTTTAATAAGATTAACTGATGAAAACTTTCTGGTCCTGCAGAGCTATGTCGCATAGCTAGTAAATTGAATATAAAATTGTTTAATTCTGGGAACATTAGATCGCCCAGTCCATTTTTCAAGCTCCCTACATTTTGCCAAAAAGAATTAATCTCTTTGTTGCTTTTGACTTGTAGTCTATTGCTGTAAATACCGACGGTATTTATAAGCAATTTTCGGGATTGTATGAAAATGTGTTTTTTGAGAAAAATTTACCTACGCGCTGCAGGAACCAGACAAGCCGACATATGTTTCGATGATACTGGAGTTACATCTCTTCAAGGACTTTTCTTCCCGGCATTGTGAGAGTCGAACTCACAACACTGTAGTGACTTGTATGCTAGAAGGTCTAGCACCATCGGCCACTACCCAGCTTGAAGGTAAACCCTTCTCAGTGTCCATTTATGCATATATTTATACTTCCATATAGAACATTTCTCTAATTTCAATGCTAACTTATATGAAAGATTTGCGAATTTTAGGACTTGGTGATGATGATGCAAGATTTCCCTTTGAAAATATTAATAAGTCAAATCTTCTTGTTAGGAACCCTAAGATCGTCTTATTAACACATACAATTATGCGGAAATATGTTTTCCCTTTGAATACATTAATAAGTCAAATCTTCTTGTTAGGAACCCTAAGATCGTCTTATTAACACATACAATTATGCGGAAATATGTTTTCCCTTTGAAAACATTAATAAGTCAAATCTTCTTGTTAGGAACCCTAAGATCGTCTTATTAACACATACTATTATGCGGAAATATGTTTTACCTTTGAAAACATTAATAAGTCGAATCTTCTTGTTAGGAACCCTAAGAAATCAGTACGTTTTCTGCAAGATTTTCCTTTGAAAACATTAATAAGTCAAATCTTATTGTTAGGAACCCTAAGATCATCTTATTAAAATAAGAAGTTTTTCTCTTTCAGCTTTTTTTCAATATTTTGACAGAAATTTCGAGAAGATTTTCTTATTAATAACACATACACAGTTAAAAATGAAAGTTTACTTTTAATACCAGTCGGTATTGAAATTAAGCCTTTTTGGAATTAAATTTGAGCTTTAATACTAAATAGTATTAATTTAAGACTCTGAATTTTTTTAATTCCAAATAGTTTTAAAATAATACCAAAATAATACTAAAGCGCTCTCTCCCTAGGGCTTTCTCTCATTATAATGTTTTAGGTACTATTTGTTTTAAAACAAAACCGGAAAAGTATTAAATTAATTACTTTTTAGCATTAAATTAAGTCCGGTGGTTTGTTTGCTCAGAGCACACGGTACGTCGCTATTGCGATACTATATTAAGAACAACAGTGCAATTAGACGCTGACAATCATAAGTACTCGATGGCTTGATAGTAGACATCTCCGTTGAGCATTCAATAAATTGTGAGTTCGACTCTCGGTGAAGGCAATATAATAAAACTGTAATTTTTTTTTTTTGCCTGAGAGAATCTTTGACTGAATTCCTCTCTCACGAGAAATCAGACCGAACATGGTATTAATTTAATACTTTTTCGGCGTTGTTATATATAAACACCAAAAAGGTATTAAAGTTAGACTTTTATTTTTACTGTGTATAAAAAGAAATCGCAAAGAAAAAAGAAGAAATTGCACTTGATAATATCAATAAGAATTTCCTCATTAAACCAAATAGATTTGCGTATGGTTTTTTTTTCGTTTCCGCCGTCTTGACTACCCCTGAGCCTGAAAACCGTTCATAAAGACAATCTTATTAATTTTATTATGCATTTTTGGCTCTTTGTTGCTTTTGACTTGTAGTCTATTTCTGTAAATACCGACGGTATTTATAAGCAATTTTCGGGATTGTATGAAAATGTGTTTTTTGAGAAAAATTTACCTACGCGCTGCAGGAACCAGACAAGCCAACATATGTTTCGATGATACTGGAGTTACATCTCTTCAAGGACTTTTCTTCCCGGCATTGTGAGAGTCGAACTCACAACACTGTAGTGACTTGTATGCTAGAAGGTCTAGCACCATAGGCCACTACCCAGCTTGAAGGTAAACCCTTCTCAGTGTCCATTTATGCATATATTTATACTTCCATATAGAACATTTCTTTAATTTCAATGCTAACTTATATGAAAGATTTGCGAATTTTGGGACTTGGTGTGAAACCTATGAAAGAATTTTCTATGCTTAATTAGGCACGAATATTTTTCCATTTATAACATTTAAACTCTTTGTTGCTTTTGACTTGTAGTCTATTGCTGTAAATACCGACGGTATTTATAAGCAATTTTCGGGATTGTATGAAAATATTTTTTTTGAGAAAAAATTCTTTCATAGGTTTCACACCAAGTCCTAAAATTCGCAAATCTTTCATATAAGTTAGCATTGAAATTAAAGAAATGTTCTATATGGAAGTATAAATATATGCATAAATGGACACTGAGAAGGGTTTACCTTCAAGCTGGGTAGTGGCCTATGGTGCTAGACCTTCTAGCATACAAGTCACTACAGTGTTGTGAGTTCGACTCTCACAATGCCGGGAAGAAAAGTCCTTGAAGAGATGTAACTCCAGTATCATCGAAACATATGTCGGCTTGTCTGGTTCCTGCAGCGCGTAGGTAAATTTTTCTCAAAAAACACATTTTCATACAAAAGAATTAATATCCGAATTGCTTTTCAAATTATGGTCACTCAACTGAAGGTCCACTGGGTAATGATTTTCTCATTTTCATCGTTTAAGTTATGAAATTTTAAAATTAAGTCAAATATGTATATAGCTAAAAATCTTTGCCAGACACTAACTATGAGTTTTTCACCATTTAAAATATATGGGAAAATAGTGTACATTTCAAAACTCACAGTTAGATAATCCAGGCCCACTATCAACTTGAAGTGGTGCCCCTTTCCTAATAAAATTGTTGATTGGAAGTTGTTATTTTTTAACGCAACATATGTAGCTAATTGATCAGATCGAGCGCATTAACCTCTAGTTTTGAACTAATGCCACTTCTTTTACTTGAAGTAAAATTTTTTAACGATAAAAAATAATATATTAGAAAAGTCCACAAAAGTTGGCTTATAAGTAAGAAAGTACCAAAATCAAGAACAAGGTACCAACGTACCAAATCATATTTAAAGTAGCACTTTTGGTGCGAAAGCACCAATTACAGCCACTCTGGACCTGACCGTAGTGCAGCGAATTAAGGCCCAAAGGCTTCGCTGGCTGGGTCATTTTGTACGAATGGACAAGGAGGCTCCAGCACAGAAGGTTTTCCGATCGACACGCGAAGTCGGCAGCAGAGGAAGGGGTAGACCTCGACTGAAACGGAAACAACAAGTGGAGGATGACTTGAACTCCCTTGGTGTTTCTAATTGTCTAAAAAGGTACGACTGGCGTGCTTTGATACGAAGCGGCCAAAATCGCCTAGGCGGTTAACGTCAATAAATGACGCAAGCCAAGATTAGATTAGATAAATGAAGGTAAAAGCATACGCAAGAAAAGAAATTTTTTATTTTTGCACTGTCAAAATAAGTTCAATTCCAGCCAACTGCATGTCATTTGACAGCTCAAAAATAAAAAAGAGTTTTATTTTCTTCTCGTTATAAATCTACCTTTCTGTATCTACTTTTGTTTTGTCATAAACGAAACAAAATTTGCGAAAATGAAAGCCCATGGCGTTGCGAGCAGGCTTTGACTACCCAGTGGGAAATGAAAAAATAATGTTCCATCCATGAAAAGATACATGAAAAGTAATGCATGAAAAATCAACTTCCAAATTAAAAATAAAGTATGGGGTCGATAGATATTATTTTAGTGTGCATAGCTGTGTGTTTTTTAGGGGGAAACAACAACGAGATCAAAAGTTCATATAAAGCATTTTTTAAATCAAAATTTCTCGAAAACTAATGAACCGATTTTCAAAATTTCCCATTAGATTGAATTACCTTTTATTAAATACTAGAGTTTGCCCAGTGGTTGAAAATCAACCACAAAACCTTATTTTATTTCTCTACCTTATTGAAGTTCAGTATCCTTAACTATCACTTTTTTTTGCTATTTCTTAAATTTTCCTTACTTTTCCTTATTTTTTAAATTTTCCGTTTCTATACGTTCCTCTTCTTTTTGCACCTTTCTCCCTCTTACGCCATTCAGTAATAAAGTTTCAATGTTTATAACTATTTATTTTAGGTCGTTTTATTCGTCTTTCTTTGCTTTCCTTTTCTCTCCTTTCCTTTCCTTTGGTTTTATTTGCTTTCCTTTGCTTTTCTTTCCTTTCCTTTCATCTCCTTTCTTTCCCTTTCCTTCCTTTATTTTCCTTTACTTTCCTTTTCCTTTCCTTTGTTCCTTTCATATCCTTTGTTTTGTTTCGTTTGCCTTCATTTTATTTATTTTCTTTTAATTTCTTTTCTTTTTTTTCTTACCTTTATTTTCCAATACATTCCTTTTTTTCTTAGCTTTCTTTTCCTTTCCTTTCCTGTCATTTCCTTTCCTTACCTTTCCTTGCGTTTCCTTACTTTCCCTCGTGAAGGGTGGGTACCTTGTGGAGGTACCTTTATTTTCCATTACATTCCTTTTTTTCTTAGCTTTCTTTTCCTTTCCTTTCCTGTCATTTCCTTTCCTTACATTTCCTTGCGTTTCCTTACTTTCCCTCGTGAAGGGTGGATACCTTGTCGAGGTACGAGGGCTTAAGTCGATAGCCACAGGGCTACGCTGCCCTTGTGATCATTGCTCCGTACGGCACTTCATCACGAGAGCAGCCTAGCCTCTCTGGCGCGACGACAAAGATCTTCCCCCTCCCAATCCAGGGTGTTATGCGAAACCGTGCCCATTGGACGTTTGCAGCCGGGAGGCAAATCGCGGCTGTATTTGAACGGAGCCTCTCTGATACCGGACGACACATTTTCCCCTACTCTTCCCTTGACCCTAAGCTGGCCTTGTCCGGCGATGGGTCGTACGAACAAGATGAACTCAAATAAAAACGAGAAACCTAAAAAACAAACAACGCCAATTTTCACTCCTCAGCAGAGGAGAGCTATGGAGGAGAAAGCGAGAAAGCAACAACAACGCCGGAGGACAACCTCCGCTCCACAATCAAGGGGGGATCGACAGCGATGCCAACTACGAGTCGGTCAACCAAACCTCTATCGAGTAAGATTGACTTAATGGGAGCTACCACCAGTGCGGTTGCCAACGCAGCTAAGCGGACAACGGCGGATGCTAAACTCCCATCAACCGCTGATATGAAAACCAGTCTCACGACCTGGCCTCGGAGTTTCGAAGGAGAAGGAAGCTGCAACTGAGATTTCGGCAAAGGGAGCGACCGCGATGGCAACTACGGGTCCGCACTCCCGGGAGACATCTCCCCGCCGCTTCACATACCACGAGAAAAGATTGGCTGCAAAGGTCCTGAAGAGGTACGGCAGGAATCGCTGTCGCCGACTTCCAGAAAATCGGTAGAGCTAGCGAAAGCTGTGATACCGGATTTCCAAAATACTTACATGCCAAAGAGGTTAAAAGTTAGCCCTTTCAAGCGCCAGAGATCGGACCTGGAGTTAAATCCCCCTCCCAAGCGGCATCAGAATACCCCTGGAGCGGGAAAACTAAGCTTTGCTGAGGTAACCAAGAACAGGATCCTTATAGGCGTCCTTGACCGAGGCAATGACCGTCTGGCCATCCCCAAGGACCGGTGGCGTTACGTGCGAAATGAACTCGGCAACTTCCGAGGGAACCGGAAGACGAAATACCAGAAGAGGAAGCGGAGGATTCCGATGCGGAAAGCATGTTATCCGCCACGTCCCTTGGCGATAGTGCTGTGATCAACTCGAAGATGGAGGACAGCCTACAGGACGAGGAAGTCCTCGACGCACGGTGGTAGCAGCCAACGCTGAGCGATTAACATCTAACGCTACAGACAGCAGGACTCCCGCAACGCCATATCGGGGAGTTAATAGGAACAACTCGTCTATACGCATTTATGGCCTAACTAGGAGGGAAATCTCAATATTGATAGGGGTATTAACCGGTCACTTCCTCATTGGTAGGCATGCAGAAAAGCTAGGTGTGCCCTACCGACGATGCTGCAGGAGTTGCAAAGATGATGAGGAGGAGGAAACAGTGGAGCACCTCATCTGCAACTGTCCGGCTTTAAGCGGCGCGAGAACGCGCTTTTTGGGAGTTCCCTTCCTGGATAGTGTGCCTCTGCGGCAGCCACTTGAACCTAACTTCCTTACTTTCTTTCATTTCCTCTAATTATTTTTTCCCTTTCCATTCCCTTACTTTCCTTTATTTTTCTTTTTTTATCTTTATTTCTTTTCCATACTTTCCCCTTTCCTACCTTTTATTCCTTTTCTTTTTCTTTTCTTCCCTTTTTTTATCTTCCTCTATTTTCTTTCATTTTTCATTCCTCTACTTTCATTACCTTTCCTTTCCTTTTCCATTCCTTTCCTTTCCCTACCTTTACTTGCCTTTGATTTTTCTCTCTTTTCCTTCCTTACCTTACCTTTCCTTTATTTTTCTTTTATCCATTCCCTTCCATTCAGATTATTTTTTTTTATACTTTTATTTATTTCATTTTGCTATATTTTTATTTATTTTATATTATTTCCTTTGCTTTCATTTCCTATAAATTTATTTCTTAACTTTCAATAATTTTTCTATTTTTTATTTTTTTTTATTTTAAATTTTTTCCATTTTATTTTATTTCACAGTCTAACCATTGTTAAATTATATAAGGTTAAGCAGATTTTGACATTTACCAAGGCATAGTTTCCTTATTAGAGTTGCATTTACGAAGGATGCAAAAAAGGGTAAAAAACATCCCCCTTTAGGAAAATTGGCGGCCGCCGTGGTGTAGCGGTTAAGTGTTCGGCCTTCTACACCAAGTCGTGGCGGTTCGATGCCCGGCAAAAGTATCATCAAAAAACTGTAGGTCCCGCCAACTTGTAGGAAAACTCAAAAAAGCAACACACCACAAGTTGGAAAGAGAAGCTCGGCTAAAAATCTCGTTAGAGGTTATGATAACCTGTTGGTATTTCGCCGCCATTAGTTTTTTTTTTTTTTTAGGAAAATTGTAGTAGAAAAGAAAGGAACGCCGTTCGCAAAATTTCAGGATTTTTTTCCGGAAATCTGTCTTTTCAACTGGCCTCGGAGATCCAAAGGAGAAAGAAGATGCACCTGCGTACTTGGAAAAACGATTGGCCGAAAGGATCTTGAAGAAATATGAGGAAGGCTCGCAGGAAACGCTGTCGCCGAGTTCCAGGAGGTCGGTGGAATTGGTGCAATCTCTGATACCGGATTTCCGAACCACTTATGTGCTAAAGAGGGTAAACGGAAACCCTTTCAAACGCAGGAGGTCGGACGTGGAGTTAAAACCTCACCCCGGAGTGGGCAAACCAAGCATTGCTGAAGTAACTAAGGACAGGATCCTTATAGGTATTCTTGACCGAGGCAACGACCGTTTGGCCATTCCCAAAGACCAGTGGCGACACGTCCGGAACGAACTCGCTCTTATTGAAGTTTGTTTGAAGACTCCGGGTGGTACAGTTGCGGTCACGGATGCGGGTTGGCACCAGGGACAGATTAAAATATTGGCGTGTGACGACGCATGAACTGTTGCACTGTACAAGGCAGCAGCTGCAAGACTGGGTGGAGTCTACAAAGGTGCAAAAATCGAGGTCGTCGACTGGAATGACATGCCGGCTTGTTCGTATCAAGAATATTGGTTTTTACTACCATTTTCATACAATTTTGAAAAGAAGTAGCACTGTCAATCAGATAGGGAAGCATGAAGCCGAGAAGTGTCAAAAACGTCTCGGACTGCTTAACCTTATTTTATTAAACAATGAGTCTAACCACGAAGGGAGTTGTGAACGATGTAACTTATTCGTAATTTTCTTTGTTTTTCTTTTTTTCAAACATCAAGTCAAGGCAAGCATTTGCTTCTCTGAACACCTCCCAGATTTTGTTTTTGTAAACACTGTTTCAACCTACGCTCAATGGCTCATGTTTATTATTGCTGCCAACAAAACAACTCTTCTTCTCACAATGCAAACACAACAATGCAAGTGGTCATACCTACATACACACATAAGAGCGGCTCTATAGAGTGAATACGTGTTTAGCATTTCATATTATAATTATTTTTTTTTTTTTTTTGGTTTGTTGTCGCACACCCTGCTCGGGAGACCTATCGATACATATCAAATTTTATATACTTCAGACTTTTGAACATTGCGCATTTATATATAGATATGTAAATGCTTTAAAAAGTGATACTTATTTGAAAAGAAATTTAAAACAATTAAAAAATTAAAGTTGGAGACGGCCCCACGGTTTCGTGTCCCTAAATCCTTTGAAAGAAAACAATAAATATTAATACAATGAATAGTATATTTACCGATCCGTTTTTCTTGATGGTCGAACAAAGAATGAATCTTTAATCTTTTCTATCAATATCACTTAGCCTATACTTAACCACTACAACTTATTCTAACTGCTGACGCAGCGCTTCCCATGATTTGCCTTCGATCGGTTGCATAAGCGCAACTTGCGTATGCAAACGATATTGCATACGCTGCAGATCAAATTACCTGCATTGGCTAGCGCGTGTTTTGGGAAGTGCGGTGTCAGTATATTCACACGGGTAGGTGTACCGGCCGTCTTGCTAACTACCCCCCCTTTAAACATCAGCGTCCCGCTGATGACCCAAATCCTTGTTTTCGATCCGTGGCTGGTCCTGATCCGTTGTTTGGTTGAGTTTCGGAAAATGAATCGTAGTTGTGAGTTTTTTCCAGATGAGGTAGCACACGACTGCTAAGATTATCAAGGCGATAGCATCAAAAACCGAAGTGGCTTGAAAGTTGCTTCCCAATTGGTCTAGTTTTTGGATATTTTCCAAGCTGAGGTTGTGGATGTAGCCCATATTCAACTTCAGGCCCTCGTTCGTGACGTTTACCAGGGCCGGTGGCAAGGCTTGAACTGTGCGTACAGATTTGCTGATGAAGGTTTGGTCACCCACCGTAACCGTCTCGTTGTTCATTGTTATTACATACGTTCCATTCAGTGGCCTGCAGTAATTTCTTCCGCGCAGCTGCCCCAGAAAATTAGTTACAAAAATTGTATTTTCATCGATCATTTCTACGACTTCCTTGTTGTCCGGTTCGAACTGGCATTTCGCGTCGCCGCCCTTTATTAATTTGGCAAGGCAACCGTCTTCTGGAAGTTTAACCAGCGACTTTGGTGAACAAATCGTCGAGTTGTTGATGGACAGACAGTCTTTGTTCAGCCCGAAAGTTTCTTCCTCGCTTATGAGGATTTGTTTGTAGTTTAGTTCAACATGCTGCCCTCGTATCACAGCCGTTATCAGGAGTCGATAAGCGTTTGGTTTAACCTTTGGCATTGACAAAATGTATAACAGCATGGTGCTATTGGAGTAAACTGAGGCGGATCCATGTTCGATGGCTTCGATAAAATTCTGGTACGGTAGCGATTCTTCTTCTAATAATAACCTCTCGACTTCATTGCGGTCGAGAAGGTTTGTGTTGATTATACCGGATTTTGCCATCTGGCAGGCCTGTATGACTTCGGAGACCTGCTCCTTTAGGATAAGGACCTTGCCTAGATTCAGGAGCTCGAGATTCTCCTCATTTATACTCTTATTGATCTCGTTGGTGTGGAGCAACATCGCGTTCGCTTTTTCAACTGCGTCGCGAGTTGCGTTGAAGAGTTTCTGGTTCACCACGTATTGATGGTTATTATTGGAGATAACATCATTTAAGTTTTTTAGGATATAATCCCAATCTGCTGCGTCTGGGGAGCCAGCGATCCACTTCCAGGCGGAGCCGATCCAGTCGATGGAACGTGCTTTCCTCGGATTGCTTATTTCGAGTTCGTCGAGCCGAAGATGGAATTGCAAGACCGTACGCACAGCCTCGTTCTGGATGTCATGCTGTGCTGACTCGGATAGTTTCTCCAACGCGATATTGAAATAGCTTAGGTCGACCATGTGTACTAGACTGAAGTGCCCATTCAGTATCCAGCCACGACCACGTTCGATGGTGATAAGGGGGCTGTCGTACTTGTAGACATTCAGGCCGCAAGCACCGGAAATAAAAAGTAAAATTATTTTTATCATGATTAGTAACGTCTTTTTTGTTTTGTTTTGTTTTCTTCAGGGACGGTAACCAATTTTATGAACGTTTAGAAATATAGACACTGTACGGAGTGAATAATGTTAGAGAGAAATTTTATTTTTTCCTTTAACGACGGAATTTAGCAAAATAAAACCGGAAAAGTTTTGTGATTATTGGAAGAGATGTAAAGAAAATACAAGCAATCCCTTTACTTATTTTTATCTTTTGTATTTAATTTTTAGGAGTTATGCTAACTGTATATTTGGTTGTTTCATTTGCTGCGCGTTTTCTTACTACATTAATACCGTCCCCGACTTATTATGAGGGTAGTTTTCTATTTTGATTGTGACAAAAATGTGGTTTGTGTGTGATTAGAGTGTGTTTTTTTGTAGTTGGCTGAGTAGCTTCTTTTAAGTAAAATTATAGTCGCTAAATAGGAGCGAGTTTTGATGCGAAGCGGACAAAGTCGCTTACGCTTAGGCGGTTAGTTGACAATAAATGATGATGAGACTTGGGTGAATATACCTTCCTGTAGTCTCGCCATCAGTCATTGGCAAGCCAAGATCAGTTTTCGGTGGGCTAAGTTGCCTCTTTAATAAATATTTCTTGTGATGGCTAATGTTGCCTTTTTTTTTTTTTTTTTTTTTTTTTGTTGCCTCCTTAACTTTTTTTTTTTTTTGGAGTTTTATAGTGGGCTGATTTTCTTATTTTTCTGTTTAGTGATTGTTTTTTTTGTGTTGCCTCTTTAACTGTTATATCTTTTAGGATTCGATAGTGGGCTTATTTTCTTATTTTTCTGTTTAATGAGTGTTTGTTGATTGTAGTTTCTTATGCGTGCTGCTTTGGTATTTTTCTCAATCAAATGTTGTTGCCTATCCCGTGCTGCCCTTTATATTTTTCCTTATTTTTCGCTTTTTTTGCTACTTTTGGGTTTTTTTTTTTTTTTGGATTTGTTATCTTAATTTTTTTTTTTTTTTTTTTATCTGTTATTTGTTTTTATCTGTGCTTTATGGACTTTTCTACCATTTTCCGTGACTACGGTTACCCTGTTATCTTTGCCCACAATTTCCTTTTTATAGAGAGGTTTCTGCTTTCCCTTTATCTGTTTATCTCTAATGTAGACAGAATCCCCTAGTCTAAATTTTTTTGCTGATTTTCGTTTCTTATTTAGCCGAAGATTTCTAAGCTCTTGGTTTCTCTTGATTTGTTCTTTGATTTTCTCGTGAACCCGGCTCCTGAAATTGGTCAGACCCTGGTAATTAATTCTTTCAGTTCTGTTTAAGAATATGTCGCTAGGTTTCCTTTTCGTTACTGAGTGTATGGTTGAATTATAGCGATCCACCGCGATATAGACCAACTCCTTTGGTCTAACATTGGTCATCTCATTGCGAAGACATCGGTAGATCTCAATGACAGTAGAATGGAATTTTTCAACCTGGCCATTAACTTCGCTCCTTTGAACTGGAGTTTGGTATAATTCAATCCCTAGACCTCGTATGTAGTTGCGAACCAAGGGAGTCATAAATCCCTTTTCGTTGTCCGTTACTATCATTCTAGGGGTTGTGAAGTAGTGAATGAGCTTAGCCATCTTCGCGCGAAGGGTGATGGAAGATTTATTCTTTATGTGGAAAAGTTTCGCAAATTTCGAGAATTTATCTATACTGGAGAGGAATTTTTCTCCCTGGATCTCAAAGATGTCCACATGCACTATTTCGCAAGGATATTTCGGCACCGGAGTATCCTTGATTGGTGGTACCGGAGGATGCCTGTCGTATTTGTTTGTGAGGCATGTCTCGCAGATGGATGTGAATTTCCTTATTCGACTGGACATTTTGGGAAAATAGTATCTCTCCAGGATTTGCTCCCTATTTTCTCTCGAGTTCCTATGAGCTCTCTTGTGCTCATCCTCTATTATCTTACAAATTCTGTCCTCATTGGCAACATCTTCAACCACTCTCTGCGTTATCCTGATCTTGTATAGGATGAAATGTTCTATGTATACTTCTTGTAGAAGTCGCAGGTAGTTTTCTGGAATTTTTATCCCATTCATAAGGGCCGGGTTTAGACGCTCTTTTAAGGCCGTAGTTAGGCTCGTCTTTTGAATGGTAGCTAACCTGACGTAATGGCGTGTGAAACCCGGGTGTGGGTTTTCCACGCAGACCATTGCACTCCCTTCAGTGAAAATTATTTGATTTCGGAAAACATTTAATGGACTCTCTACATGTGGAATAAGGTCCGATGCGTCTTGATCAGCACTGTGAGCGGTTCCGTCTTCGCTCCCGGTTTCTGCTGGAGGCTCGTTAGTCTCCGAAGGAGCTGTCAGATGGTTTGCCTGGCATGGGATCCTGGAAAGAGCGTCTGCCACAACATTTGATTTACCCGGAGTGTAAATCAATTCGTGGTTATCTCTATTCTGGCCTTCCACCTCTTCAACTTTGCGTTGTAGTTTCTGCTTCCCAACGCGAAAGTGAGAGGTTGGTGATCCGTGAAAATCCTAATTTTCTTCGCACCATAGAGATAAGATCTCAAGTTGTCTAGGGCCCAAACTATTGCCAGCATCTCTTTCTCATTTGTGGCATAGTTTTCCTCTGTTCTACTTAGAGATCTTGAAATATAGGCGATTGGCCGATCTTTCCCGTGTTCCCCCTGGGATAGCACCCCACCAATGGCATAATTTGACGCATCCGTTGTAAGGTTGAATGGTTTTCCGAAGTCAGGGAATGCAAGGATGTCTGAGGAAACGAGCAGTTTTTTCAAGTTATCGAAAGCTTGAAGAGCTTCCGCATCTAGGTTAATCAGTATTTTCATCGACTGGTTGGCCTTGACCTGAGCGTTTTCACCCCGTGTAAGATTTGTTAGGGGTTTTGCGACTCTTGCGTAATCTCGGATGAACTTTCGGTAGTATGACGTCATTCCCAGAAAACTCTTTAAGTGTATTTGGAGGCGATAGGTTCTCAATAGCTTGAATTTTTGAAGGATCAGGTTTCATCCCATCAGATGTGATTATATACCCCAGGAACTCTACCTCTGTTTTCATGAACTTGGTTTTTTCTAAATTTACCCTTAAGTTAGCATCCGCCAACCTTTTGAATACTATTTCCACGTTTTTTAAATGCTCGTCGATATCCTTGCCGAAGACGATAATATCGTCAATGTACACGTAGCATATCCTCCCGATATATTCTTTGAGGACATCGTCAATCATGCGTTGAAATATTGCGGGCGCATTCTTCAACCCGAAAGGCAGCCGGAGAAATTCGTGTTTTCCGTTCATTGTTGAAAACGCTGTTTTCGTTATGTCCGCCTCCTTCATTGCAATTTGATGAAATCCCGATGTGAGGTCTATAGTAGTAAAATATTTGGCATTCCCTAGGCTGGCTAGAGTTGCGTTTATATCGGGGATAGGATAAGCGTCCGAGATTGTGACGGCGTTTAGGCGTTTAAAATCCACTACCATTCTATACTGTTTTTCACCGGATGGCTTGGGTTTCTTTGGAACTATGGAAATGGGAGAGTTCGCGGGATACGGATAGCTTTTGGTATAGATGGGCTCGGGAGTAGTGGTCTTTATCTCAGCCCGAACCGAGGTTTTGATGTTTGATTAATGTTCAGTGGGCCGAATAGGGGGGAGTATCGGTTTATCAGGCACTCTAAAATAGGAAGTACCGCTTCGGGAATATCGGAGGTTTCGCAGAAATTAATGCTCCCGATTGTTTTGTTCCGCAGGGGTATTTTGGTGTTTGGATCTATTGTGAGGAGATGATTTTTCCTGTCTATCACAGCGCCGAGCGCCTTTAGTGTATCGTCCCCTATGATACCGTCGAAGGACTCGAGTCCCGGTAATGAGTAAAATGTTGTTTCGGTATCGTTCCCCACGCTGTGGAAAAATTTCCCGCAGATTTTCCTATTTATTAGAATGGGTCCTGCTGCCGTTTGCACTGAAAAGGGTGGATCGACTGGTTTTGAGTGAGGGGCTAAGGTAGGTTTGATGAAATTTTTGTTTGCCCCTGTATCAACAAGGAATTGTAAGGTAGCGTTGTTTTTGGTCACACACGTTAGGTAAGGAATGCTGGAGCGCGTGGCACCGCTCCTCATATGAAATAAGCTGGAGGCCCGGTCATTAAAAAATTTACTTCCTGGGTAATGTCTTCTGTGGGCTCGGGATCGTTTAGGGAGTCGGACTCCTCCACCGAGCCGTTAGCCTGTATATTATATAGCCTTGACTGTTTTTTAAAGTTTCCTTTTGAAGACGTAGGCCCCCTTTTGAAGGCATTTGACCCCGAAGGTCGGTTCATGTAATCTATCTGCCTTGTCTGCATGCTACCATCGACTTCCATCCTCTCTGCGGGTTTAGGAGCAGTCGGTCTGGCTGGGGGCGATGGGCTTGTGTTGTTACCGGGCTGGAAGCTGTTGTAGGGGGTCCTATATCCTGAGTTCCTATTGACCCAGCTGTAGTTTGAACGTGTTCGTGGTGGCAGAGGTGGCCTTTGCGATAGGGTGTTCGTCGGAACTATGATTCTGTTAACAGAGTTCGAGTGGACTATTGTGTTCCGGAGAGTAAGGTTTTGAATATCCAGGCAGGCGGTGTATGCCTCTGGCAACGTCTTTGGTTTTTGTACGATCAGCATCCGGGATAGTTCGGGACTCAATCCTCGGATAAAGACATCTAGCGCTCTGTTTCTATAGGTTTCTCTCAAAACAGAAACCGTCTCTTGCGTGTAGTCCTCGCATTTTATCTTGTTCACTATCAGCGACAGTTGATGGTTCACTGTCGCATAGAAATCATCCAGCTTGGAGCTTCCCTGTGTGAGCCGGTTCAGTTGGTGCTCCAAGGTCCGGATGTCTCTCTTATCGGCGTAGTGAAGGGACAATACTCGCTTAATATCCGTCAACTCGCTTTCGAAAACATTATGCGCCACCAAGGCCGCATCAGCTCCGCCCCGAATTTTCTGCCGTATGTGCTGAAGGATGGCACGATACAGAGGCTTTTCTTTTACTACCTCGTAATCGGCCAGGATACTCTCAACCGTGTGGACCCAGGATATGTACTGAGAGGGGCTCCCTTCAAGTACCTGTAACTCCTTTACACAGTCGGGGAGCCTGCCGATGTCCTTCAGATCCTGTTCTGAAAGTGGTGGTCGCTCCACCGAGGACATCCCTTGGGTTGACACCCTGACACCTGCCTGTTCCACGTTATCGAGCCTTGCAACAATTCTAGCCAAATTTTGATCTTGGATTATGCTGTTAGCTTCAATACCCCCGAGACGGCCTTCCAGTCTCCGTATTTGCTCGAGAAGAGCATTTATCCCCCCATTCAGCTCGTTAACCTTGGTTGTAAGGGCTTCCATTTTTTACTTTATTAATTTAATTTTCCTTTTTACTCACGATAATGAAAAAAAAAAAAATCACAGGCACGGGATGGCTTTTTTGCAAGTTTGTTTGTTATATCGCACGAATTGATGACTCCAGCTCCTTTCCTGGAAAAGAACAAGAAAGGAACTGTAAGTTTAGTTGTGAAATCTCCACCGTGTTCTGATGGTAACGGCGACATGTACCAAGTTGGCGTTTCACAGTTTATCGTCTTTAAGGTTAAGGTTTTTGGTCAGGGAGGCTGTGTCATCCCTTTTTGGTCATCGACAATCAGATTGAGGGCAACCTACTTAGGCACAGCTAGCTCCACAACGAAATCCCGGACAAACGCAATCTCCAGTGTGTTCTTATGGTTACACCGAAAGGCACCATTTGCGATCTCCATCGTGTTCTTATGTGTACTCTGGAGGAATCGCGGAAAACAAGCAGCAGTTTCCAGTGTGTTCTTATGTGTACCCTGGAAACACTGAATATATAGCCAAACTGTAGTGTGTTCTTATGTGTACACTAGGGTTAGCTACTACAAAGAATAGATATTGCCATATCCTTAAGGGAGTGGCAACAGGCACGCAAGGTGCAACTTTCTTGTGCATACTGCCATGTCACGGAATACGTTAACCATAATATGGCCTTCGGTATGGTGGGATCCGGCCCATGAGGATGGGTACACGGACCCACCCAGCCAATGGATCATACGAGGACACTTGTTCCGTGGTTGTTGAGTGGCAGGGAAAATCACTTTCACTAATCCTTCAATTTTCGAAAGAGAAAAAAAACAATTTTTATCTTTTCATTTGCGCACCTGAGGGTCTTAGGGGTCACAGGATTGCTTCTTTTAATTTTATTCCTGTCTCAGCCGTTAGGGCTTCAAGGATTGGACATAGTAAGGTTATTTTCACTTATTCATTGTGTGCTTTAATCACAATTTTACCTCTCCTAGGGAGAGGAGCTTTTACATTCTGGAGGGTCCCGAAGGGAGTCGCAGAATTAAGCTTATATTATAAACCGAAGGGTCCCCCCGAAGGTGGTGAATCGCGGTTTGGAAAACAAATTTGTACAAGCCTTAATTTACACTTTTTATTCATTTATTTATTTGTTTTTATAAACCGGAGGGTGGTGAATCGCGGTTTCAGTATGTTTTTTTTATTTGCACTATGTCATTTTGTTATAGGGGATTTTGTGAGTATCACTGCCACCCACACTTTCACTTCACAACTGTCACTACACTGATCACTTATTTTCCAGGACTTCTCATTTAAGGAGGTCCTTTCCAGGGACCCACCCACGTGTCCCTAAATCCTTTGAAAGAAAACAATAAATATTAATACAATGAATAGTATATTTACCGATCCGTTTTTCTTGATGGTCGAACAAAGAATGAATCTTTAATCTTTTCTACCAATATCACTTAGCCTATACTTAACCACTACAACTTATTCTAACTGCTGACGCAGCGCTTCCCATGATTTGCCTTCGATCGGTTGCATAAGCGCAACTTGCGTATGCAAACGATCTTGCATACGCTGCAGATCAAATTACCTGCATTGGCTAGCGCGTGTTTTGGGAAGTGCGGTGTCAGTATATTCACACGGGTAGGTGTGCCGGCCGTCTTGCTAACTTACATAATTTTTTTTTTTAATTATTATTTATAACATACATACACAGTATTATTTTTTTAATTCATTCTTACTACTCCCACCAACTTACCTAAAATAGACATATTTTTGGTTTTCTTTTTATTTTATAAAACATATCATTTTACGTACATATACGCATATTTTTAACATTCGCTGAACAAACCAGCGACACCCTCACGCGATGTGGTTTCGCCACTTGCTCAGCGACGACAACAAAGAGCACAACGTGTCTGTGTGATGAGCGCAACGTGTCTGTGTGATAAACGCAACCTGTTTGTCTGATCTTAAGATCTATGGGACGCCGACCTATGAATTAGAATCTAATTATTAGATATACCCGTATAATCTACAATACGATGCTGTTGTTGTAGTTTTCTGTGATTCGAACAGGCAAACAAAAAAAAAAAAAAAATGTTATTGTTATTGTTGGTCATTATATTATGAACTTTGAAAAGTTTGTGGAATCATCGTAGTTGGTATTGTTGTGTTCGTAGCCTTTTCCACTTGTTTATTATTCGAATGTTCAAAAATCCGCAAAATTTTTAAATGTAAATAGGTAATGTTGTTGCTGTTTCTGTCCAAATCGACCATCGATTTTGTGGCTATTGTTTGTTTTTTTTTCTCTTCAACTTGATATCATTCATTTTTCGATTCGCTTACTTTCTCACAGATTCAAAAAGAGTGAAAATGATTTATTACAAATCTGGCACAACGCATTATTCTTAATATCAATATAAATGATACATACATGCAAGTGCTTTTAGCTTTATAGCCAGCGGTAAGTGTACGTGAGTACATTTATTCAACCAATGTGAAATAGACCAAGTCTATCGACACCATCAATGATTTGTAAAATACACAAACCCCTTTTTAAACAGACAAAGTAGACATTTGTTGTAGAGTTAACAAAAATGAGTAATGACTATTCTTCTACAGCAAATACGAGTATAGGGTAAAAACACTGTTTTGAAAAAGCACTCTTGAATTTGTTAACATTTGTATGCGCACACAAAATCGTCCCTTCGCCTCATAAAGCGACAAAGTACCTTATATAAGAAGCGCACATGACTTCTACTTATAAGAGCTAAATGCGACTCATGTATGAGTCAAATATAATTTATTTATGAGTCAAATATGATTCATTTATGATTAAAATATGATTCATCTATTAGTCAAATATGGCTAATTTATGAATTATATGTGAGTCAAATATCACTCATGCCAGGGTTGTTAATGTAATGTAAGAGTCGTATATGACTTTCTTTCCTTTCCTATTCTTTCCATCCCATTCCTTTTGCTGGCGTAACAAAGACTTGGCTTTATTAAACTCACATTACTGGCGATAATACATACGCGTCTAGCAATCGATTGAAGAATAACTGCTTGGCAACAATTTATAATTAAGACTAAATACATATGCAGTTGTGTACCATACCCATCTGATATATGATACAGACGCATAGCTTATTATACAGACTTCTAACATTTGTCAGGAGAGACAGCTTTCAAACCGCTCTGGAATTATTTCGACCAAACCCGAATTTATGCTTTTTGCTTCTCTTTCCAAATATTTAATTCTGAATGCATAACGAGTACACTCGAATGTTTATGTTCACCACTCAGTTATCTCATATTTCCCAATTTTGCCATTACCAATTATTTTTTAAGTAAATACAGCAAAGCCTTGGTATGACAAATTTACGATTTTATTGGCTTCTGTCCTTTTTTAAATAAGTAGTATAAATCTGCTCAGGTTTCGGCTATAGAGGTATCATTTTACTCGCACAGTAATCAATCTCCTGGATAAATCCATACTATGAGGGTTACTGTTTATCCAGTCGCTACCAATTTTTTATATCTTTTTCATTTTGCTGCAATAGATTTTAATGCTTTGAACTTAATGCTCATCCCCTTGCTTCTTATCAAGGGATTCGACCGATTAAAATGACGTTCCGGTTTCGGTTTCGGTTTTGTAACACGATTCGGTTTCGATTCCGGTTTCGTTCTTCAAAATTTCGGTTTCCAAATAAAAACACGAACGTAAAAAAAATTTTACTACTACAAAACTTTTTTTATAACATTTTCCAATATAATAACATTATACCTACGACAAAGTCCACTTTTTCTGGGTATTGAACTAAATCAACTTTTTTGAAGAAATTAAGAGATAGGGTGGATACCTTGCCGCGGTACGAGGGCTTAAGTCGATAGCCACAGGGCTACGCTGCCCTTGTGATCATAGCTCCGTACGGCACTTCATCACGAGAGCAGCCTAGCCTCTCTGGCGCGACGACAAAGATCTTCCCCCTCCCAATCCAGGGTGTTATGCGAAACCGTGCCCATTGGACGTTTGCAGCCGGGAGGCAAATCGTGGCTGTATTTGAACGGAGCCTCTCTGATACCGGGTCGCCTCAGAGAGTAAGCATGGCCTTACCGCGGTACGGGGCTCTGCCGCGGCGGACGACACATTTTCCCCTACTCTTCCCTTGACCCTAAGCTGGCCTTGTCCGGCGATGGGTCGTACGAACAAGATGAACTCAAATAACCCAAATAAAAACGATAAACCTAAAAAACAAACAACGCCAAATTTCACTCCTCAGCAAAGGAGAGCTATGGAGGAACAGGCGAGGAAGCAACAACAACGCCGGAGGACAACCTCCGTTCCGCAATCAAGGGGGGGATCGACAGCGATGGCAACTACGAGTCGGTCAACCAACCCTCTATCGACTAAGATTGACTTGATGACCGCACTGGTGATAGCTGCCAACGCAACTAAGCGGACAACGGCGGATGCTAAACTCCCATCAACCGCTGATATGAAAACCAGTATCTTTACGTCTGTGGCAGCGGTCTCACGACCTGGCCTCGGAGTTTCGAAGGAGAAGGAAGCTGCAACTGAGATCTCGGCAAGGAGAGCGACCGCGATGGCAACTACGGGTCCGCACTCCCAGGAGACATCTCCCCGCCGCTTCACATACCACGAGAAAAGATTGGCTGCAAAGATCCTGAAGAGGTATGAAGGGGTACCGCAGGAATCGCTGTCGCCGAATTCCGGTAAATCGGTAGAGCTAGCGAAAGCTGTGATACCGGATTTCCAAAATTCTTACATTCCAAAGAGGTTAAAAGTTAACCCTTTCAAGCGCCAGAGATCGGACCTGGAGTTAAATCCCCCTCCCAAGCGGCATCAGAATACCCCTGGAGCGGGCAAACTAAGCTTTGCTGAGGTAACCAAGGACAGGATCCTTATAGGCGTCCTTGACCGAGGCAATGACCGGTGGCGTTACGTGCGAAATGAACTCGGCAACATTCTTCTCAATGTTGCTCCAGAGTTTCCGGGTAGTTCGGCGCGAGTAACGGATGCGGGTTGGCACCAGGGTCAGATTAAATTACTCGCATGCGAGGATGCAAAAACCGTAGCACTGTACAAGGCAGCAGCAGCTAAGCTGGGTGAAGTCTACAAGGGCGCAAAGATAGAGGTCGTCGACTGGAAGGACATTCCAGCTCGTCCAAGGGCAAGGGCGTGGATTCCGGCCATCCCTGACGAACCCGAGAGAATTCTCGGGATGCTACGGCTAATGAATCCGTCCCTGCCAACGCATGACTGGAGTGTCAATCTGGTCGGGGATGCGGTAGGGCCCGACAGACAGGTGGTGTTCACCATGAATAAAGAGTCAATCGAGCCCCTCAAAAGGTGCAATGGCCTAGTACACTACAGCGTAGGCCAGATCGTTATCCACGTATATCGTGGTGATGCTCAGCGCGCTGCCTTCTCTGCTGCTCCGGGGAAACCGGAAAACGAATTACCAGAAGAGGAAGCGGAGGATTCCGATGCGGAAAGCATGTTATCCGCCACGTCCCTTGGCGATAGTGCTGTGAACAACTCGGAGATGGAGGACAGCCTACAGGACGAGGAAGCCCTCGACGTCTCGGTGGTAGCAGCCAACGCTGAGCGATTAACATCTAACGCTACAGAGAGCAAGACTCCTGCAACGCCATATCGGGCAGTTAATCGGAACAACTCGTCGTTGATAGGCAACCTCCGGGAAACCTCGACGATATGGGGACGGCAGGGAAGTCTGTGCGCTCTCATGTTGGTGGTGCTTCAGATTAATCTGCACAAATCTAAAGTAGCTTCGGCTGCTTTAAGTAGTCGTCTTTCTAAAGGCGACGTGGATGTGGTCCTCATCCAAGAACCCTGGGTCAATAGCTCGAGAATCTGCGGATTGGGGACTAAGGGTTTCAAGCTCATTCGAGCCAGCAAGGAGAGCAAAGTCAGAACGTGTATTTTGGTCAAGTCTGAGTTGAACTCCTTTCTCCTACCTAACTACACCAATGGTGATATTACCGCTATTAGTCTAACGGTCGACAGCACCCGCCTGACGGTGGCGTCGGTCTATATGCCCTACGACGCCGAAGAACCCCCACCACAAACGGAGGTGAAAGACCTGGTGTCAAATTTCTGCACGGGTAATCTTATTATTGGAGCGGACGCTAATGCTCACCATGTCCAATGGGGGAGCTCCGACATCAATGCCAGGGGCGAGTCTCTGTTTGATTACCTCTTAACAACCAACCTGGTGCTTTGCAACGTGGGTAATGAGCCTACTTTTATCACTAAGACCCGCAGGGAGGTCATAGACCTCACTATCTGTAGTGAAGGCGCTTATGAGTGGGTCAGAAAATGACGGGTTCTGGAAGAACATTCTTTCTCCGACCACCGTTACATAGAAATGGTTTTAGACTTTATTGTAGAACAACCAATCATGAAGCGCAATCCACGTAACACTGATTGGCAGTTACACAATGAAATATTAGACAGAGACCTACCAGTACTGCCCTCACAAGCTCCCTCAACAGTAGAGGAGCTGGAGGATCTTGTTACTACATTTACATCGGCGCTCTCAAATGCTCTAGGACAGGCTTGTCCAGTGCCAAAACCACGCGGTAAACACAGGCCACATTGGTGGTCCTACGATTTGGACTCGCTCCGAATATCATGCCGGAAACAATTTAACAAGGCCAAGAGCTTCGGCTCTGAGCCTCATTGGCACGAATATAAAGCTAAACTAAGGGCCTACAAAAAAGCTCTGAGACAGGCGAAGAGAACCTCGTGGAGAAATTTCTGCACTGGCGTCGAAAAGGTCGACGACACAGCGAGACTTAGACGAGTCCTCTCGAAAAGTCAAACAACCATCAGCTATTTGCGAAAACCTGACGGATCCTGGACCAGCACGGAAGAGGAAACCCTTGAGCTGCTCTTGAATACACATTTTCCGGGGAATCTGCATGATGCACCACTAGCACCTGCAACAAACCTGGCAGTAAATATACCCATCACTGAGAAAAGAGTAAGGTGGGCAGTTAAGAGCTTTGAACCGTATAAGGCTGCCGGGCCGGACGGGATTATCCCCGCGCAACTTATAAACACGTTGGAGACATCAGCTAAATGGCTGGTATTTCTCTTCACAGCCTGCCTGGCTCTCAACCACATTCCGGGCTCCTGGAGAAGCGCCACGGTAGTGTTTATCCCTAAGGCTGGGAAGGCATCCCACTACGAGCCAAAAGACTACAGACCGATCAGTCTCTCGTCCTTTGTACTAAAAACCTTTGAGAGGATACTAAGCGACTACCTCTTAACGACTATTGATAGCAACCTTATCTCTAGCTATCAGCATGCATACACCAAGGGTAAATCAACAGAAACCGCTCTGCACAGCCTAGTGTCTGTCATTGAGAAATCGCTGTGTGAAAAGGACTACTGTCTCGTGGCCCTCCTAGACATTGAGGGGACTTTCAACAATATAAGCCCGGAGGCTATCAACTCCGCTCTAACTAATCTGGGCGTAGATAGACCTCTAACTGATTTAATTGACCAACTTTTAAGGGGAAGGAAAATAGCTTCACTTGGTACGGTTGAGTTATCACGTTATGTCACAAGGGGAACACCCCAGGGTGGTGTTCTTTCCCCGCTTATATGGAACCTCACAGTCAACTCGTTGCTACGTGACACAAGCTGGGGGGCGGGAAGATAGTGGCATACGCAGACGATTTAGCTATTGCATTCAGAGGCAAGTTCCCACAAACTCTGTGTGACCTGATGCAAGTAGCACTGCGAGAAGTTTCGACGTGGTCCTCTCGCTGCGGACTTAGTATCAACCCAGGGAAGGTGGAACTTGTCCTCTTCACCAACCGGTACAAAATACCGCCACTAAGCCTACCAGAACTAGATGGCACGCGCCTGGGCTTGTCGGATAAGGCCAAGTTTCTAGGCATAGTTCTGGACAGGAAATTGAATTGGAAGGAGAATGTTCTTCAGCGCCAGAAGAAAGCTTGCATCGCTCTTTACACATGCAAAAGAGCCATTGGCAAAAAATTGGGGCTCAGCCCTAGAGTATGCAGTTGGATCTACACGGCCATCATTCGCCCAATCATGCTTTATGGAGTCGTCGTATGGTGGCCTGCGCTGAGCAAGGCAACATACACGGTTAAAAATTTGAACCTAAATCTTAAACTTTTTTGGACTACACACAGAAAAATTTCTTACATTTTTAGTTAACATGATTCATGTTAAATCAACATGAACACCTCTTGTACGTAAAACAAAAACAATTTCGGAAAATCAACACGAACATTTTAACATGAAGCGTATGGTTAAAATAACATGAAGTACTTCTGCATAAGAATTACATTAGTGTGTATCCCTTACACTATATTCGGTTTGTTTTAACATGAACAAGTGTTGTTTTCGACTGCCATCTGTTCCCCAACATTTTAACATGAAGCGTATGGTTAGAATAACATGAAATATTTCTGTATTAGAATTACATTAGTGTGTATCCCTTACACTATATTCGGTTTGTTTTAACATGAACAAGTGTTGTTTTCGAGCATCATCTGTTCCCCATCAAAGCTTGTGAACAGACTTGTTCTCAAAAGAACAGAATTTAAGTCAGTGTGTAGATACCGACTTGATGAAAAGTTGTAGATATTATAAATAATTAATATATTGTGAAATTTATAGTTTCTTAACTTGCGAATAAGTTGTGAAGTTTTGCAAAAAGTTTTGGGTAAGTAATTTGTGTTGTTTTTCATATTTTGTAAACGTTTCCTGCTAAAGCACGTCCAAAAATGTCGGGGTAGGTTAAAAACAACGCGCACTATACATAAATACCATGGAAACGCTTTAGGATTAGGGATACCGGGTAGAAAAGGCGTCGTTTGATACTTATCCCTACATTAATTGGACGTGTGCTACCAGTTTTACAATCGCTTGGATAATTTAAAGAGCTTTCAATGAAACAATTTTTATTTAATTTTCAGATTGGGGCTTGTTGTTGCTGTTTTCGATGCAGAAGTTGCCAATGATTGCATTAAAATAAGAATATGTATATCGTTACCTTAATTCACAAAGGCCCTAACTGACATAAAAAAAATTTTACAGGAGAAGCAAAAAACAAAATTTTTTTACATTGAACGCATGCAAATATTTCTTTGTAAATTTGCAATATCTCCGTTATTACTGCTAGTAACTCCTTAAAATTTGTAGTGAGGGTGTATTTTACTAAATTATACTTGAATATGTGATAAAGTCGTTTTCGAAAAATATGTCAATTAGGGCCTTTGTGAATTAAGGTAACGATATGTATGTACATATGTGTACTTTTATTATTTAACATGCTGATCGTGTTAATTTAACATATGATCGTGTTAATTTAACATGATAGATCGTGTTAATTTAACATGATGATCGTGTTAATTTAACATGATAGATCGTGTTGATTTAACATGATGATCGTGTTAATTTAACATGATAGATCGTGTTGATTTAACAATAAAAACATGTTGAATTAACATGACAGATCGTGTTAATAAATTATACAAGCATTATATGCTTTCATACCTGAAAATATGTATGTTAAAGGTTTTCGATAAATGAATTAACTAAATAAAAATTATTAAAAAAATCAACAACAAGGTGTTTTATTTTAAGGGTTAATTTAACAATAAAAACCTGTTAAGTTAACATGATAGATCGTGTTAATTTAACAATAAAATCCTGTTAAATTAACATGATAGATAGTGTTGATTTAACATAACATATCGTGTCAATTTCACATGATAGATCGTGTAAATTTAACAGGACGAAAGTGTTATTTCAACATAGTATAGTGTTAATTTAACATGTCTGATCGTGTTGATTTAACAAGAAAAATAATGTTGTATCAACAGGAAATCATGTTGATTCAAACCTTTGTGATCATGTTAAATTCACACTGTTCCTTCATGTTGATTTAACATGTAGGAACAGTGAAACAATAGCTTCATGTTAGAACAACATGAGCGATAGTGTTGAAAAATAATAACCTGAAAAAGTGTTAAAAAAGTGTTGATTCAACATGAAAATTATTCTGTGTGTACATATATGACCAAACCAATTTTGGATTCAACTTCAATCTAGACCAGTTTTCATGAAAATTGGCTAAATGAATCGGGTTTCAATTATAAACCATAAATGTTTCAACAATTATTTAAAGATAAAATAATTTTTTTGTCCGTTGGCGGGAATTCGAACCAAGACTCCCCGCATCATTCACGTCCGCTCTACCACTGAGCTATATCGCACACATAAATGTTGTTGGCAAAATTCAATCTTGAATAAGCTTTCAAAAATAAATTTGAATTTTCAAACCCAAAAAATTAAATTTTAAACCGAAAACTTTTCAGAATAAAATAAAATTAAAAAAATGTGGCACTTGGCAGGATTCGAACGAAAACGCTCAGGAGTCACAGCCGACTGCTCTACCGCTCAGCTTTGCCGCATATTAAGTTTTTGTGGGCAAAATTCAATTACATTCGAACAAGCCAAAAATAAAAATTTAGACGGCTTTTTCATTTAGATTTTAAATCGAAACCAAAAGAAATTGAAAATCTTTGTAGGTATTTGGACGGTTTGAAATATTGTACAAAATAGTTTGAAAAATTGATTAAACTTTATACGGGTTTCAAATTTAGGTTCATTTTTTTTAGCCGTGTACCTGAATCTGTTGCGGAAAGTCCATAGATCCAATATGATCTGTATAAGCGGTGCGCTAAGGACAACGCCCAACGAAGCCCTCCAGGTCATTCTGGGCATTTTGCCACTTGATCTGGAAGGGTTTCGGTCAGCGGCGGCATCAGCTCTGCGCCTAAGAGAAACCTCCAGTTGGACTGCGGGTACTATTGGACACTCCAGTATTCTGGAATCTTACAGCTTTCTCCCTCTAAGCACAGATCGTTGTGCGACTACTACAGTCGGGGATAGCTGTTTCAAAATAAACATTCCCAGCAGAGAAGACTGGGAGAGGACGGATTGGTGTCCCGAAATAAATGGTGGCACTTCCATATACACCGACGGCTCGAAGTTGGACGGCAGAGTTGGAGGAGGAGTTTATTCAAGGGATTTGGACCTTGAGCTCTCCTTCAGACTACCTGATCATTGTAGCGTCTTCCAGGCGGAAGTCTCGGCAATCCTGGACGCCGCGGCCTGGTTAAGCAAACGTGTTATCGGAGAAGATATCGCTATTTTCAGCGATAGCCAAGCGGCCATCAAATCCCTTGGCTCATACACGTTCAACTCTGAACTGACGCTCAGCTGTCGTCGATCTCTTCAGAAGATGGCCCAACAGAACCGCGTGAACCTCATATGGGTCCCGGGACATAGGGACATTGAGGGAAACTGTAAGGCAGACGAGCTTGCCAGGCAGGGCACGACCAAGCAGGTTCTTCAGGATAAAGAGCGCTTAGGTATGCCGTTTGCCACATGCAAACTAATGCTGAAGGAGCACACACTCCGTCAAGCTAACGAAAGATGGCTGCAATCCCCAGGGTGTCGCATATCGAAACAAACCTGGCCAAAATGGGATCTTAAAAGGTCTAGACGCATTTATGCCCTAAATAGGAGGGAAATCTGCATATTGATAGGGGTATTAACCGGTCACTGCCTCATTGGTAGGCATGCAGAAAGGCTAGGTGTGCCCTACCGACGATGCTGCAGGAGTTGCAAAGATGATGAGGAGGAGGAAACAGTGGAGCACCTCATCTGCAACTGTCCGGCTTTAAGCGGCGCGAGAACGCGCTTTTTGGGAGTTCCGTTCCTAGATAGCCTAAGCCAGATCGCGGAACTGGACATAAAGGACTTGATGGGCTTCATAAAGTCATCTAAGTGGTTCGAGGAGGAGTAACAGTGTCGGTTTAGGAGTGTCAGTCCCGGGGTTCTGCTATGTGGAAAATCCCAACAACTCAGGGAGTTTCCATATGGCTGGGTCCCGGGACTGACTTTCCTTGTGTTGGTGGTATCACAACGGGCCTTTCAAAAGTGGCCTAAGTGTGCCTCTGCGGCAGCCACTTGAACCTAACCTAACCTAAGAGATAAGAAAAAAATGGCATTCCCTGCTTTTCGAAGTTAGCCTCCAAAACTTAGATACGGGTTTTCGAAGTTCGAAGTTGGACCCTTCGAAGATTTGATTTACGAATTGTTTTGTTTAAAAAATTAAAAAAGGTTTAATGTGGGCGTGGCCTTCGTGCTCCTTTTACTTGATTTGTGCACTTTCTTTTTATTTGAAATTGCATTTTTTAAATTTTTTAAATAAAACAATTGAAAACCAAATTTTCGGCCCCTTCGAAGCCCGTAACTTAGTTTTGGAGGCTAACTTCGAAAAACGGGAACACCATTTATTTACTTATGTCTTTATCTCTTAAAAAGTTGGTTTGGTCCAATACCCAGCCCGCTGCTGTACATTGTAATAAATATTATTAACGCTATGTATGGATGAAATTTCTGCAAAATAAATTCCAAATAATTGACTACTTTTTCTAATAGAAATATTTGACACGGGCCACTAAACACGTTTTTCTCGGATCAGGTACATTTTTTTTCGATGCCATCTCTCAGCTATAGCTAAATTTACTCTTTCGGAATTTGATACTGAGGTCAAAACGTGTCTTTTGTTCCATGAAAGCTATTCAGAGTACCCTTTGGTAAAAGAAAATATGTTCCCACAAAAAGAAAAAAGGCATAAAAAAATTCAAAACCGTTTGGAGCCGGTTTCGGCTTTTGAAACGATTTCGGTTTCGTTCCTTTTCAGATCAAAATAACGGTTACGGTAGTTTTAATCGGTTATGGTTACGGTTTCGGTTGCAGTCCTTGCTTCTTATACTTCTATGGTTTCTTTCTTCTATTTCGTACTTAGTAAATTTATTATTCAAATGCCTCATAATGAGGATCGACATTGTAGGCTTGTTTTAATTAATCTTCTTAGGTTTAGCTACTGGTAGCAGTGTACGAAAATAAACTTTATTGTACGGTACTATTTCGTTTTGTTTATTACTTTCATAGTTCAGTACAAAACAAAATCCAAAAGCTGAGTTCACTTTGAAAACTGTAAAATACATTTTTTGAAATTTACATCCAAAATAAAAAACAAAATAAAAAAAATATTTTGTTCTCTATGAACATACATTCAAACACTTATATTTTTCTTCAATCAATTGAAACGTTTGTGTTTAAAATTTTTTTTTTGTTGGTATTGTCACAAACAAAAAGCAAACGTTTCCAAAAAGTAATAAACTGTACAAAACTTAAATGACATGCTAGGTAGGTAGGTAGGTAGAAGTGGCTGCCGCAAAGGCACACCTAGGCCAGTAATAAAAGGCCCGTTGTGGATATCCCTGGGGCTTGTAGCCATCTTTCGTTGGCTTCGCGGAGTGTATGCTCCTTCAGCATTAGCTTGCACGTGGCAAACGGCGGTTCACGCGGTTCTGTTGGGCCATCTCTTGAAGAGATCGACGACAGCTGAGCGTCAGTTCAGAGTTGAACGAGTAAGAGCCAAGGGATTTGATGGCCGCTTGGCTGTCGCTGAAAATACAGATATCCTGTCCGATGGTGCGTTCACCTATCCAAGTCACGGCGTCCATGATTGCAGAAACTTCAGCCTGGAAGACGCTGCAGTGATCAGGTAGTCTAAAGGAGAGTTCTAGGTCCAAATCCCTTGAGTAAACCCCTCCTCCGACTCTGCCGTCTAACTTCGAGCCGTCGGTGTATATAAAAGTGCCGCCATTAGTAGCGGGACACCGATCTATGTTCTCCCAGTCTTCCCTGCTGGGAATGTTTATTCTAAAACAACAATCTCCGACTGTTGTGTTCGCACACCGATCTGTGCTCAGAGGGAGAAAGCTGTAAGATCTTAGAATACAGGAGTGTCCAATAGTGCTTGCGCCCCAGACGGACGTTTCCCTTAGACGCAGAGCCGATGCTGCTGCTGCCCGGTACCCTTCCAGATCGAGTGGCAAAAAGCCAAGAATGGCCTGGAGAGCTTCATTGGGCGTTGTTCTTAACGCCCCGCTTATACAGATCATGCTCGATCTGTGGACTTTTCCTAACAGATTTAGGTTTGTTGCCTTTCCTAGCGCAGGCCACCATACCACGACTCCATACAGCATAATTGGCTGGATTATCGCAGTGTAGATCCATCTGCAAATTTTGGGGCTGAGCCCCCATTTTTTGCCAATGGCTCTTTTACACGTGTAAAGTGCAATGCACGCTTTCCTCTGGCGCTGGATGACATTCTCCTTCCAGTTAAGCTTTCTATCTAGAACTGTGCCTAGGAATTTGGCTTTGTCAGCTAAGTTCAGGCGCACGCCATCTAGTTCTGGTAGGTTCAGCGGTGGTATCTTGTACCGCTTTCTCCCTCTAAGCACAGATCGTTGTGCGACTACTACAGTCGGGGATAGCTGTTTCAAAATAAACATTCCCAGCAGAGAAGACTGGGAGAGGACGGATTGGTGTCCCGAAATAAATGGTGGCACTTCCATATACACCGACGGCTCGAAGTTGGACGGCAGAGTTGGAGGAGGAGTTTATTCAAGGGATTTGGACCTTGAGCTCTCCTTCAGACTACCTGATCATTGTAGCGTCTTCCAGGCGGAAGTCTCGGCAATCCTGGACGCCGCGGCCTGGTTAAGCAAACGTGTTATCGGAGAAGATATCGCTATTTTCAGCGATAGCCAAGCGGCCATCAAATCCCTTGGCTCATACACGTTCAACTCTGAACTGACGCTCAGCTGTCGTCGATCTCTTCAGAAGATGGCCCAACAGAACCGCGTGAACCTCATATGGGTCCCGGGACATAGGGACATTGAGGGAAACTGTAAGGCAGACGAGCTTGCCAGGCAGGGCACGACCAAGCAGGTTCTTCAGGATAAAGAGCGCTTAGGTATGCCGTTTGCCACATGCAAACTAATGCTGAAGGAGCACACACTCCGTCAAGCTAACGAAAGATGGCTGCAATCCCCAGGGTGTCGCATATCGAAACAAACCTGGCCAAAATGGGATCTTAAAAGGTCTAGACGCATTTATGCCCTAAATAGGAGGGAAATCTGCATATTGATAGGGGTATTAACCGGTCACTGCCTCATTGGTAGGCATGCAGAAAGGCTAGGTGTGCCCTACCGACGATGCTGCAGGAGTTGCAAAGATGATGAGGAGGAGGAAACAGTGGAGCACCTCATCTGCAACTGTCCGGCTTTAAGCGGCGCGAGAACGCGCTTTTTGGGAGTTCCGTTCCTAGATAGCCTAAGCCAGATCGCGGAACTGGACATAAAGGACTTGATGGGCTTCATAAAGTCATCTAAGTGGTTCGAGGAGGAGTAACAGTGTCGGTTTAGGAGTGTCAGTCCCGGGGTTCTGCTATGTGGAAAATCCCAACAACTCAGGGAGTTTCCATATGGCTGGGTCCCGGGACTGACTTTCCTTGTGTTGGTGGTAACACAACGGGCCTTTCAAAAGTGGCCTAAGTGTGCCTCTGCGGCAGCCACTTGAACCTAACCTAACCTAAGAGATAAGAAAAAAATGGCATTCCCTGCTTTTCGAAGTTAGCCTCCAAAACTTAGATACGGGTTTTCGAAGTTCGAAGTTGGACCCTTCGAAGATTTGATTTACGAATTGTTTTGTTTAAAAAATTAAAAAAGGTTTAATGTGGGCGTGGCCTTCGTGCTCCTTTTACTTGATTTGTGCACTTTCTTTTTATTTGAAATTGCATTTTTTAAATTTTTTAAATAAAACAATTGAAAACCAAATTTTCGGCCCCTTCGAAGCCCGTAACTTAGTTTTGGAGGCTAACTTCGAAAAACGGGAACACCATTTATTTACTTATGTCTTTATCTCTTAAAAAGTTGGTTTGGTCCAATACCCAGCCCGCTGCTGTACATTGTAATAAATATTATTAACGCTATGTATGGATGAAATTTCTGCAAAATAAATTCCAAATAATTGACTACTTTTTCTAATAGAAATATTTGACACGGGCCACTAAACACGTTTTTCTCGGATCAGGTACATTTTTTTTCGATGCCATCTCTCAGCTATAGCTAAATTTACTCTTTCGGAATTTGATACTGAGGTCAAAACGTGTCTTTTGTTCCATGAAAGCTATTCAGAGTACCCTTTGGTAAAAGAAAATATGTTCCCACAAAAAGAAAAAAGGCATAAAAAAATTCAAAACCGTTTGGAGCCGGTTTCGGCTTTTGAAACGATTTCGGTTTCGTTCCTTTTCAGATCAAAATAACGGTTACGGTAGTTTTAATCGGTTATGGTTACGGTTTCGGTTGCAGTCCTTGCTTCTTATACTTCTATGGTTTCTTTCTTCTATTTCGTACTTAGTAAATTTATTATTCAAATGCCTCATAATGAGGATCGACATTGTAGGCTTGTTTTAATTAATCTTCTTAGGTTTAGCTACTGGTAGCAGTGTACGAAAATAAACTTTATTGTACGGTACTATTTCGTTTTGTTTATTACTTTCATAGTTCAGTACAAAACAAAATCCAAAAGCTGAGTTCACTTTGAAAACTGTAAAATACATTTTTTGAAATTTACATCCAAAATAAAAAACAAAATAAAAAAAATATTTTGTTCTCTATGAACATACATTCAAACACTTATATTTTTCTTCAATCAATTGAAACGTTTGTGTTAAAAATTTTTTTTTTGTTGGTATTGTCACAAACAAAAAGCAAACGTTTCCAAAAAGTAATAAACTGTACAAAACTTAAATGACATGCTAGGTAGGTAGGTAGGTAGAAGTGGCTGCCGCAAAGGCACACCTAGGCCAGTAATAAAAGGCCCGTTGTGGATATCCCTGGGGCTTGTAGCCATCTTTCGTTGGCTTCGCGGAGTGTATGCTCCTTCAGCATTAGCTTGCACGTGGCAAACGGCGGTTCACGCGGTTCTGTTGGGCCATCTCTTGAAGAGATCGACGACAGCTGAGCGTCAGTTCAGAGTTGAACGAGTAAGAGCCAAGGGATTTGATGGCCGCTTGGCTGTCGCTGAAAATACAGATATCCTGTCCGATGGTGCGTTCACCTATCCAAGTCACGGCGTCCATGATTGCAGAAACTTCAGCCTGGAAGACGCTGCAGTGATCAGGTAGTCTAAAGGAGAGTTCTAGGTCCAAATCCCTTGAGTAAACCCCTCCTCCGACTCTGCCGTCTAACTTCGAGCCGTCGGTGTATATAAAAGTGCCGCCATTAGTAGCGGGACACCGATCTATGTTCTCCCAGTCTTCCCTGCTGGGAATGTTTATTCTAAAACAACAATCTCCGACTGTTGTGTTCGCACACCGATCTGTGCTCAGAGGGAGAAAGCTGTAAGATCTTAGAATACAGGAGTGTCCAATAGTGCTTGCGCCCCAGACGGACGTTTCCCTTAGACGCAGAGCCGATGCTGCTGCTGCCCGGTACCCTTCCAGATCGAGTGGCAAAAAGCCAAGAATGGCCTGGAGAGCTTCATTGGGCGTTGTTCTTAACGCCCCGCTTATACAGATCATGCTCGATCTGTGGACTTTTCCTAACAGATTTAGGTTTGTTGCCTTTCCTAGCGCAGGCCACCATACCACGACTCCATACAGCATAATTGGCTGGATTATCGCAGTGTAGATCCATCTGCAAATTTTGGGGCTGAGCCCCCATTTTTTGCCAATGGCTCTTTTACACGTGTAAAGTGCAATGCACGCTTTCCTCTGGCGCTGGATGACATTCTCCTTCCAGTTAAGCTTTCTATCTAGAACTGTGCCTAGGAATTTGGCTTTGTCAGCTAAGTTCAGGCGCACGCCATCTAGTTCTGGTAGGTTCAGCGGTGGTATCTTGTACCGCCTGGTATAATGGACAAGCTCCACCTTTCCCGGGTTGTTGCTAAGTCCGCAGCGAGAGGACCATGAAGAAACTTCTCGCAATGCTACTTGCATCAAGTCACACAGGGTTTGTGGGAATTTGCCCCTATATGCAATAGCTAAATCGTCTGCATATGCCACTATCTTCCCGCCCCCCCACCTTGTGTCTCGTAGCAGCGAGTTTACGGTGAGGTTCCATAGGAGCGGGGAGAGAACACCACCCTGAGGCGTTCCTCTTGTGACATAGCGTGAAAGATCAACTGTTCCCAGTGAAGAAACTATTTTCCTTCCCTTTAGTAGTTGATCAATTAGTCCAATAAGAGACCTATTTATGCCCAGGTTTGTTAAAGCAGTGTTAATAGCCTCCGGCCTTATATTGTTGAAAGCCCCTTCGATGTCCAGAAAGGCCACGAGACAGTACTCCTTTTCGTGCAATGATTTTTCAACAATAGAGACTAGGCTGTGGAGCGCAGTTTCCGTTGATTTACCTTTGGTGTATGCATGTTGATAGCTAGAAATAAGGTTGCTATCAATAGTAGAGGAGAGATAATCGCTAATTATCCTCTCGAAGGTTTTAAGTGCAAAAGACGAGAGACTGATCGGTCTGTAGTCTTTAGGCTCATAGTGTGAGGCCTTCCCAGCCTTTGGAATAAAGACTACCGTGGCGCTTCTCCAGGAGCACGGAATGTAATTAAGAGCCAGGCAGGCTGAATAGAGAACTACCAGCCATTTAGCTGATATTTCCAGCGTGTTTATAAGTTGTGCGGGGAAAATCCCGTCTGGCCCAGCTGCCTTGAACGGCTCAAAGCTTTTGATTACCCACCTTACCCTTTCCTCCGTAATGGGTATGTTTACCGCCAGGTTTGTTGCAGATGCTACAGGTGCATCATACAAGTTCCCCGGAAAGTGTGTGTTCAGGAGCAGCTCCAGGGTTTCCCCTTCCGTGCTGGTCCAAGATCCGTCAGGCTTCCGTAAATAGCTAATGGCTGTTTGAGTTTTTGATAGCACTCGTCTAAGTCTCGCTGTATCATCGACTTTTTCGACCCCGGTGCAGAAATTTCTCCACGAAGTTCTCTTCGCTTGCCTTAGAGCCTTTTTATAGGCCCTCAGTTTAGCTTTATATTCGAGCCATTCAGGCTCCGTACCGATGCTCTTGGCCTTGTTAAATTGCTTCCTGCATGATATACGGAACGAATCCAGGTCGTAAGACCACCAGTGGGATCTATGTTTGCCGCGTGGTTTTGGTACTGGACAAGCCTGCTCTAGGGCATTTGAGAGCGCCGTTGTAAAGGTCGTTACAAGATCATCCAGTTCTCCCACTGATGAGGGGGCTTGTGGAGGTAATACTGGTAGGTCCCTAGCTAATATTTGGTTATGTAGCTGCCAGTTAGTGTTGCGTGGATTTCGTTTCATAACTGGCTGCTCAACAATAAAGTCTAACACAATTTCTATGTACCGATGGTCAGAAAATGAATGCTCATCAAGAACACGCCATTGTCTGACCCACTCATAAGCGCCTTCGCTACAAACAGTGAGGTCTATAACCTCCCTACGAGCTTTAGTTATAAAAGTAGGATCGTTACCCACGTTACAAACCACCAGGTTAGTTGTTAGTAGGTAGTCAAACAGAGACTCGCCCCTAGCGTTAATATCGGAGCTTCCCCACTGGACGTGATGAGCATTAGCGTCAGCTCCAATAATAAGATGGCCCGTACAGAAATTATCCACCAGATCTTTCACCTCCTTTTGTGGAGGAGGTTCTTCGGCGTCATAGGGCATATAGACCGACGCCATCGTTAGGCTGGTGCTGCCGACTGTTAAGCTGGCAGCTGTAACGTCACCATTTGAGTAGTTGGGTAATAGAAAGGTGTTTAGCTCAGACTTTACCAACATACAGGTTCTGACCTTGCCCTCATCATTGGCTTGGATGAGCTTGTACCCCTTAGTCCCCAATCCACAGATCCTAGAGCTATTGACCCAGGGCTCTTGGATAAGGACCACGTCTACGTCGCCTTTAGAAAGACGACTGCTTAAAACAGCCGAGGCTGCTTTAGATTTGTGCAGATTTATCTGAAGCACCACCAACATGAGAGAGCTCAGACATCCCTGCCGCCAGCGTGTCGTCGAGGTCTGGCCTGTTCCGGGGGCTGTCTCTCAACGAGGAGTTGTTCAGAGCACCTGCACGATTTGGCGTGGCGGGAACCCTGCTGTCTGAAGCAGCATCAACGTTAGTGTGCTCAGGTTTAGCCACGATCGTGACGTCGAGGCCTTCTTCGTCAAGCAGGCTTTCTTCTATCGCCGAGTTGTTCGCAGCACCATCGCAATTTGACGTGGCGGATAACATATTTTCCGCGTCGGACTCCTCTGCTTCCCCTTCCGATGCCTCGATCTCCGAGTCCTCCGGAGCGTCCGGAATAGCAGCGCGCTGTGCATCGACACGGTATACGTGGATCACGATCTGACCCAAGCCGTAATGCACTCGTCCGTTGCACCGTTTAAGGGGCTCGAGCGCCTCCTTATTCAGAGTGATAACCACCTGTCTATTGGGCCCAACCACATCATCGACCAGATTGACGCCCCAATCCTGCGTCGGGAGAGACGGATTCCAGACCTGCAGCATCTCAAGAATATTCTCGGGTTCTGCAGGGACGGCAGGAATCCATGCCCTTGCCCTTGGCCGAGCAGGAATGTCCTTCCAGTCGACGACATCTAGTCTTGCCCCTGGATAGACTTCACCCAGTCTTGCAACTGCTGCCTTATACAGTGCGACAGTTCTTGCATCCTCGCACGCGAATATTTTGATCTGACCTTGGTGCCAGCCCGCGTCAGTACCTCGCGGCGGACTACCCGGAGACTCACGCATTAAGTGGAGGAGGGCCCTGCCCATTTCATTCCGGACATACAGCCACTGGTCTTTGGGGATGGACCAACGGTCGTTACCTCGGTCAATGAAACCTATAAGGATTCTGTCCTTGGTTACTTCAGCAAAGCTGAGTTTTCCCACTACGGGGTTGACCTGATGCCGCTTCGGATGGGGGTCTACCTCTCCGTCCGATCTCTGGCGTTTGAAGGGATTACCGTTCACCCTCTTAGGCACGTAGGGCCTCTGGAAATTTGGTATCAGAGCTTTCGCTTCCTCCACCATCTTCCTTTCTTCCGGCGACAGCTTCTCCTGCGATGCTCCCTCATATTTTTTAAGGATCCTTGCGGCCTTTCTTTTATCCCAGTACGCAAAGCGTCGGGGAGATGCCTCTTTGGGGGGATTCAGACTCGTAGTTGCCATCGCGGTCTCTCCCTTTGCGGCGTCGTCCTTCTCTTTCGAAACTCTGAAACCAGGTCGTGAGACCATTGCCCCAGATGTGAAGAGATTGGGTTTCGTACCAGCGCTTGATGGAAGTTTAGCTTCCGCCGTTTTCTGCTTGACTGCGTAGGCAGCCGCACTGTTGCTTGCTCCCATCAAGTCACTCTTACTTGATAGCAGTTTGGGGGATGACTGACCCGTAGTTTCCATCGCTGTCGGCCTCCCAGTTAACTTTGAGGCGGAGTTTGTCCTCCGGCGTTGTGTTTTCGCTTGCTCCAGCATAGTTCTTCTCTGCTGCGGAGTAAACGAAGTAGTTAATTGCTTTGTATTTTGTGTGTTCTTCATCTTGTTCGTACGACCCCTCGCCGGACAAGGCCAGCTTAGGGTCAAGGGTAGTGTAAGGGGAAGTGTGTCGTCCGCCGCGGCAGAGCCCCATACCGCGGTATGACCATAGTTACTCCCTGAGGCGGCCCGGTATCAGTGAGGCTCCGTTCGACTACAGCCACGATTTGCCTCCCGGCTGCAAACGTCCAATGGGCACGGTATCGCATAACACCCTGGATTGGGAGGGAAAAGTTTTGCACATTTATATAGCGAGCCGCTTGCTTCAAGACAGACGCCCGCTTACAGCCGCACCTCTTGGTGTACAGACGCTGCGAAAAAGACCCCGGTGAGCCCTTAAACCAAGTATGTCAGAGTGGCCCCCCCGGGGCTCCCTCTCTTTCTGCCGCGAGCCTAGGTAGCTCAACGTTGCCCAGAGTGCACGAACGAGGACGCAAGAGTCGGGATTGAGCGCGGTCACTCAGCAACCACACCCCATTACACTCCTAAATGACATGCTACTCGATGAGGAAATGAAAAGTATTTTGTACAGTTTATTTTCGTGCCCTGACTGGTAGTATTTTGAGCGAATTCAATGGAACATTTTTTCAGAAATGTGTAAGGCAAAGAAGATTTCTTTCATACAGTCCCAGCATTTGTAATATGTTACAAAAAACTAAATACGTTTGATTTGTTTATGAATCATATCAAAATTTTTAGGTTGATGTGAAATCCTTTTAAATGGTTTTTAATTTTAGGGACTAATCGGATACACTATCGACAGGGCACTTGGAACAATGCAAACAAATTTTGATCAACAGCTAAAAGGCACCCGCAAAATTTCACCCTGCCGAAGCTGTTTCCCTGCTCATCTGTACGTTCCTATTCTGTACTCCATCTATCACTTTTTTGTCATTTTCCTTTTCATATCGTATTTCTCTTTTTCTTCATATTCCTCTTTCTATTCTATGCTGATTTCTTCTATTCCTATCATCTATTCCTATCCTATGGAAGGTTCGTCGCTCACGTGTTTGGCCTCAGGATCATTAATCCGAAAGCGCTTTTTTAATTTTTTGTTTCAGTGAAAAGTTATTGCCCAAAAAACGAAAATTTACGCTGACCCGCTCCCAAAGAGAGGGCGTTATCCTAGGTATTTATGTACACAGTACCTTTTTGAGTTGGACGGCCTTTGGCCACGCTTATAATAAATAAACCTTAGCCGGTCCAACACCGGCTACGCCATCCCCAGAACACTTTTTTGCACATTTTTAGAGACGGCTTAATGTGACTACAATAACCACATGAAAACTTGCAACTTTGATTGCAAATATTTTTTCACAGAAGAAAAAAAAAATTTTAAAAAAGGTCTTCCGGGCTCGTGATCCTGACGCCAAAGACGTCTTTTGAGCCCTCTCTCATGAGTTTAGCTAATTTATTAGCAGTTGGCCCCTAAAGGAAGCAAATACCCAATATTCTAGGATGAACACTTTGACAGATATACAGTACGAAAAATCCCATTTGTATGCAAGGTGTCACGCCAGGAAATGTTGGAGATAAATCCATTATAAAATTTCAGTTTGTATAGGGGTGCCTTTTTTAAGATTTTTTTTGTACTTTGAATTAAACTGCCATGCTATGTTGCTGTTTCCAGCGTTACGGACGTTCCATGCTGTAACACTATTTCAAGTATAAAACCTATAGTAGGCTTTGGATCAGAATAATTTTTTTCTAGAGATGCCACATTACCACTCAAGAAGGGCTTAAGTCTGCCGTTCGGACGTTCCTAAAATCTACAAGAAACGGTCGTCAAATTAACAGTAAACCCTGTAATTTTTCGTCCAACAGTGGGTAATTTCAATTTTGAAAGTGACCGCCTATCATTCTTCGAATATACTATTATATTGACATGAATTACTGTAAATTTGAAAGTGGACACTATCATTTTAACATGAATTACTGTAAATTTGAAAGTGAACTCATATCATTAATCGATATTTTCAAAAATCACATGTTTTTACTGCCAATTTTACAGTAAATACTTTAATATTTACAGTATTACCATAATGGCTTTGTAGCAGGGTAGTAATTATCTATGAGGGTTGAGTTAAAGAGCTCATATTTTGCAAGGTTTTCTTATCAATAACCAACTTTTGAGGGGATAACACAAAAAAAGAAATTATTTTTTTTATACTTGTATAAGTAATTTTTTTCCCGGCGCTATTGTAGGAAATTCGCAGATGTATTTCAAAAGTCATAACTACTCAGCTACAAAAAAAATTATAGATGATAGTAGGAAGCACCTAACTTTGTCAGAACCGGTGTTCCAATATCTATGAAATTTTGCAAGGTGATATGTGGCATGCGTGCCTACATAATGGTATCAAAAAGTTTGGCCTAGATTCATTTTCAAATTTTCCTCTTTGGTTGACACATTTTCGGAAACACCCATTTGCTTAAGGGCCTTTCCGTCACAAGTTAGCTTATATTTTAACATCAACAACCGCTTTTCAATTTTCACGTTGAGTTAACTCTATATTAAGCGCCCAATACCGGTTAGCTAAACTTGAGTTAAAAATCAGAGGTGATCTAGTGTTCAGGCAGTAAACAATAAGCTAAACAGCGAAAAATTAAAAAAAAAAGGTTAAGTGGAAAATTTCTGCACATTCAAAGCACCATGCATGCTCCGTCATGTTGTTGTTGTTGTTGTTAACAATGCATTGCCCTGCCTAGAGTGTATGATCATTCCGAAGATCTTCATCAAGCTCTTCTAAGGGGAGTCCAAGGAAACTTGCACTTTCAACAGGGTTGGTCCAGAGGGACAGAGGGGTTAGAAGAATAGGTTCAGTTGAACAATTGAAGAGATGTAGAGTATCATGGGGGGTCCTACCACATGCAGGGCATGTATTTGAGATTGTATCATTCAGTCTGGATAAGTAGGAGTTTAACCTCACACTGTATCCAGACCTAAGCTGTGCCATGGTGCGTTCTTCTTCAGCAATATCCGGTGGAGGACTGTTTAGAACGGGATTCACAGGTAGAGATCTGACATAAGTGTCAACCTATTCGGTGTGGATGTCGGTTAGAGCCCGCTTATGATTCTGCAGATCAAACGGCAAGGTAATATGATGCTGGATGTCGTCATAATGCTTACGGAGATGTTTCCTTATGTCTCTCGGGGGCGATCTGTGTCCAAAAGATGACGGTTTGGATGTGCTGGCTTGTGGCAGTTCAGAAGGAATTGCCTGCTCAGCATTTCCGCGTGCTCTTTTACATTGAGCAGTTTTGCCTCCTGATGGAGGTGAGACTCGGGAGACATGAGGAGACATCCCGTTGCAGTTCTGCTGACAGTATTTGGCAGACTTGTAACTTCGTCCAGTTGGTGTTATGCATATTAGGCGACCATATGGGTGCGGCATAGTCAAAGACTGGTCGGCCAATGGCCTTATATGTAGTCAGCAACGTTTCTTTGTCTTTTCCCCAAGTACTGTCGACAAGTGACTTGAGGATTTTGTTGCGACCACGTACCTTTGAGACCATTGCAGACACATGACCAGCAGATGAGAAAGTATTATCCAGTGTCACCCCTAATAACTTCGGGTGGCTGACAGTTGGTAGCTTAAAGCCATCAACATGCTCCGTCATCGAATTTCCTTCTATTTTAAAAATGTTGCACGTTTTAATGGTTAGTGCAAGTAAACTTTGCTTTGCTATCTATGAACCATCCACCAACTGAACATATTCTAGCCGTACGTGGCGTATAAGTAATTAACTATATCTATAATTAAAGCTTATTTTCTGCTGATGTATTAACCTAATGGAATTTCGTAAAAGAAGCTCTTCAATTGGCTCTTTAAATCACACAATAACTCGTAGGTACAATACAAACAAAAATGCTGGCGGATAAACGATATTTTATTATATACTGATACTCGTACAATCTAGCATCCGTATACCGGCATCCATTTCACTCATCACCTATTTATTGAGCGCACAGCTCAACCGAAGTTTATATTTTATTCCTTTCTGAAGTCACCAACGCTGACACAAAGTTAACGATATTTAACATGGCGTCATCAATGTCTATTGTTGTGGTTGTTTTTTGCAATTTTTCTTTGCTCCCATTTGTTTTCCTTTTCGGTCATAAAGTACTTATGAGCTGAATACAATGTCATCGTGAGTTGTAATGAAACCAACCGACTTTATTATAACCGCTATTTCCGCAGAAAACATGCACCTCCTCAAATGCACAATGTCATCAAGAATGCAAGCATTGCAAGGCACAGTGGTTAAGAAGCGAATAAAAGTCTTAATAAAATATTTGCTGGCACTTTTTCGTATTTACAATGCCTTGGAGTTTAAAACTTGGATCTTACTTTCGCACTAGTACTAGTACAAGGGTATTATAATTTTGTCAACATAACGGTACTACGTAACGGCACAAAATAATCGAGAATTTAGAAACTCAATTTTTAAACATTTTCGTTGCGCCAGAAGCATAAATGTGTAGCACATTCGTTATTTTGACACAATTTTCAGGGATTGAACTACACATTCATGAAAATGGTATTGCAAATTTCCGGGGGTTCCTTGTACTTGAAAACCCAGTATTTTCGCGAATCGTAGGGAAACCAGTGGTTTATCACTTGTGCCTATTAACTCAAATCTGGAAAATTTTCACATTCATGCCTCTGGCAAGCGAACGACGATATTTAGAAAAAAAAAAATCTAATAGGTCGCAACCGTGGAAACTGCCCGAAGCGCAAAACCAAAGTGTAAAATCTAAGAATTAAGCATACTACCTATATTGTTAATCCTAATCGCTTTATTAATAGCAAAATAAATAAATTACATCTAATAATGCCGTGTGATTGTGGACAAAGGGTTGAGCGAGGCCAACAGAAGGTGGTATGTTCGAAGTTCAACGACCTTTTTCATCTTGAGTGTGCTAACATATCATCGGCTGCTCTCGATTCTCAAATCTCTTCAAATCAATCATATCTCTATAAAACCTGTTCTGCTGATCGGCGCAAGTCAATTTGTTTGCCGCCTCAAACCCCCCTTCCCATTTCTTCCAACAATATTACGGACAGTGTCAATTTAAGTCACCCTTATCGCGAGTTTGGTTTTCACCCGAAAATATTCACTTTTTTTCTTCGACTTATCGCGGATAGTAGCGAACAGATTTTCCGTGTTCGAAAAAAATTCCGCCTTATTGCCAATGCTTTTTTCGGGCGAAATGAACAGCGGCAAATGCCAAATCTATTCACTTTTATTTTGCAGGCGAACGAGATTAAAACAAAAAAAGCAATTGTTTGTTTTGAATATTAAATATTCTTCTAATTAAATATACCTTTAATTTTAAGAGTAAATCAATAAATAAAGCCTGGTATTGCGAACTTCGTATAAAAGTCGCGTGCAATTTGGCGTTGTTCTTCTGGTGTAGGCCAATTTATCCATTGGGGACAAAACAATGGCTCCAAAACACTCAGCACCTCTGACAAAACCTCGCTGAAGGAAGATTGGCTAAGACCAACCTAATGATCATTGCCAACGCCTTTTTGATGTCCTTCCTTTGCGAAAAAACGTAGACAATCGCTCAAATTAACAATTGGTGGAATTCCAAATTTTTGCTTCATTGGCGGCAAGGAGCTGGCAGGAATATCTAGCAAATATGTAAACGCCAGCTTATTTAACCTAAAATATTGCCGAAAACTATTAAAGAAACGATTAGTTTGTTTACAAAAGTGCTAAAAAGAACTTTTAAACTCACAGTGAATCACTTAGCTCCAAAGAGTTGATTCGTATTCTCCTCACGTTCGATTAATAACAGCCTAAGGGCAACACTATACATGTTTCCAAATATTTTTAAGCCTTATTTTAATTTTATTTGAAGAAAATGTACGCTTGTTTACAAAAATGGATAAATTGCAAAAAGTTCGAAATAGAGCATCAGCTGATTCGAAGTGAACTTTTGTTCGGGCGAAATTATCGATAGGCGGAAACAGTTCGCCCGAACACAAAAAGTGAAGGCGAAACATTTTCCGGGTGAACTCTGCGATAAGGGTGATTCGCCAGTGAACAACAAACATGTGAGATCTCTGCAGTACGCTCTGATTATGCGGATATACTTAATGCAAGGCCGGACATGCGTGCACATTGTGCACTTTTGAGTTTATACTCAAACACCAACGCTAACGATGTGCACGCACGAAGTTGTGCTTTCGGTGGTTCGTCGTTGTTTCACTCATGATGCGGAGTAAGTAAAACAGTGAGCGCAAAAGAAAACGTACATAAATACTACTTTGCGTAATTTAATGAATAATTATTTCCCTTTTATTTTATTTGTTTTATTTTATTTTATTTTATTTCATTTTATTATATTATATTATATTATATTATATTATATTATATTATATTACATTATATTATATTTTATTTTATTTTATTTTATTTTGTTTATTGTTCTTTAAAGAAAGAAGGAAAGATATTTTGAAGAAACGCCATAATATTTCGTTTATATTTTTTTATAAATACATTTATTCTTTTCCTTTTCTTTCCTTTCCCGTCCTGCCCTAGCCTTTTCTTACCTGTCCTTTTATTTTATTTTATTTTATTTTATTTCATTTTATTTCATTTCATTTCATTTCATTTCATTTCATTTCATTTCATTTCATTTCATTTCATTTCATTTCATTTCATTCCATTTTATTTTATTTTATTTTATTTTATTTTATTTTATTTTATTTTATTTTATTTTATTTTATTTTATTTTATTTTATTTTATTTTATTTCATTTCATTTCATTTCATTCCATTTTATTTTATTTTATTTTCTTTTATTTCATTCCATTTTATTTTATTTCATTTCAAAGTAAATAATAAAATATCCTTTTGATTTTATAGTTTCACAGTCCGCATTTTCTTTGCAGCCACTGTACGCAAAATCATTCAAAACTTACGCACACTTATGCAAATGTTTTAGTATTTGTTTGGCCGGCCCTGACTTAATGCATTGAAAGCTTTGCAAGTTGAGAACTCAAAAATGTCACTAAAATTTGATTCTCTTTCTGATGAAATTCGCTCTCTACGCTCAACAATCGATGATAAGAATGCTAAAATTTCCTCGTTGACTTCGGAAACAAAAACAAATAACACCAATGTTTCAAAGAGCAACAAACACAATGTAGTCTGCTAAGTCTGCATTCATACAGAGGCAACTTTTGTTGCTTTTATCAGCAATTCTCTTTTGGTGTTGCTCAAGTGTTGCTGATGCTCTTCATACACGGCAAGGAGTTGCAGTTTTTTTTATGAGAAACTGTGTTTTTATCACAAATTTTTCGAAATTATTGTGCTAAGTAGCTGATTTCTGCTGCTTATTAAGAATTTAGACCGAATTTGAAAAAAAAAATGAGAAACTACGCAATTTAAAATTGCATGTAATATAACGAAGCTGCGAAGAATGGCAACACAAAGCGTGTTGGCTGAGCACAGGCAACTCGGTACCATTCCCCTTCCGTCGTCGCTCTCTCTCCCATCATTCGCTTAAAAGCAAGCTGTTGCCAGCAAGCCCTTGCGTTGTTTGAATGCAGTATAATAACAAGAAAACGACGGGAAACAAAAGCAATGTATTCGGTCTAGCTCATTGTATAGGTACCTTATAGAGGGATAAACAATGGTCTAGCTGTGAAGGTTAGCAAAGCAGTCTCTAAAAAGCAAAATACTGGTGCGAATTAAACAATAAAAAGACAAGTGAAGTAAATAATAAAAAGACTTCGGCTATTTCTCAATGTCTGCATTCATACAGAGGCAACTTTTGTTGCTTTTATCAGCAATTCTCTTTTGGTGTTACTCAAGTGTTGCTGATGCTCAATGTCTGCATTCATACAGAGGCAACTTTTGTTGCTTTTATCAGCAATTCTCTTTTGGTGTTGCTCAAGTGTTGCTGATGCTCTTCATACACAGGCAAGGAGTTGCAGTTTTTTTTTATGAGAAACTGTGTTTTTATCACAAATTTTTCGAAATTATTGTGCTAAGTAGCTGATTTCTGCTGCTTATTAAGAATTTAGACCGAATTTGAAAAAAATGAGAAACTACGCAATTTAAAATTGCAGCTAATATGACGAAGTTGCGAAGAATGGCAACACAAAGCGTGTTGACCGAGCACAGGCAACTCGGTACCATTCCCCTTCCGTCGTCGCTATCTCTCCCATCATTCGCTAAAAAGCAAGCTGTTGCCACCAAGCCCTTGCCTTGTTTGAATGCCCCTGGTGAAAATAATTCTGGTAATGATAATAATAAAAATGTTGCTGCTCCTGGTGGAAATAATTCTAGTAGTGATAATAATAAAAAAGTAAACAACTTTAAAAAAGCGCCCACTCTTTTTGTTGGGAGTAATGCAATGCTAGTCTTGATTTAGTTGTTAAATTAAAATGGTTACATTTGACATCATTTAACCCGACAGTAAACATCTGTGACATTGTCGACTATATCTCAAAAAACGCTTTAATTTCTCTATCGCTAACTTATTGTCATAAACTAGTTAAAAAAGACATTGATCCTACTTCGTTATCTAAATGTAACTGTAAATTAGGCGCTTCGCCTTCAATTTATAATAACTTGCTTGACCCCTCTCGCCAATAGTGATTCTTTACTGGACCAACTATGTGTCTGTGTTTCAGAATCATCTCGAAAGCTATTTATCTGCGTTTCATATATTCCACCGGGCAGTTGCGATTCCCTATACAGTGACCATGCCAATAACATCTTTGAAATATATGAAAACAATGTTGATAGCAATTTTTGTGTATTAGGCGATTTTAACCTAAATAAGGTTGTTTGGCCACATCTCCTAAATGATAATCTCTTAACTCCGACTAACGTGAATTGCGCTCATGAGATAGATTTCTTAGATACTCTCTTTAGTGCCAATTTCATTCAGATAAATCATTTTGTGAAGGCGCTTAATAATATTCTGGACTTAATCTTTGTTGATGAAAATCTAATTACCAATTTGACTGAGTGTAATTTTCCACTTTGTAGGTCGGATATGCATCACGTGCCATTATCATTGTCCATAGAGTTTTTGGAACTAGTGCCTATAAAAATTATGGATCAGGTTCTTCGTTCCTTTAATTTTAAGGAAGCAAACTTTGACCTTCTGAACACTGCCGGGAGAAATATTTTCTTTTATTCCGGTAAAAACACATAAACTACCATGGTACAACACTAAGCTTAAAGCGCTAAAAAACAAAAGGAACAAATTTTTTAAATTATACAAAGCTACTAGTGTTGTCTCTTTCAAGAATCAATATATATATTATATGAATGAGTTTAACGTACTCGATAAGTTCCTATATAATAAATATATCTCTCGCTTTGAGGATGAATTGAAATCGAATCCCAAATCTTTCTAAAATCCTCACTCAAAAGTGATATTGATGGATTGTCTTCTTTCCTATTTAAAAAGTGTAGTATTTCTCTTTGTGTGCCGCTGTGCCATATTTTTAACATTTCCTTATCCTCTGGAGTTTTATCACCCCAATCTTCAAGTCGGGCAATAAAAACAAAGTTAAAAACTACAGACCAAAATGTATTCAACAAAGTGTGATTGACAGTTAAATATTTTCTCTTGTAAGGGGCTATAATGTCAAACGAATGTAAACAAATAAATTAATCCTTTATGGTGCACCACATGTAAATTGGGTATCATTTTCTCTTCATTAATATTAGCAATAATTTACCCTTATATCATCCGCGATTTTTGTAAAAAAATGTTTGGTTACAGTTTTCTTACCTTAGCTTATAAAACAGTTGAGTTCCAACCGTTCTTCACTGGCACCGAAGTTTTTTTGACTACCAATAAAATACTTATAAATTTGCTACCGAATATTCTTTCGTATTGCTTATTTGAATTAAATTTGAAAATATAAATATTGAAAATTTAAAACAAAAGTTAATTGACAAATTTTCCTAAAAGTTTATAAACGGAAAAAATTGTTTTCAAGTGGGTTAAAATATTTTTTCTGTTTACATTATACCCTGGTTCTGATTGAGAGCAACGTCAAATTCAAGCACACTTTGTTGAATTCATTTTGCCTGGGCGTCTCGAAATAACTTACATCTCAACTTTTGCAAATGCTGTCAAATAACATTTTCTAAGTCAATGAACTTGCTTTCATCAACTTATGCGATTTCAAATTCAGCTCTTGTTTCTGTTGAAGAGTTTCGTGATATTGGCGTAGTCTTTGACTCATCATTTACTTTCGCCAAAGCTTATGCTAACTTGGCGTTTTTGCGACGATATGCGAAAGACTTTAAAGATCCTTATACAAGAAAAATTTTATATAATGCCTTAGTGCGTTCGAAATTAGAGTATGCATCAGTTATTTGGAATCCAATCTATCCCTAACACTCTCCAAGAATCGAAAGAGTCCAACATAAATTCATACGTTTCGCTCTTTTACCTCTTAATTTTGACATTCCTCTGTCACTTTACGAGGCTAGGTGCATGCTTATCAATGTTCTGCCACTAGAAATCCGGCGCTCTGTTCAACATTTAATGTTCATTTATTATCTTATTTCTGGTACCATTGATTGTGCTGATCTGCTTAGGCAGTTAACTTTCAATGTCCCTAAAAGAGGTCTACGCGTTCATTCTTTCTTCCGGATTGAAGTTCTGCGAACAAACTATCTACACTTTGCCCGCCTTGTAAGAGGGCTAGAAGAATTCAATCGGATTTCACGAAGTCTCGGTCTTGATTTTGTTATGCCCAGACCTCTGTTCAAGACACGCCTTGAGTCTTTCTACCTAGCAAACTAAGTTAATTTCCTTTTTGTTAAATTTGTATTAAGTATTTTTGTAAATCTAGTCAGTAAGGTTTGTTACCATTGACTTAATAAAGAATGAATATGAATAAGAATATAAATATATGTCAAATTGTATCCAAATCCATTCAGCCCTCTCGATGCAAACCCTACTTGAAATTTCTTAGTTGATATGCGGAAGAAAATAGCTTTTATGATGCTCAATATTTAACAAAAAATAGATTGGTGGCAACCCTGTGAATCGCCCCAAGTTGCAACACCAAAGTAGAAGATCTTACAATGATGCATAATATCTATAGCAATCGGTTCCGTTTTCCAGTACAACTTTAATCACTGTGCAACGTCTCGTCGTCATAGTTTCTTACGTATTCCGCCATTTATTTTCGTGAGCTTAACATAAAAACCTTTTCGACGCCAGATACGAGTAATTTAGCTGCAACACGCATTTGCAGGCAACATCTAGCAGCCGCTGCTCATTCGTAACCCATAGCTAAACTCATAAAATGTGGAGATTGCGGCATCTTGGCGAATGTTGGCGTTGGTGATGACAATTTTATTGGCATTAATAAAATGTCAAATGTAGCACTAAGCAACGCACGATTCATTCCTATTTTGATGCAATACAGCTCAACTTACATACATGGGTCGTCAACAACATCCGGCTAATGGATTTGTGGCAAAGTATAGAATGGTCCTACTAAACCCCTATCTTTTCATCATCATTTATTGGCGCTTAACCGCCTAAGCGATTTTGGCCGTTGCATATCAAAGCACGCCAGTCATTTCTTTTTAGCGATAACTGACGCCAATTGGAAACCCCAAGGGAGTTCAAGTCATCCTCCACCTGTTGTTTCCATCTCAGTCAAGACCTCCCCCTTCCTCTGCTGCCGAATTCAGGCGACGATAGGAAAACCTTCTGTGCTGGAGCTTCATTGTCCATTCGCATAACATGGCCCAGCCAGCGGAGTCTTTAATTCGCTGGACTATGGTCTGATCTGCGTAGAGCTCGTACAGCTCATCGTTAAATTTCCTTCGATACTCGCCGTTGGCATCGCGGGAAGGACCATAAATCTTCCGGAGAACTTTTCTCTTTAAATACTCCAAGGGCCATCTCATCTTCTTTTGACATTGTCCATGAATCTGAGCCATACATCAGGACAGGTATATTTACCTTTTTTACCTTCATAGTACTCAGTACGTAGAGAAAAAAAAATTGCATACGAAATTACAAGTGCCAAAAAAATTTTTTTTTGCTAATAGTTATTAATGGATTGACAAAGAACATCACGCAAAAGCGCCATCTCACGGTCCAGAACATAAAAATTGCGAATAATATTTGGAAAAAACATATTTTTTGCAAAAATAAAAAATACAGTTTATCTGAAAATTTCAAAAATTTACAAAATTGGTTTGACCAATCCTGAGAAAATAGTCAAAAACTGACGAATTTCGAAAAGTGCGCACAGCTATAAGTTTGAAAATAATTCGAATTTCAAAAAACTAGCCCAAACGTATTTTTCTTTTGTTGTTGTGAACTATACAAAACAAGTTTCAGAAAGATTGTACAACTTCGAAAAAAAGTGGCTCACTTCCCAACATTCAACTCATTTCCCACAATTATGTATACAAATTAGGTTGTTCCTTATTTGTAGGGAGACAATTTTATCATAACATTTTCACACCCAACCCCTAAATCGATAGTAATATAGCCGAAGATTTCACACGAAGCGCTATGGTCGGAGATATCACATACAAAATTTTGTTCCGAAACGCCTAAGGCTTGTCACAGGGGTTAAAGTTCAGACTACCCCTGTGACACGCCTTATGTTTCCAGTAATTAAAAAAGGGGGGAGGAGTTGCTGGCAATTGCTCATTTTTTCTGCGAATGATAGGAGAGATGGCGATGATGGAAGGGGATGGGTACCGTGTTTCCTGTGCTCGGGCTACACGCTTTGTGCTTCCGTTCTTCTCAACTGCGGTATATTAGCTGCAATTTAAATTTGCGTATTTTCTTGATTTTTTTTCAAATTCGATCTAAAATATTAAAAAGTAACAGAAATCAGCTACACAGCGCAATAATTCCTAAACATTTGACCTTAAAACAGTCTTTCTTAAAAAAAGTCAATTCCTTGCCATGTCTAAAGACATTAGCAACTCTTCAGCAACACCAAAAGCAATCGATTTTGAGTATTAAACAAAAAATAAAAGAATCGGAACCAAATTTTGTATGTGATATCTCCGAGCATAGTGATATCATTTCGAGTGTTAGATAAAAAGAAAAATCACTTTTATTTTTTAGTCTCTATACGGAAATCTGAACTTTGACCCCCATTCGACGCACCTAAACCATTTCCAATCGGTGAGACTGGTACATTTAATTATAAGAACCACCCTAATACAGATATATCTTTGTCTTTTTTTACTAGATGAGCTGACGCACTCCTGGAATAAAGCTACCCTGTACCCCGTTTCTGTATCTCTTCTCGATCGATCGTCTCGACTGAAATATTCGTTTTGACGTCATAATGAGGTCACACTCATATTTTTTGGTTTCTGCAAGAAAATAAATTTTGTCGATTTGTTTTTTCACTTGCTTTTTACCTAGTGACAAATTTTTTTATTTTTTGAATCGAGTCGAGTGTGACGACAACAAAATCGAGAATTTTGTCGATTTCTTACAGAAACGGGGTACTGATATGTGGTTGTACACGAATTTGTGCACCCCTCTTTACTCTTGGCGACCTTATGGAGAGCACTTTTTTAGACTCTAGGAACCCCTCCTTTTGTTCAGCGACATCGACCGTAATCTCTATATTTATCAAGGAAAAAATATTAAACTTTGTTGGTAAAGATCACATCTGTGTTCGATTACTCCCCAACTTAGATTCCCTTACTCATTTTATACAATTTTTCCACCAACAAAATCAATATCTAATTTATTTCCCTTTAGGTTGAAATAAAAAAATGCAGAGAAGTAATTATCTGCAAACAAATTGCATGTCACCGAATGCATTGCCGAGCTATATCGCATTCAAACGGCATTTCCACCTAAAGTGTATCTAATGATACATTTACACTGCACCAAATGCGTCGCTTTTGGTGAAGTTATTTCGAGAATGGGTGTCCGCAGAATGAATTTGTTTGCCAAATTAGACGAATTTAATTTAATTTGACTTAATTTGGTGATTAAATCCAATCTGCGGATGAACGGTCTTGAAAAAACTTGGCCAAAAGTTACGCATTTGGTGCAGTGTAAATGTAGTTTAACTAATAGTACATTTATACTGCACCAAATTTGGCGAATTTGAATGAGTCATTTCGAACCTGTTTACGCTGGAAAATTAGCATTTTGCTTCACCTTCCCTGCAAGAATCTTTTACCAGAACCGAAAGAAAATGCACAACCGTGATGTTTTAAACACCTTTAGAGTAATAATAAATGAAGAGTCAAGAAGGCGTCTGTCTTTTCTTGGTATAATTGGTCCATTTTCTTAAAAAAAAAAACTAGTTGAAATTGTTATTTACAGCTGTTCATAATGCAAAAGTTATCACACGTTAATTACCCATTAAGGTTCTTGCTGGGCAATTCTAAATGTGGCACACAGGCAGGGTTGCTGTTTTGAGGAACTGTGGAATGTATTGTTCGGCGAATGAGGCCAAATGTGATTGAATTCCAAATCTGGAAAATGAGATTTGTGTGGAAAAATGCGCCAAATTTGCAATTTTTCGCCAAATTTACCAAATTTGGTGCAGTGTAAATGTACTATAAGTACAAATGCAAATACATAAACATTAGACTGCGAAATTTTTGTATTCTTTTTTCAGAATCGGAAAAAAGTACAGCAAGAGTATCAGATTATAATATAAGTTTTTAGAGTACATATATCATTGCTAGTTTGAAATTTAAGCCGTTATCCGAATTTTACCTCAAAACTGCCAAGCCATCGAAGAAAAAATTCGTACGGTTAAGGCGCTCCGAAATGTATATAATGAATGCATGCGTGCACTTCCTATATAAACAATGAACAGATGCTACCGTCAGCTAGAGCCATCATTACATGAATGAAACCCTAACACTGACATTGGTTTCAACATTGCAACGAAGCTTGGAAACCTGCCAGCGGTCCTCAAACCGCATCACGCCCAGTATGTTGTCACTAATGTAATTAATTTGCGAAAATGGTTAATTTACTTGATAAATGCGTGCTAGAACAGATGGCAGGCGTGCCTCGCTCACACCCACACATATGCAAGGACAAAGTACATATCTATCCACAACTGAGCCATACTATGTGCGACCGAGCACGTTACAGTCGAAATGCGTAACGGATTAGCTAACCAATCCATGCCACAATAAATGCAACATCCGTTTCAATAATCGACGCCTATGCTATGCACTTTTTTGGTTGACCACATCCATAGGGAGCAGCTGTTGTCATTAACGTTGTTGTGGCGGTAGCAACCCAAAATCAACAAAATGTTTATTGGATACTGTCTTTTTATGGCATAAATCACTGAATACATATTGCATTTAGTTGCTCGAAAAGAGTCGAGTTCGACCGAAACTCGAACAGGAGATTTGATTATGAGCCGTATGATTTTTGAAATGATGTGAGCTTAATACAACAATGGATGAAAGTGTTTCCACCTAGAAGGTATTTCGAGACGAGACGGCTAAACGCGTCTATTAACGATGATGTCCCATTAATGATATAAACCAACTTCGGCATATAAAATCGGTCAGTTGTAAAAGGAAAAACGAACCGAAGGCTTCGACATAAAAATATGCCTTCGGTCAGGCTCTTATCGCAACACAATAAACAGTTCTAATTTGTGGGCCTGTATGCATGTTTGCCCAAAATGTGGACAATCATTGATGTTGGAAACTCAGAATTTTTTATTATTTATAAACTATGATGATGGTCGAAAGTTTTAATGTTATTTACGATCAGACGAAGACAACATTTTAGCGAATGAATCATTGTTTAACGTTCATATATGAATATGATGATGATGATGATGATGATGATGATGATGATGAAGATGAAGATGATGATTTCTTCCATTTCTTTCTTTGACATTCCTCTTTCTTTTTTTTTCTTGCTTTGCCTTTCCTTTATATCTTCCGCCCCTTTCCCACATTTTCTATACTTTCTTCTTCTTTCTGTATTTTTTCTTTTTTTCATTCCTTTCTATTATTTTCCTTCCATTCTCTTTGTTTTATTTTTTTTCTTTATTTTGTAAAAATTTATTTACTTTTTTTAAATTTTTTTTTACATAATTTTTTTTTTTTTTTACTTTATTTTATTTTATTCTTTTCATCTTATTTTATTTTACACTTTTTATTTTGTTATATATTGATTCCGTTTTATCAATTGTTATTTATTTTACATCATTTGGTTTTTTTTTTTTTTTTTTGAGTTTGAGTTTAGCTAGACTCTAGCACGTTTTAGCTAAGATGAATGGTCTAATCTTTTTTCAACTGGATCTTAGACCGAAATCTAAACTGTAAGCGACTAAAATCGATTCATGATCCCTGCGGGTCAGGGGTTTAGAATATCCCCGTGGTGGAATGTCTGCCGCAAGAGGCGACTAAAATCCATTTCGACCACGCCCACGGGGTTGATGAAATCGACAATGGGAATAGTACCATAAGGTGGTTCGGCAGCTGGGAGAACATAGACTCAATACCGTACAACTTTGTTTGGTCCGGCACGTCCCTCTTACAACAGTAACAGCGAAGCCGATTAATTTCTAGAAACCGAAAACTAAATCGTAACCGTTATTTTAATAAAAAAAACGAAACCCTTTCAAAATCCAGAACCGGTTCCAAACAAGTTTGTACTTTTTTTTTATAAATTGATTACTTCATTTCGCGGACACATATTTTCCTTGATAAGAGGTTTTGACTTCAGTATAAAAAAACTCTAATGGAAATCAGTTTCTGCGACACTCTGGCGACAAACTCCTTGAGTTGCAAGAGGTGTAAGAGCAGGTCGCCTCTTTGTTGGTGCACCCAGGGTAACGCTAAATGACCTAAATGGCCTACACGGCTAGTTTCTACGTATTGCCGGTTCTACGAGAACGGTACCAGTACTTGCGCTGTACCCATCGTACCGAGACGACCCGGCCAAGAGCAATACACGCGGGGTGACCCTCTCTGACATTTGGGCAGGGCTACGCCTCGGTACAAAAACAACAACAACAAGGTGCAATCGACGGAAATCGACAAATATTCAATACTTCCCATTTTTAAAGAAAAGAAAAGAAGTACATTCCAAAGTGGCCAAAGTTACCTAGTACGTTACTGTTTGGGCTAGCATATATATACCGCGAAGGTATTGATAATTTTTTGGCCTGAGCAAATGCTATCTAATTCTTAAGTAAAACAATTGTATGGACACAAAAACTGTGTTTGGGTGGCAAAGGGTTAATACGTTTGTTTACATCTTTTTGAAGGAAAAATTCCTACAAAAACAAAATATTTCAGTTGTCAATTCTACCTTGTTGAATTTGCCTTGGGTAAAACCGTTCTCTCTTTTGATTTTGTTTTGACGTTTTTAAGCAATATAAGGTTTGTTTACTGACCAAAAAAAATTCAGAGCAGGTAAGAGCAGAGCAGAGCACGGCAGCTGTCAAAATAGAAATAGAACAACTTAGAGCAACTCAGAGCAGAAATGCCATGAAACACTTGAATCTCCATAGTTTCTTTTTATTTGGTTTTTTGGTTTAAATCTTCAAAATTAATGCAAATTCTCGTATACAAAAACATTGATTTTCTTGCAAGCTAATTTTTTTGAAGTTTTCAAAAATTTATTTTTTCCTGACTGACAATTGCTTCTCTGCTCTATCTTACTCCATAAAAAAAGCTCGAGCAGAAATTTGTGATCTGGATTACTCTAGTTTTGTTTTGAGCGTACTCATGAAACAAAAGATAGAGCAACCTAGAGCAAGAAAAGTGTTCGTTAAACACAATTTTGTGAAATATCTCAATCTGGCGTAAGCTAGAGCAGCCCAATAAACAAGCCTATAAAATGTGTCAGTATGTAAGTCAAATAGAAAAAAAATATTCAAAAAATTTTAAATAAGAAAAATTTGAAAAAATCAAAAAATATTTTCCAATTTACACTGCACGTTTAGGTGGACGCTTGGACACTATAAAATGGCAGGAAATGAGATGGTAGATTATCCTGCTAGAGGGACACATGTGGACCGCTTTTACAGTCCTTATTTTTAACAATTCTAGCAATAGTTCTAATCGCAAATTGAAGAAAAATTAAAAGAAATTATTTTGATTTGTAATTTATTTGATTGAAAAAACCAAACAGACACGTCGTTGCAAAAAATAAATGAGTATGAGAATTGCTTAAAAATGTCATTAGTGTCATTAACGGTTTTACCTGTAGTATTTATACCATGGTTATTAAAAAAAAATTGGAAATTGAAACTTTCAACTTTATCTTTATCTCTTTTAGCAACAAATTTCCTTGGTGTTGCAGTGCACGAGTTTGGGCATTCTCTGGGACTCGGACATTCCTCCGACAAAAACGCCATAATGTATCCATGGTATCACGACAACGATGTGGATATCAATCTACCTGATGACGATCGGAATGCCATTCAGCAATTATATGGTGCTAAAGAAAAAACATGGGGTCCATTCAAGCCTCAGCCTCGTCCAACTACGACGAGTACAACAACAACCACAACACGACGACCACTGGTTTATTATCCACAGTATCCACAGCAGCCTCAATATCCATCATATGATCCTTACGGCCCACGTCGCCAATATCCCTATAATCCCCATCATCGTAATCGTGAGCCTGCAACCACCAGTACAACCACAACCACCACCACGAATAGACTGCGCACCGACTCACCTCCTCGTCCAACCAAGAATTGGTCACAACGCCGGCATCCAACTAAGCCCAAGAAATTAAAGCCTGATACCTGCCAAACTAGTTATGATGCTATATCAATTATACGCCGTGAGACATTTATCTTCCGTGGTCAGGTGAGTTGGCAAATAAATCACACTGTTGATTTACGTATTAATCGAATTTCTCTTTTTCCCCATAGTTTCTTTGGCGCATTGGAGATCGTGGTCTTTACCAAGGCTATCCAACCGAAACTCGACGCTTATGGACACAATTGCCCGAAAATTATACAAAAATTGATGCTGTTTATGAAAATCATGATCGTAAAATTGTTTTCTTTATAGGTAAGTTGTAGATTGTTAATGGTCTAAAGATATCGCAAACTAATAAACCATTCCTTTAGGTCGGTACTACTATATGTTTGATTCGGTTTCGCTGGTTCGTGGCTACCCGCAACCACTCACATCTTTAGGGCTGCCATCATCTTTAACCCATATAGATGCCGCCTTCGTTTGGGGTCACAACAACCGAACCTATCTTACAAGTGGAACTCTATATTGGCGCTTGGATGACGATACGGGACGTGTGGAATTAGACTACCCACGTGATATGTCGATTTGGCGCGGCGTAGGTTATAACATAGACGCCGCATTCCAGTTCAGCAATCGGAAAACATACTTTTTTAAGGGTTATGGATACTGGGAGTTCAACGATGATCTAATGGAGGTGGCGCATCCACGCCCTAAACTTAGTGCACGCAAATGGATGAATTGTCAGCGGCGAGTCAATGAAGTCGATGAAGAGCAGACGTGGACAGCGCCATTAATTTCAGAAAGAAATGACACAATTGATTCTGATCTTACTGGTAGTACTAATGGTGTTTGGGGGTATACTGACCGGGGGTCTCATATTGGCCTTATAATATTATTGACAATGTTTTGTTATTTGAAAGGTTTAGTATGGATAATCTAAAATGGCTTATAGCAATAGCGTTGTCTAATACTATTTTAGAATTTAGGATTAAAAATGCTTTCACATAATGCCTAATGTATTACATACGACTTAAATTAGATTTTTAGAATTAATACATCATAGGTACATACCTGCTTGGTAAACTCATGAAATCTTATGTTCAAACAAAATCTGGGTAGAAAGGAAGAATGGGGAAAATAGAATACTCGCACCATAGAGTCGGATGTGCAATTAAATGAGTCAATAAGAGCCTGATTCTTGGTATTGCCTAAAAAAAAATCGATGGATCCATCATATGGGAAAGATAGCATCTTTATCCAGATTGTAAACTGGTCGATCTTTATATTTAAATGAATATCGATAAATTGTATCGGTATTGTTGTCGGTATATTATTCATTTCATCTTACAGCCACACTACAAAAAATTTGCCTAAAACAACCTTTTTTCGTAGTTTACTTTTTAAACTTATGTACGAACATGCTTAGTTTTTTTCGAAAATTATAAAATCATCCATTTAATAGTAGTAGGGTAGAAGCGGGAGGCTTCGACATGAGGGAGGCTTCGACATTCTTAGATATCTTTGTTTCCCTTCCATCAATCGCGCTGATTTTTGGAGGAAATTTTAACCAATTTACCTGGAACTCAGTGATATAAACGATTCCGAGCAAGGTGAATTTCAAGACAAAATATATTTATTTTATTTTTATTTCCGCAGACATCGATGTAGTTTTTTAATTTAATTTGCTTGAATTTTATTCTGTGTTTCTAGATATTTTTTTGTAGATATAATTAAAAATGAATAATTTAGATCCACTTACACTAAAAGAAGTCCGCAAACGAAAATTTGCTTTTATGATAAAATTCCTGAAATATGAAAGAGGGGGAGGCTTCGACACCAACCCCTTTTCGTACTCCAAACACAATGAAATTCAAACTGCACAAGGAAATAAGATAAAAAGGCCATTCAAGAAAACGTCTATCTTTTTTTTTATCTAAATCACAGAATATGAGATGTGTTGAAAATATGCTGAAAATAGTGTCGAATCTTCCCTTTGGTATTAAATCCCCTGTTGTTGTTGTTGTTGTTGTAACGATGTGTAGTCCTGCCCAACGCGTATTTTTCCTTAACCTAATTGTCATCAATATCTTCTAACGGGAGTCCAAGGAAACTAGCAGTTTCAATAGGATTGGACCAAAGAGAGATGGGTGTTAGAAGAGTGGGCTCAAATGAGCAAGAAAATAAGTGATTGGTATTGTGGGGGGACGAGCCGCATGCCGGACATACATTCGGCACATCAGGGTTCAGTCTAGATATGTAGGAGTTTAACCTACTACAATATCCAGAGCGTAATTGAGCCAGAGTGACCCTTGTCTCTCGAGGAAGATGACGCTCCTCTTCAGAAATGCCAGGTGTTGCGGCATGTAAGACATTTTTTAGCGGACAGAGCGCAGAGTAATGGCCAACAGACGTTGTATGGATATGCCCCAAAGCCTGTTTATGCACCTGTAGATCAAACGGCGTTGTTATATAGTGACGGATCTCATCAAAATGTTTACGCAGATGCGACTTATGGTCCTAGGAGGCGGAATGAGTTCAAGCAGTTGTCTACCGGGATGCTGTGGTTTACAGCAGTTCAGTAGGTACTGCTTGTTTAGCATTTCATTATGCTCCCTAACTGGAAGCATTTCCACCTCATTATGTATATGAGATATAGGTGACATAAGGACGCACCCCGTAGCGGTTCTGAGCGCGGTGTTTTGACAGGCCTGAAGCTGATTCCAGTGAACGTCTGCAAGCCCCGGCGACCATATCGGCGACGCATAGTTCAGGATCGGCCGACCAATTGCCTTGTACGTTACCAACAACGTTTCTTTGTCTTTACCCCAAGTACTGCCGGCTAGTGACTTGAGGATTTTGTTGCGGCTCTGTAATTTTGAGACAATTGCAGCTGAATGGGCAGCGAAAGTGTGCATGGTGTCAAAAGTCACTCCTAAAATTTTTGGGTGAGCGACAGTATTTTATGATCACCTACATAGATTTCTAATTCCATGCCAACCTGCGCCGTCCACGTCGTGAATAAGGTCGCCGAAGACTTTGTTGGCGACAATGTCAAGGTTCGGGCAGTGAAGAACTCGACTAGAGAGGGGAGATAACCATTTATTTTGGAGCACAGCTCATCAACGGAAGTACCAGTTGCCAATATCGTGCAATCGTCTGCGTAAGAAACAATCGTAACTTCTTCTGGTGGAGGAGGAAGCTTCGAAATATAGAAGTTAAACAATAACGGGGAGAGGACACCACCCTGTGGTACCCCTTGTTTTATCTTCCTGGCTTTAGATTTTTTGTTTCTAAATACAACAGACGACCGACGACCACTGAGATAATTGGCGGTCCAACGCTTTAGACAGGGGGGGAGTGACGAGTCTTCCAAATCAGCTACAAGTTGCCCATGATTTACTGTGTCAAAAGCTTGACTCAAATCAAGTGCAACTAGAACCGTCCTGTCATTAGGCCTACTTTGATTAAGACCGTCAGTTATCTGAGTGTTTATGACATTTAGAGCAGAAGTTGTGCTCCTACCTTTCCTGAGGCCATGTTGGTGCTCGGCTAACATCAAGTGTGATGTGTAGAGCGGGAGTAGGACCGCCTCAAGTGTCTTTACTACTGGCGAGAGGAGTGATATCGGGCGATATGACTCCCCAACGTTAGCTGGCTTGCCAGGCTTTAGTAGTGGTATCACAGTTGCCTGCTTCCATTTGTCGGGTATGACAGCTGTGATCAGAGACAAATTGAAGACGGCCGTTAAATATTTGACTCCCGCTAGGCCGATGTGTTTTAGATGCACCATGGCTATGCCATCAGGGCCGATGGCTTTGGAGTTTTTGGCCTTCCGGATGGCCTCTTGAACCTCTGTAGCGGTGATGGGAACGGGGGCATAGTTTTTGTGTTTATGCGCACGCCTGAAGATTCCACGTCTAGCCCTGTCTTGCGCAGGGTGTGGGACATATTGTCGACAAAAAGCCTGTGCGCATTTCCTGGGGTCATTTATTGTCTTGTCACCAAAGGTGATGTCGACATTTTTTGGTGGACCCGAAGGATTCGACAAGGACTTGACGGTGGACCATAATTTCCCAACACCGGTAGAGAGGTTACAAGACCTGAGGTGCTCCTCCCATTTGGTTTGTTTGTGTTCGTTAACCAGCCTTCTGATTTCCACGTTGAGATCACCGATCTGTGGGTCAGATGGATCGATGTTGCGTATGAGGTCACGTTCGTTGGCCAAGGCTGCGGCCTCAGCTGGGAAGTTAGGCCTAATATCTTTTATCCTAACTGCTGGTATGAAACGGGCTGTAGCCTTTTTAATGACCTCACGTATGTTACGCTCGCCAACGTGTACGTCAGTGGGAATGGGAAGATCACCAAAGGAGCTCTCCGTGAATTCCAAAAAGCCGACCCAATTGGCCTTTTTGAAATTCACGTAAGTTCGTTTCTCCGACGTGATAAAATCCGTGGCACGATCGACAGACAGGATGATAGGCAGGTGGTCGGATGACAGGGCCACCATAGGTTGCCAGTTGATGCTGTTAATTAACCCCGGGCTAACAATAGTTAGGTCCGGGGAGCTACTGCAGTTAACAGCCATCCTAGTTGAGGAGTCTCCGTTCACAGTACAGAAAGAGGAGTTATCAATTTGCTCGGCTAATTCCCGTCCTCTGCCGTCCACCGAAAGGTGTGAATGCCACATATCATGATGGGCATTAAAATCGCCCATGATGATACGGTTATCGCCACAAAGAAACGCCCTAAGGTCAGGACGATAACTTCTGGGGCAGCAGGTGACGGGAGGAATGTATATATTGATTAGCTCGAGATCAACGCCACCAGCTTGTATAACTATACCTTGACACTCTAAAGGTAAGTCACTTTGGTCAGTGTTGATATCAAATTCCCTATACTGCACCGTATGGTGTACAAGGAACGCGAGACCACCTCCGCCGTCTGTACGATCATGCCGGAGTACGTGGTAGCCTCCACTCGCTCGGAGATTCGAGTGGGGGCCAAGTTTTGTCTCCTGGATTGCAGCAATTTTGATTTTATGTAGCTGCATAAATGTGGTTATCTCCGCTATCTTGCCGGTCAAGCCGTTGCAGTTAAATTGCAACAATTTAAATTGCGAAGGAGAGGCAATGGCCACTCTGGGAGTTAGAGACTGATGTGTTCGCCTAGATGGTGGTAGGTTATGTCGCGATATTGATCTCCGTTGCAGTCCTGAAGCCGGCGGAATTCGTTCACTATTAGATGAGTGTACATCCGTCGGCGTTGAGGGCTGCACAACTCGACAGCAAGGCGCGACAAACACATCAGTCCAGAGATTTCTGTTTGCGAGCCCAGAACATATGCGTAGGTGACACAGGCCTAGGCAGGAGTTGCACTTGACCGATGCCACAGACGCATATATCCTGTGCCGACATACAGTGCACGAAGAGTGAGGGACCAGAAGTTGATGGACTTGACTTTCATTCGTGCTAGTGCCGGAAGAAGCTATTAAAGAGTTTAGAGACGGGGGCTGAAGCTGAGTAGTGCTACAAGCATCAACTGATGTGCTACGAAGAAAGTAGCCATGAGTGGGTGCATGTGCTGTTGATGCACTAGGAAGTAAGCTACAGCCGGGAACACATATATTCTGCTGGGCAATATAATTATTGCAGGTCGTGGAGACTTGATTATTATTAGAGGGCGATAAAGCAACATATGAGCGTCGCTTGCCTCGGGACGTCCTACGACGTGAACAGCAGGGCGCCACAAAATTTTTATAGAAACTAATGGGCCGATGTGTTTTCGGATCTAGTCCGGAGCAACTAGATTTGTGCAACCAACCTTTGCATGATGCACACTGTACTGAGTGTGATCGTCTTGTATATATTTTCTTCCGACAAACGCAGCAGAACCATTCTCTTGGGCCAGGATTTGGCTCAATGCCAGCCCGGATCAAGAGAATAAGGAACAGCCGTGCTGCAAGGGGCTGTTCCGGGGATGACAATAGGTGAAAACAATAGGTTAAATCCCCTAGTGAGGGAGGCTTCGTCACATTTTTTTACACTTACTTTTTTAGTCCTGACGCCCGAAACAAATTAGAGGATAGTTAAAGGATAATGCAGATATGTTCCAAAAATGTACTTGTGTGCATTTGAGCTATTTTGGATTGGAAAAGTAATTTTTTCTAAAAAAAATGAATTTTTACTTAACCTGTCGAAGCCTCCCGCTGCTACCCTAGACAATTAAGAGGGAAATAATTTAAGTTCACATCATTTAAAAACCTATGAAAACTTGATTCAATCAGTAATACGCGAATAATAAACCTATTTGGTGATTTTGAGCCGCTTGTATAAATGCCGATAACGACTAATCGGTTATTAGTTTGACAGCTAACCGAACAAAATACGTCAATTAAACCCCGGTAACCGGGCGATTAGCCGTTATCGGCTTTTATGCAAGCGGCCCTTAGCCATGTAAGTCTTCGTCGGGCCAAAATAAGGTGTTTTTTGTTTAATTTTAGATGAATACAAATAATTTGCTGAGAAGAGAATTTCAAAACAATATGCTGTGTACTGTTTTCGTATAAACATGGTATCACATTTTTTTCCCCCACAACGCTCTGTCTCAATGCAAATTACCTTAATTCACAAAGGCCCCAACTGACATAAACAAAATTTTACAGGAGAAGAAAAAAACAAACATTTTTTACAATGAACGCATGCAAATATGCAATTTGTAATATCTCCGTTATTACTGCTAGTAACTCCTTAAAATTTGTGGTGAGTGTGTATACTTACATATGTGAAAAATTAATTTTGGAAAAATGTGTCAATTAGGGCCTTTGTGAATTAAGGTAACGATATGTACATTTTCCGCTCAGTTTTTCAATTAAATTCTGAGGCAGGACGTTCTTTAAAACTACTTTTTTGTCAAGCTTTTCTGTACAATACGAAAATTGCTCTTAACAACTTACAGAACTTCACTCCTGAAACATGGTGGTCTTTAACATAACTATTTATGCAAATCGAAATTAGGTGAAGGGGATGATATTATTAAAGAAATTCTACTGAATGTCGAAGCATTTTTAAGATGCAAAAATTAAGTCAACAAGAATTTAAGTGGAATTGCATACATCATATTATATAAGCATAGACGTACAGATTTCTGAGCAAATTAAACATATACACCTATTTTTTTATGAATATGGGGGGAATGCTCTGGATGATATTCGAACAAAATCGAGAGCTCTCTTAATTTTTGCTGGAATATAAATTTGTTTTTAATGCAATAATCTTACATAATTTAATGTAATATTAACCAAAACTGCCTTAACATATCCTCAAATAATACATACATTCATAAACATTGAGACTACATTAACATATAAATATACACTTAAAATATTTTCTTTTATTATTTTCTTCCTTTATTGACTACAAAATCAGTTTGTCAAATAAAAAACAATGAGTCATTAAAACATATATTTTTATTCGGCACAACAAATGCATTCCGGACAGACCTGCTGCCCATCATCAGCGACGCGCTACTAAAACAAAGGAGTCAAGAATATAAACAAAAAACATAAAAACAAATATTGGCGTAATTACAACAATTATAAAACAATGTAAATATGTACATATGTCAGTATTAAATTAAAGAAAAAAGAGGGGAGTTTATATTCCCGTTGTCAGCATTCATGGCATTCTTTGTTTTGGTGATGTAGAGAGATTCGTAGGCGTCTAACTTTCTGTTGTTGTGTACAGCTTTTAATAAGCGAACACTCTTCTACAGTGCCGATGCTGTGCTTTGTTGGGTTGTCGTCGTTTGCGCTGTGAATATGCGCTGCTACTGCGGATCGATTGGTTTGTTTGTTGTTAGCGTGGTTTACATGCTCTTTGAAGCGAACAGAGATTTGCCTTCTAGTTTGTCCAATATATTTTTGCTTGCAGCCCATACAGCTGATTTGGTAAATACCGCTTCGCTCAAGCGTTGGGACAATATCTTTAGTAGAGCCCAAAATGTTTTTAAGTTTGTTGTTGTTTGTGTAAACTATTTTCATTTCATTTTTTTCAAATATGTTCGTTAAATTATTGGTGATAGCAGGAAAATAAGTAAATGGTATGTGTGTTAATTTTTTTGTTTTAATTTCTTTATTTTGAGCGAAGAGAGTTGTTAAATTGTTTTTGTAATGTAAATTGGAATGTTTTTTTTTGTAAGTTTATCGATGAGTTGTTTGTCAAAGCCATTGGTAGTTGCGAGCATGGTTCAATTCAAGGCGAATAAATTGAATTCGCCTTGGTTCAATTATACAGGTTGAGTTATCAACAAGACCAAGGCGAATTCATTACAGGTGTGTTCGAGCGAATTCAGATCTACACGCACGCACACACTCCTTGTGCCTAAAAATGTCAGACAAAGCAACAACATAAGAAATTTGACAGCTACGATTGGATTTTCAAGGAAGAAGAAGAAGTCATATGGTGGGAAAAAGTCACCTGTAAATTTATTCGCCTTGAACAAGACGAACAAAAACTTTTTTTATTTACAAAAATGGGCATATTGTCAAACTCAAGGCGAATTCTAATTAAGTTGTGTTCGTTGAAACAAATCAGTAATAACTTTGGCTCACTTTTTTTTCTGAACAGTGTTCGTTGAAACGAAGTAGTAGTTATCAGCAGGGGGAAACTTTCTGAGAGTGCACCACGCTTTGGGAAAAACTACTTTGGGAGAATGGTAGAGGAGGTCCTACACATCTCAACTGTGAAAGTAGAAACCATTGTGTATCAATACCAAGTGTGAACTCTTCTTTTGACAACACACATTAAAATGTCGGTTTGTTTACATCCTGCACATATTAAAATGTCGCCAGCACCGAATAACAGAAAAGCAATGGCGTTGTTTAACATCCTGCACACATCAACATGGCGGTCTCCTATCTTTTACCTAATGGTAGAAAGAGATGGGAAGATGGAAAGAAGTGAGACAAAAAAGGAAATTAAAAACAGGTGACTAAACTCACTTTGAAGTTTTCACGACTATGTCTATGATATCACACTTGTTATTAACCACAATCTCAAACAGGTGTTAAACTCATTTTGGAATTTTGACGTCTATGCAGAAGAGTTTACACTTGGTATTGATACACAATGGTAGAAACTAAAGGAAATTTTTATTTTAGTGTGTACATATTTATATGTATATGGGTACCTACCGAAAATCGGATAAAATATATCAAATGAAGTACCCAACGACGCGCATTTACGTCTTTATTAAGAATCTGAAAACATAAATAAAATATCTCAATTCTATCAAAAGTTATGCGAGAAAAACCGCACGAAACCCCAAAAAATTACACTTTCCTATAAGAGACCGGGGGCTTAATCCACAATTTGTTTATGTAAACAACTTCGGCGCACTTTTTTATCTTGACATGTTTCCTTTTTTCCAAAGCATAGTGCACTGTGCGAAAGTCAACCCGTTTATTCTAATGAGATAACTTTTATTTTCAATTTTTACGGGAAAAATGCAGAAAACAAAAATGATTCACATAATATTTGGTGGAAAGTACCCAAGATTACTGCCAATAGCATCAGTGTTCCTTCGACGAGCACTTAAGATACACATGCAATTCACCAAACGAGCCGAAGGCGAATTTGGATTTTGTGCAGGGCGAATATTAATTTTGACAATCTGCCCACAAATTTACAAAAACAAAATACATGGGAATTCGCCTTTGCCTCAACCTGTATTATTGAACCATGGTTGCGAGATCAATAATTTTTGTATACTCGTTTATGTAATTAGTGACAGAGAGTGGTAAATTGACAGGGCGATATACCAATGAATGAAATGAAGCGATTTTGGTTTGATAGGGGCAAAAAGAATCACTTGTGATTAAGCGGTCAGTTGAGGTGGGTTTTCGATATACGACATATTCAATTTAATTATTCACTCTTGTGCATTTCAGGTCTAAGAAATTTATGGAGTTTTGATCATCTTCCACTTCAAATCTGAATTTTATGCTGTCGTATTTGTTGTTTATTGTGTCCAATATGTGTTGAAGCTCTGGTTTTTTTATTATGCAAAAAACATCGTCTACGTATCTGATCCAAATATGAGATAAGACACCTTCTGCTTTTAAATCGGTTTCGAATTTGGTCATAAATGCTTCTGCAATCAGGGGTGACAGTGGATTTCCCATGCTGGTACCGAAGACATTGGAATAAAACTTATCCCTGAAGACAAAACAGTTGTGGGACATACAAATCTGCGATGCTTCGATTAAAATTTTAATTTCATCCGGGTTAGCCTGTTTGTTTTCCAGATGTTTTCGAAGAGACTATAGCAATATCAACTGGGATGCTCGGAAACAATGCGGTTACATCGAAAGATGCACAAATTTCACCTTCTTGAATTTCTATGTCTTTGGTCCTGTTGACAAATTCGAAAGTAGTTTTAATAGTTTACACAAACAACAACAAACTTAAAAACATTTTGGGCTCTACTAAAGATATTGTCCCAACGCTTGAGCGAAGCGGCATTTACCAAATCAGCTGTATAGGCTGCGAGGAAAAATATATTGGACAAACTAGAAGGCAAATCTCTGTTCGCTTCAAAGAGCATGTAAACTACGCTAACAACAAACAAACTCAACGATCCGCAGGAGCAGCGCATATTCACAGCGCAAACGACGACAACCCAACAAAGCACAGCATCGGCACTGTAGAAGAGAGTGTTCGCTTATTAAAAGCTGTACACAACAACAGAAAGTTAGACACCTACGAATCTCTCTACATCACCAAAACCAAGAATGCCATGAATGCTGACAACGAGAATATAAACTCCCTTCTTTTTTCTTTAATCTAATACTGACATATGTACATATTTACATTGTTTTATAATTACGCCAATATTTGTTTCTTATGTTTTTTGTTTATATTCTTGACTCCTTTGTTTTAGTAGCTCGTCGCTGATGATGGGCAGCAGGTCTGTCCGAAATGCATTTGTTGTGCCAAATAAAAATATATGTTTTAATGACTCGTGTTTTTTATTTGACAAACTGATTTTGTAGTCAATAAAGGAAGAAAATAAGAAAAGAAAATATTTTAAGTGTTGATAGACTACAAACATTAGGTTCGGCTATTTTAATAAATAAATAGTTTTCACACAGTTTATATAAATATACGCTCAACACATTTCTCAACTAAATTTTCTTCAAAATAAACATGGAAATTGTGATATTATCCTAGTTAAGTCTATTGCCAGAAAATTTTTGTACACTTCATTATATTTGCCATGTGTAAATTTAAACTAAGTTCACATCAATTAAGTTTTTAATATAATAGTTTATTTTTATAGCCTTTTTGTAGTAATTTAAATAAAGTGCAAAATTCTATAATAAAGTAGGTAATTATAAAATAACTAATAAATACTTAGAAACATGAAAAAAGCGCAAATTCATAAAGTGCTGTACGTATTTATAAATATCCGAAATTATATCGAAAATGCAGGAATAAGATAGCTTTAGTAGTGATACGCAGAACTAGGGTACTCAAAAGTGTGCAAAAGGACACAGAACTGAGCTTATACCGTTTTTTTGAGAATCATTACAGTAATCTGAGAGCCATAAATAAACAGATATTTTCCGTAGTTGAGGAGTGACTGACGTATGGGGAATGAAATACGAACAAAACTGTTAGAGCAAATACGGAGTATCATCATTTATTGGCGCTTAACCGCCTAAGCGATTTTGGCCGTCGCCTATCAAAGCACGCCAGTCATTCCTTTTTAGCGATAACTGACGCCAATTGGAAACCCCAAGGGAGTTCAAGTCATCCTCCACCTGTTGTTTCCATCTCAGTCGAGGCCTCCCCCTTCCTCTGCTGCCGAATTCGGGTGACGATTGGAAAACCTTCTGGGCTGGAGCTTCTTTGTCCATTCGCATGACGTGACCCAGCCAGCGGAGCCTTTGGGCTTTAATTCGCTGGACTATGGTCAGATCTGCGTAAAGCTCGTACAGCTCATCGTTAAATCTCCTTCGATACTCGCCGTCGGCATCACGGGAAGGACCATAAATCTTCCGGAGAACTTTTCTCTCAAATACTCCAAGGGCCATCTCATCTTCTCTTGACATTGTCCATGAGTCTGAGCCATACATCAGGACAGGTATGATGAGAGACTTATAGAGCGCGATCTTTGTTCTTCGAGAGAGGACTTTACTTCTCAATTGCCTACTCAGTCCAAAGTAGCACTTGTTCGCAAGAGTGATTCTCCGTTGGATTTCTAGACTGATATTATTTTCGGTGTTAATGCTGGTTCCCAAATAGACGAAGTCCCTCACAGTTTCAAATTTGTAACTATCAACAGTGACGTGGCTGCCAAGGCGCAGGTGCGCCGATTCTTTCTTTGATGACAGCAAATACTTCGTCTTGTCCTCGTTGACCGCAAGACCCACTTTTTTCGCTTCTTTATCCAGTCCAGAGAAGGCAGCGCTTACGGCGCGGTTGTTAAGGCCAATGATATCAATATCATCGGCATACGCCAGCAATTGCACGCTCTTGTAAAAGATTGTACCATTGCGGTTTAGCTCTGCTGCTCGAATTATCTTCTCCAGCATCAGGTTGAAGAAATCGCACGAAAGGGAGTCGCCCTGTCTGAAGCCTCGTTTGGTTTCAAATGGCTCAGAGAGGTCCTTCCCGACTCTGACGGAGCTGTTAGTATTGCTCAACGTCATTTGGCAAAGCCGTATAAGCTTTGCAGGGAAGTCAAATTCAGACATGGCGGCATACAGGCAACTCCTTTTTGCGCTGTCAAAAGCGGCTTTGAAATCGACAAAGAGATGGTGTGTGTCGATTCTTTTATCATGGGTCTTCTCCAGGATTTGGCGTATCGTGAAAATCTGGTCGATGGTAGACTTACCAGGTCTAAAGCCACACTGATAAGGTCCAATCAGCTTGTCTACGATGGGCTTCAGTCTTTCACACAATACGCTAGAAAGAACCTTATACGCGATATTAAGAAGGCTGATTCCGCGGTAGTTTGTGCGGTTAGCGGGATCGCCTTTCTTGTGGATTGGGCAGAGCACACTTAAATTCCAATCTGGAGGCATGCACTCGTCTGACCATATTCTGCATAAGAGCTGATGCATGCTTTTTACCAGCTCTTCGCCTCCGTGTTTGAACAGCTCGGCGGGCAGTCCGTCTTTTCCAGGCGCTTTGTTGTTTTTCAGCCGGGATATAGCTATCCTCACTTCATCATAGTCAGGGGGTGGGACGACTTTTCCATCGTCAGGGATTGGGGTATCGGGTTCGACGTCTCCCTCGCAATTTAGCAGTGAGGAGAAGTGCTCCCTCCATAATTTAAGTACACTCTGTACGTCGGTTACCAGGTCGCCATTATTGTCCTTACAGGAACTTGCCCCGGTCTTAAAACCTTCCGTCATCCGCCGGATCTTTTCATAGAATTTTCGGGCATCATTCCTGTCAGCCAGCATCTCAAGCTCCTCACACTCACGCCTTTCGGCCTCACGTTTCTTTTTTCTGAAAAGGCGTCTCTCTTCCTTCTTTGCCTCACGATAGCGTTGCCATACACTGCGGGTTGCGCCCGTTCGCAACGTCTCCCTGTAGGCAGCGTCCTTTTTGTCCGAGGCAGTGCTGCATTCCTCATCGTACCAGTTGTTTTTGCGGGCTCGCTGGAACCCTATAGTGGCCTCAGCGGCAGTACGTAATGAGTGAGAGATATGCTTCCATTGCTCGGTTGCATCGTTAGGTCGAGGATTGCTCTCCGATAGCAGGTGTGAGAGTCGAGTGGAGAAATTGTCAGCTGTCTGTGTCGTGCGCAGCTTCTCGACGTCAAACTTTCCTTCCGTTACTGTGCGCACTTTCTTTGCTACACAGAGGCGTGTGCGTATCTTGGCTGCAACAAGATAATGGTCCGAGTCGATATTGGGACCACGAAGGGTACGCACGTCCAGAACGGTGGAGCTATGTCTGCCGTCGATCATGACATGATCAATCTGGTTTCTTGTTCTTTGATCAGGAGTATGCTTGTATTTAATTAAGGTTAAGTGGCTGCCGCAGAGGCAAACTTAGGAAAGTTTTGAAAGGCCCGTTGTGTTACCACCAACACTAGGAAAGTCAGTCCCGGTACTCGGCCTTATGGAAAATCCCCTGAGTAGTTGTGATTCTCCACATAGCAGAATCCCGGGACTGATACTCCTAAACCGAAACCGTTACTCCTCTTCGAACCATTTAGATGACTTGACAAAGGCCATCAAGTCCGGGATATGGCGCAGGCAATCCAGGAAGGGGACTCCCAAAAAGCGCCACTTAAAGCCGGGCAGTTGCAGATTAGGTGCTCCGCCGTTTCCTCCACCTCATCATCTTTGCAACTCCTACAGCATCCTCGGTAGGGCACACCTAGCCTTTCTGCGTGCCTACAAATAGGTCAATACACCTATTAATATGGAGATTTCTCTCCTTCGTGGCGTGCATGTGTCTAGATCTTTCGTTGGCTTGACGGAGTGTGTACTCCTTCAGCATTAGCCAATGCAAATTTGCCAGTGTAAACAACGTCGAACTGGCTCATGTGAATTCGCCAAATTTGGTGCGGTGCACGCCTCGGCTTTGAGCATTTGCCAAAATCTCGCTTCGCTTTACGTTCCACAAACTTTGTATGAAAGTGGAACCTGCAAAGGTTTATGTAGTTGCGGCTTTAAGGTTCTTCCTGGGCAATTCTAAATGTGGAACACATGCAGTGTTGCTATCAAGGCGAGTTCATACAGGTGGCATCCTCCCGCCATATGGTTTCTTCTTCTTCCTTGAAAATCGAATCGGAGCTGTCAAAGCGCTTATGCTCTGTCTAAATTTCCAGTTACAAGGAGGGTTTGCGTGCGTGTAGAACTGAATTCGCTCGAACCCATCTGTATGAATTCGCCTTGGTTGCTATTTTGAGGAACTGTGGATTGTATTGTACATTTAAGCCCCAATTACATTAAACTTTATGAAACTTTTTCAAATGCGCGCCTCGGCTTTGAGCATTTGCCAAAATCTCGCTTCGCTTTACGCTCCACAAACTTTGTATGAATGTGGAACCTGCAAAGTTTTATGAAATTGGGGCTTTAATTTAATTTAATTAGTCAAATTTGGCGCTTTTTTCCATACAAAATCTCATTTTCCAAATTTGGAATTCCATCACATTTGACCTTATTTGCCGAACAATGCAATCCACAGTTTCTCATAATAGCAACCCTGCCTGTGTTCCACATTAAGAATTGCCCAGCATGAACATTAAAGAGTAATTGACGTGTGATAACTTTTGCACTATGCACAGCTGTAAATAACAATTTCAACTACACCTTTTCCAACCAAAAATGAGAAAACGTAAACTAAAATGAGAAAAAGTTAATTAAAATGAGAAAACATAAATGATAATAAGAAAATAAAAATTATAATGAGAAAAAGTAAATTGTATTGAGAAAAAATAAGTTGTAATGAGAATACGTAAACTTGTAATGAGAAATCGTAAATTGGAAATGAGAAAATATAAATTTATGTTGAATGAAAATTTTCCCATTACTAATTTACGATTTCTCATTACAAGTTTACGTATTCTCATTACAACTTATGTTTTCTCAATACAATTTTTTTTTCTCAATACAATTTACTTTTTCCCATTATAATTTATATTTTCTCATTATAATTTTTGTTTTCTCATTATAATTTACGTTTTCTCATTTTTGGGTGGAAAAGGTGTAGTTTTTTTTTTAAGAAAATTTGCCAATTCTACCAGGAAAAGACAGAAGCCTTCTTGACTCTTCTATTACACAGTGTTACAAGAAAAAAAAAAATAAAGACACTCATCAAGCGACCTAGCTAAGATTGTTTATCTACACCTTTTCCACCCAAAAATTAGAAAACATAAACTAAAATGAGAAAAAGTAAATTAAAATGAGAAAACAAGGATGATAATAAGAAAATAAAAATTATAATGAGAAAAAGTAAATTGTAATGAGAAAACATTATTTGTAATGAGAATTCTTAAACTTGTAATGAGAAATCGTAAATTAGAAATGGGAAAATAATCATTTATTTGAATGAAAATTTTCCCATTACTATTTTACGATTTCTCATTACTACACCTTTTCCACCCAAAAATGAGAAAACGTAAACTAAAATGAGAAAAAGTTAATTAAAATGAGAAGACATAAATGATAATAAGAAAATAAAAATTATAATGAGAAAAAGTAAATTGTATTAAGAAAACATAAGTTGTAATGAGAATACGTAAACTTGTAATGAGAAATCGTAAATTGGAAATGAGAAAATATAAATTTATGTTGAATGAAAATTTTCCCATTACTAATTTACGATTTCTCATTACAAGTTTACGTATTCTCATTACAACTTATGTTTTCTCAATACAATTTTTTTTTCTCAATACAATTTACTTTTTCCCATTATAATTTATATTTTCTCATTATAATTTTTGTTTTCTCATTTTAATTTACGTTTTCTCATTTTTGGGTGGAAAAGGTGTAGTTTACGTATTCTCATTACAACTTATGTTTTCTCAATACAAGTTCTATTTTCTCAATACATTTTACTTTTTATACCCAGCTGTACTTGTACACAGGGTATTATAACTTTGTTAGGATAACGGTTGGTTGTACAGGTATAAAGGAATCGAGATAGATATAGACTTCCATATATCAATATGATCAGGATCGAAAAAAAATTTGATTGAGCCATGTCCGTCCGTCTGTCCGTCCGTCCGTCTGTCCGTTAACACGATAACTTGAGCAAATAATGAGATATCTTCACCAAATTTGGCATGCGTACTTATTTGGGTTCAGAATAGATTGCTATTGAAAATGGGTAAAATCGGACCATAACCACGCCCCTTTTTCGATATCGAAAATTTCGAAAAAAGTATAAAATGGGTTAATTCAATATTAGAAGCAGCTACAATGATAAAATTTGCAATATGTATTGATTTAGATGTTCTAAGGCCGATTTTATAAAAATTTTTGAAAAGGGGGCGTGGTACCGCCCACGTATATTTGAATAAATTTTAAAATTTTGACTCTTAATAACTTCAGAACAGTTTATGCTAGTATAACGAAATTTCGTAGAGGACATACTATTGTTGTGGTAAATTCAGCTATAGAAAATAAACGAAATCACTTCGCGACCACGCCTACTTTTTCATAAAAGTTATATTGAAAGGAGGTGGAAATATTGAAAAGTCCATATCTAATTAACTGATTTCGCTATAATAATATAATTTGGTACATACATCAACTTTCATATTCTTTACATAATTTTTTCAAAATTTTGGAAAATGGGCGTGGCACCGCCCACTTATGAGTCAAGCAATTTTTATTAATTTTAACACCATTAACTATACAAAACAAAGAATAACAGCATTTTATGTGCACAGCTGGGTATGTAATGTTCGGTTTCACCCGAACTTAGACTTCCTTACTTGTTCTCATTATAATTTATATGTTCTCATTATAGTTCTTGTTTTCTCATTTTAATTAACGTTTTCTCATTTTTGGGTGGAAAAGGTGTAGACTTTATTTATTGAAAAATGTTAAAAATTGACGAAGTTACAACGAAACAAGTATTTCAGCAGTAAAACTCATTATATTTATACCTTTCATGAACATGAAATGGTATTATAACTTTGGTCCGATGTTTGTAAGTATGAGAAGAAGAAGATATAGACCCACTAATAAGTATACCGTTATGATCAGGACGATGAGTTGATTCGATTTAGCCATGTCCGTCTGTTTGTACGCAAACTAGTCCCTCAATTTTAGAGATATCTCGATGAAATTTGGTAGGGAGGCGTTATTTTATATGAGAATAATCATTCGTCGGAACCAGCAAGATCGGACCAAAACTACTCATAGCTCCCATACAATCGATTGTTCCGATAAATGGATTTCGGGCTATAACTTCTGTAATTAAAGAGCTAGTGACGTGAAATTTTGTAAGTATTGATGTTTTAATATGTGAAATATCGATGTTGAAAATCATTGAGATGGGAAAAATATTTCATATAGCTCCCATACAATCGATTGTTCCGATATACGGATTTTGGGCTATAACTTCTGTAATTAAAGAGCTAGTAACGTGAAATTTTGTAAGTATTGATGTTTTAATATGTGAAATATCGATGTTGAAAATAATTGAGATCAGATAAATATTTCACATAGCCCCCCATACAATCGATTGTTCCGATAAACGGATTTTGGGCTATAACTCCTATAATTACATATGTAGGGTCGCGAAATTTCGTAACTATTGCTCTGTTAGAAAGTGGAATGTCGATGTTAAAAATCAATGAGATTGGACCAACAAAACACATCGCCCCCATATAATCGATAGTTCCAACAATTTCGGTATGAGCTAAAGTTAAATTCACACAGTGAAATTCGAACAGTGAAAATCGTGACGCTTATTCATGAAAGGTATATAGCCTTCGGCACAGCCGAAGACAGCTTTCCTTACTTGTTTTTATTGATTCCATTGTTCTTTGTATACAGAAAATTTTACTTTTCAAAATAGGTTCGAGTTAGAAATGTTTGCTTGATCTTTTTCGTTTAAATGACGAATCATCAATTTCACGTATAAGTGACCAGCAGTAATTAGCTAACATCCTCACTTGGTTCTTTCCTGCAATTCGTTTTTCAATCGTCAATATCTCTTGATGAAAACGTTCTCCTTGTTCGCCGCTAAATTGACCGAGATTGTCTGGGAAAATTCCAAATGGGAGTGCAAAAAATGAATTTTTATAGACATGTTGCATCCCATTTCTCCATACACTTCCAAAAATTCATGGGCCACCTCAACATAGTTAGCACTTCTCACGTTTCAAGAAAGTTTTTACATAAAGAAATAAAACTAAGCCATGCTCTTTTCTCCACTTGGTTCAATTTTTCAACGAAAACTTCATCTACCATAAGCTTACGAATTTGTGGTCCAACGAAAATGCCTGCAATTCAGTGGGGTGCAATAAAGCCATACGCCATATGGCTTTATTTCTCAAACCAAATGGAAATAAGGCCATATTGACTTTAAGGAGGTAAAACTTAAAATAAATGGCAAGCAAGGTGGTATCGCGCCGGGCCGCAGCGCGGCGCCGCCCTCCGCGAACCCGCAACGCGCGGCCGTAACGCGGGCTGGGCCGCGAACGCGTATATGTCATGGACAACATACTTTGAAAGGAAGAACTTGATTCCTATACATTGTTGTGAGTAAAATTTTTTTTACTATCTCAAAAAACTGTGTTTTGGAAAAGGCGCAAAATTTGTATCCCAAATTTTTATTTTTTAATATCCCTACAAGACGGGCTGATATTTTTACTAACACACTCACACTATGAATTGTCAATGCTGATGACGTTTTGACGAAATCTCTGACAATTGTCATTTATTGTCATAGCTGACTGTCACATGAGGATAAAATGATTACATCAAATGATGAATTTTCATCAAATGACGTATAAAATCAGTAGTTATATCAAATGGTGTATTTTCAGAACTTCGCATAATGTAAAAAAATTATTTCGAAACGCATTATTTTTTAGTTGGGAAAAACTAAAAGGAAAACAACAACCAAGATGCAAAAAGCCAGGATATGTAAGTATTAATTTAAATTAATTAATCAGAGGTAAACCTTTTTAAAGCTCAAATTCTCTAGATTTTTTTGCAAAGGAGGTTGAAGTGGGACCTCGCTACGCCGTTCATACCTAAAACACAGCACGTGCAAACCAAACTTCAGTTCATATACCAGCTACCCTGCCTTCGTGTTGGCTGGCAAAATCTCTAACTAGGTCACGCATGAAATTTCCCTATTTTTATAGAATTGTTTGAATTTGTGGAACTTTATGGTGCGTCCACCGTTTTAAATCTCGCTTCGTCTTTAATTCTAAAACTTTCTTTGCGGCAGGCGAGATTCCAGGGTGCGGACAGCTGGTAGCGCTCATGTGCTGGGCTACAATGGATTTTCAGAATTGTGCTGGGCGCGGGTGATGATTTACCATATTATTGTTGTTGCTGTTTGCGTGTGTGTAACTAGTTTTTAAGCTGTTATTTATATGCAATGTTATTCGAAAATAAAGCTATTTTAATTGATTTAAAAAAATAAATAGTAATAAAAAAAGAAAACAAAAAAGTCATTTTCATATCAGCTCTCGTGAAGGGTGGATACCTTGCCGCGGTACGAGGGCTTAAGTCGATAGCCACAGGGCTACGCTGCCCTTGTGATCATAGCTCCGTACGGCACTTCATCACGAGAGCAGCCTAGCCTCTCTGGCGCGACGACAAAGATCTTCCCCCTCCCAATCCAGGGTGTTATGCGAAACCGTGCCCATTGGACGTTTGCAGCCGGGAGGCAAATCGTGGCTGTATTTGAACGGAGCCTCTCTGATACCGGGTCGCCTCAGAGAGTAAGCATGGCCTTACCGCGGTACGGGGCTCTGCCGCGGCGGACGACACATTTTCCCCTACTCTTCCCTTGACCCTAAGCTGGCCGTGTCCGGCGATGGGTCGTACGAACAAGATGAACTCAAATTATCCAAATAAAAACGATAAACCTAAAAAACAAACAACGCCAAATTTCACTCCTCAGCAAAGGAGAGCTATGGAGGAACAGGCGAGAAAGCAACAACAACGCCGGAGGACAACCTCCGTTCCACAATCAAGGGGGGGATCGACAGCGATGGCAACTACGAGTCGATCAACCAACCCTCTATCGACTAAGATTGACTTGATGGGAGCTAGCACCAGTGCGGTTGCCAACGCAACTAAGCGGACAACGGCAGATGCTAAACTCCCATCAACCGCTGATATGAAAACCAGTATCTTTACGTCTGTGGCAGCGGTCTCACGACCTGGCCTCGGAGTTTCGAAGGAGAAGGAAGCTGCAACTGAGATTTCGGCAAGGAGAGCGACCGCGATGGCAACTACGGGTCCGCACTCCCAGGAGACATCTCCCCGCCGCTTCACATACCACGAGAAAAGATTGGCTGCAAAGATCCTGAAGAGGTATGAAGGGGTACCGCAGGAATCGCTGTCGCCGAATTCCAGTAAATCGGTAGAGCTAGCGAAAGCTGTGATACCGGATTTCCAAAATTCTTACATGCCAAAGAGGTTAAAAGTTAACCCTTTCAAGCGCCAGAGCTCGGACCTGGAGTTGAATCCCCCTCCCAAGCGGCATCAGAATACCCCTGGAGCGGGCAAACTAAGCTTTGCTGAGGTAACCAAGGACAGGATCCTTATAGGCGTCCTGGACCGAGGCAATGACCGCCTGGCCATCCCTAAGGACCGGTGGCGTTACGTGCGAAATGAACTCGGAAACATTCTTCTCAATGTTGCTCCAGAGTTTCCGGGTAGTTCGGCGCGAGTAACGGATGCGGGTTGGCACCAGGGTCAGATTAAATTACTCGCATGCGAGGATGCAAAAACCGTAGCACTGTACAAGGCAGCAGCTGCTAAGCTGGGTGAAGTCTACAAGGGCGCAAAGATAGAGGTCGTCGACTGGAAGGACATTCCAGCTCGTCCAAGGGCAAGGGCGTGGATTCCGGCCATCCCTGACGAACCCGAGAGAATTCTCGGGATGCTACGGCTAATGAATCCGTCCCTGCCAACGCATGACTGGAGTGTCAATCTGGTCGGGGATGCGGTAGGGCCCGACAGACAGGTGGTGTTCACCATGAATAAAGAGTCAATCGACCCCCTCAAAAGGTGCAATGGCCTAGTACACTACAGCGTAGGCCAGATCGTTATCCACGTATATCGTGGTGATGCTCAGCGCGCTGCCTTCTCGGCTGCTCCGGGGGAACCGGAAAACGAATTACCAGAAGAGGAAGCGGAGGATTCCGATGCGGAAAGCATGTTATCCGCCACGTCCCTTGGCGATAGTGCTGTGAACAACTCGGAGATGGAGGACAGCCTACAGGACGAGGAAGCCCTCGACGTCACGGTGGTAGCAGCCAACGCTGAGCGATTAACATCTAACGCTGCAGACAGCAAGACTCCTGCAACGCCATATCGGGCAGTTAATCGGAACAACTCGTCGTTGATAGGCAACCTCCGGGATGGGGCAAACCTCGACGATATGGGGACGGCAGGGAAGTCTGTGCGCTCTCATGTTGGTGGTGCTTCAGATTAATCTGCACAAATCTAAAGTAGCTTCGGCTGCTTTAAGTAGTCGTCTTTCTAAAGGCGACGTGGATGTGGTCCTCATCCAAGAACCCTGGGTCAATAGCTCGAGAATCTGCGGTTTGGGGACTAAGGGCTTCAAGCTCATTCGAGCCAGCGAGGAGAGCAAAGTCAGAACGTGTATTTTGGTCAAGTCTGAGTTGAACTCCTTTCTCCTACCTAACTACACCAATGGTGATATTACCGCTATCAGTCTAACGGTCGACAGCACCCGCCTGACGGTGGCGTCGGTCTATATGCCCTACGACGCCGAAGAACCCCCACCACAAATGGAGGTGAAAGACCTGGTGTCAAATTTCTGCACGGGTAATCTTATTATTGGAGCGGACGCTAATGCTCACCATGTCCAATGGGGGAGCTCCGACATCAATGCCAGGGGCGAGTCTCTGTTTGATTACCTCTTAACAACCAACCTGGTGATTTGCAACGTGGGTAATGAGCCTACTTTTATCACTAAGACCCGCAGGGAGGTCATAGACCTCACTCTCTGTAGTGAAGGCGCTTATGAGTGGGTCAGAAAATGGCGGGTTCTGGAAGAACATTCTTTCTCCGACCACCGTTACATAGAAATGGTTTTAGACTTTATTGTAGAACAACCAATCATGAAACGCAATCCACGTAACACTGATTGGCAGTTACACAATGAAATATTAGACAGAGACCTCCCAGTACTGCCCTCACAAGCCCCCTCATCAGTAGAGGAGCTGGAGGATCTTGTTACTACATTTACATCGGCGCTCTCAAATGCTCTAGGACAGGCTTGTCCAGTGCCAAAACCACGCGGTAAACACAGGCCACATTGGTGGTCCTACGATTTGGACTCGCTCCGAATATCATGCCGGAAACAATTTAACAAGGCCAAGAGCTTCGGCTCTGAGCCTCATTGGCACGAATATAAAGCTAAACTAAGGGCCTACAAAAAAGCTCTGAGACAGGCGAAGAGAACCTCGTGGAGAAATTTCTGCACTGGCGTCGAAAAGGTCGACGACACAGCGAGACTTAGACGAGTCCTCTCGAAAAGTCAAACAACCATCAGCTATTTGCGAAAGCCTGACGGATCCTGGACCAGCACGGAAGAGGAAACCCTTGAGCTGCTCTTGAATACACATTTTCCGGGGAATCTGCATGATGCACCACTAGCACCTGCAACAAACCTGGCAGTAAATATACCCATCACTGAGGAAAGAGTAAGGTGGGCAGTTAAGAGCTTTGAACCGTATAAGGCTGCCGGGCCGGACGGGATTATCCCCGCGCAGCTTATAAACACGTTGGAGACATCAGCTAAATGGCTGGTATTTCTCTTCACAGCCTGCCTGGCTCTCAACCACATTCCGGGCTCCTGGAGAAGCGCCACGGTAGTGTTTATCCCTAAGGCTGGGAAGGCATCCCACTACGAGCCAAAAGACTACAGACCGATCAGTCTCTCGTCCTTTGTACTAAAAACCTTTGAGAGGATATTAAGCGACTACCTCTTAACGACTATTGATAGCAACCTTATCTCTAGCTATCAGCATGCATACACCAAGGGTAAATCAACAGAAACCGCTCTGCACAGCCTAGTGTCTGTCATTGAGAAATCGCTGTGTGAAAAGGACTACTGTCTCGTGGCCCTCCTAGACATTGAGGGGGCTTTCAACAATATAAGCCCGGAGGCTATCAACTCCGCTCTAACTAATCTGGGAGTAGATAGACCTCTAACTGGTTTAATTGACCAACTTTTAATGGGAAGGAAAATAGCTTCTTCACTTGGTACGGTTGAGTTATCACGCTATGTCACAAGGGGAACACCCCAGGGTGGTGTTCTTTCCCCGCTTTTATGGAACCTCACAGTCAACTCGTTGCTACGTGACACAAGCTGGGGGGGCGGGAAGATAGTGGCATACGCAGACGATTTAGCTATTGCATTCAGAGGCAAGTTCCCACAAACTCTGTGTGACCTGATGCAAGTAGCACTGCGAGAAGTTTCGACGTGGTCCTCTCGCTGCGGACTTAGTATCAACCCAGGGAAGGTGGAACTTGTCCTCTTCACCAACCGGTACAAAATACCGCCACTACGCCTACCAGAACTAGATGGCACGCGCCTGAGCTTGTCGGATAAGGCCAAGTTTCTAGGCATAGTTCTGGACAGGAAATTGAATTGGAAGGAGAATGTTCTTCAGCGCCAGAAGAAAGCTTGCATCGCTCTTTACACCTGCAAAAGAGCCATTGGCAAAAAATGGGGGCTCAGCCCTAGAGTATGCAGTTGGATCTACACGGCCATCATTCGCCCAATCATGCTTTATGGAGTCGTCGTATGGTGGCCTGCGCTGAGCAAGGCAACATACCTGAATCTGTTGCGGAAAGTCCATAGATCCAATATGATCTGTATAAGCGGTGCGCTAAGGACAACGCCCAACGAAGCCCTCCAGGTCATTCTGGGCATTTTTCCACTTGATCTGGAAGGGTTTCGGTCAGCGGCGGCATCAGCTCTGCGCCTAAGAGAAACCTCCAGTTGGGCTGCGGGTACTATTGGACACTCCAGTATTCTGGAATCTTACAGCTTTCTCCCTCTAAGCACAGATCGTTGTGCGACTACTACAGTCGGGGATAGCTGTTTCAAAATAAACATTCCCAGCAGAGAAGACTGGGAGAGGACGGATTGGTGTCCCGAAACAAATGGTGGCACTTCCATATACACCGACGGCTCGAAGTTGGACGGCAGAGTTGGAGGAGGCGTTTATTCAAGGGATTTGGACCTTGAGCTCTCCTTCAGACTACCTGATCATTGTAGCGTCTTCCAGGCGGAAGTCTCGGCAATCCTGGACGCCGCGGCCTGGTTAAGCAAACATGTTATCGGAGAAGATATCGCTATTTTCAGCGATAGCCAAGCGGCCATCAAATCCCTTGGCTCATACACGTTCAACTCTGAACTGACGCTCAGCTGTCGTCGATCTCTTCAGGAGATGGCCCAACAGAACCGCGTAAAACTCATATGGGTCCCGGGACATAGGGACATTGAGGGAAACTGTAAGGCAGACGAGCTTGCCAGGCAGGGCACGACCAAGCAGGTTCTTCAGGATAAAGAGCGCTTAGGTATGCCGTTTGCCACATGCAAACTAATGCTGAAGGAGCACACACTCCGTCAAGCCAACGAAAGATGGCTGCAATCCCCAGGGTGTCGCATATCGAAACAAACCTGGCCAAAATGGGATCTTAAAAGGTCTAGACGCATTTATGCCCTAACTAGGAGGGAAATCTGCATATTGATAGGGGTATTAACCGGTCACTGCCTCATTGGTAGGCATGCAGAAAGGCTAGGTGTGCCCTACCGACGATGCTGCAGGAGTTGCAAAGATGATGAGGAGGAGGAAACAGTGGATCACCTCATCTGCAACTGTCCGGCTTTAAGCGGCGCGAGAACGCGCTTTTTGGGAGTTCCGTTCCTGGATAGCCTAAGCCAGATCGCGGAACTGGACATAAAGGACTTGATGGGCTTCATAAAGTCATCTAAGTGGTTCGAGGAGGAGTAACGGTGTCGGTTTAGGAGCGTCAGTCCCGGGATTCTGCTATGTGGAAAATCCCAACAACTCAGGGATTTTCCATATGGCTGGGTCCCGGGACTGACTTTCCTTGTGTTGGTGGTATCACAACGGGCCTTTCAAAACTGGCCTAAGTGTGCCTCTGCGGCAGCCACTTGAACCTAACCTAACCTATATCAGCTATGACAGGTTATGACAGTTGTCAGTTGTGATATCATTATGACATCATCATGATGTCATCATTGATCCAAAAATAGAGGGAGACAGATATATGCTTAATTCAAATTATTAATATGTTAGAGGGAGACAAAAACTCACACGGACACAGTTGTTGACATCAACTTTTTCTTATTCCTCGTGTGAAATGATTGAAGCGATGATCATTTAGCTGACAGCAATCAAATGTTGCATCAAATGATTGTCATCTGGCTTGTAGGGATGATATGTCTAAATTTACATATAATAAAATTGTAGCAGGTCGATGTCTGTACATGGCAGATATCAACAAAAAATTTATTGGGGGAAGCATTATTCCGTCTGTCCGTATGTTTGTGGCCGTATCACTCTGAAAGTAATGAATGGAATTGAATGAAACTTTTTTCGTTGGATTGCTCGACGCTCAACTTAAAATTTAAGATATTACTTTTTTCGATATCTCAAACGGTTTTAGAGTTATCACCCAATATGTGGACCATGCATATCTGTATGTTTGTGGCCGTAACACTCTAAAAGTACTGAATGGAATTGAATCGTTGGACTGCTAGACGCTCAACTTAAAATTTAAGATATTACTTTTTTCGATATCTCAACCGGTTTTAGAGTTATCACCCAATCACCCAGGGGTGACCGAAAATGTCTTAGTACAATATGGGTGTCAAACGAAAGGTGTCAATGAGTGCTATAATATGCGATGTGATTCATTCAAATATCTGATATAGTTTGGGAGATATCTTGAAATTTCGATAGCTCTACCGGTTTCGGAGGTATCGACGAATATTTCCACAAAAATGTGTTAGTACATTATGGGTATCAAACAACAGGTGTTTATGAATGCTGTCATAAACCATTTGATTATTTTCAATACCTAAGCTACCCCGGAGATATCTCATAAAATGTGTACCTTCTTAATACCAAAACGCTTAATATGACTATTAAGGGAAATGTACTAATTTCTTATAAGAAATAAAAAATAGTTTATAATTTGTAATTTGGGTAGAACTTCAAACATTGTGTACAAAGAAATTCTATAAGTAATGTTCTTTATATTGGAAAAATAAATGGTTTAAGGGCCTTTTTTTATTAAACTTTAAGCTTTATCAGTCCGATGAAAACAACATGGATTTTTGGTGTAGCCTCCTTGCATTCCGAATAGAATTGTCAGGAAGATCCGAAACAATCTGCCAGTGAAACTTATTGTAATTTATTAATCGAAGGATCTTCTCCATTGTTTGGTATGTTTCTTTCATATCAGTGGCGTATGCTAAGGGAACAGATGGTAGCTGATTGTTGTTGTGCAACAATACTGCTTTCAAGCCTGTGATATTAGTGAATTGGGAATTAATTTTCGAATTATACTTACTCGATTTTTTTTCCCTCACATAAACAAAATAATAGATACTCACTTTTGCAAGAACAGTCAAGAAACAATCTCCAATCTTGCGGGCAATGCTCGTGATCGAGTGCGGTGAACAATTTATCCACATCAACGCAATACCCCAGATTTTTATCAGTATCGAAAACTCGTTCAAACGATGTTAGTTCTTTATCCCGGCCAAGTGTAACTTTGAAGTAATTTTCTACCAAATTCCACTGCTTCAATCGAGAGGCCAACTTCTCTGTTTGCCTTATAGACAAATCCAGATCCCGCACAAGATCACAATAGCCCTGATAGGGCACAAAATGACGCTCCGTTCCTCTTGTCCCTGTTGAAATATACGGTTGGTCAATTCGCTTGTTTGAAAATTGAGGGTTGGTTTCAGAAACACTTTCTGGTTTTCTGTCCACAGTCGAGGCGACTGCTTTTTCTCTCAGGATTGGTTTTGAAACAGACAGTACATCAGCATATTTTATGCAGTGACGAGATTTATAGCGGTAACCATCGATACTTGTTTGGCAGAAGTAGCAATCATTGGGGTTGTGATATATTTGATAATGCCAAGCCACAGGAGCCACAAATGGTAAACCCTGGTCATTATGTGTACCGGATTTCAATTTTTTGAGTTGCATAGAGCACGTCAAACATACAACCGCGGGTTCAAACCAAGCGCTTTCCACGTAGGAGCATTTGAAAAAAAGTTTGAACGCTTCCATATCTTTTCTCAGCTCTACGCGATGTTGCCTATCGACAAATAAACCGCAGGCATAACAAAAGTTGTTGCGTTTATCACACATCTTACCTTATTATGTAATGACTTATATTCAAACCTAGAACGTATTACACTTTACTAGATAAACAATGACTGCTAGGTCGCTTACCTTACCTTTACACAAGTTAAGCTAGTCCTGTTTTATTTTACGAACTGACCAATAATATTTTTCAAAATTTTAATTCAAATGACCTGGACTATCGGTCCAGCCAATACAACTAAGTAAATGTTATATGTTGATACAAAGTAGAAAATAAGAAAAGTAGTTTTTTAACATTATGTATTACTTAAGTGAAACACTTAACTCTTTATTTTACTTAAAAACTTAATTTATTTAAACTTTAAACTTAAGAATTGACTTTGTATCTGCTTAACCTTTAAAGTTCTGTTTAGGGCAACTTTGCCTTTGCCATCAATGGAATCACTTGTTGCTGTTGTTGTGCTGAAAAGGTCGCTATCATGAGGTGATATCATGCAGTTTTACCGCTGGCCGATCGACCGGTCGACCAAGCATGTCAACCATACGTTGCTATGCAGTGGGTGGTAAAAAGGTTGAAATTCTTTTCGAAAAAACGTTGTAACTTCGACAATTTTTAACATTTTTCAATAAATAAAGTCTAGTTCAGAATTAATAGTAGAACAATAATATTTGTTTTAACTAAAGCATATTTTTCGAATTGTACCAAAAAAATGGCGTTAAACTCGAAAAAACGAAAAAATTTCAGATTTAGGTGCAAAAATTTCTTCTTATACCTTATAAAATAACAAACTGGAAAAACTAAAATCGGTTCAAAAATAGCTTTCTACGAATTTTTATGTCCCGACAAACATGAAAAAACGGATTTTTAACGATAAAAAAAAATTTGAGGGTACAGGCGATTTTTTCAAATACCGTTTCGTGTTACACTCGACTAGATAAACAATCTTAGCTAGGTCGCATGATGAGTATTTTTTCACTGTAACACTGTTATTATTACTCTACTGGTGTTTAAAACATCACCGTAGTGCATCTTCTTTCGGTGGCTTTTTGTCCTGGTAGAAGATTTTTGCATGGAAGGTGAAGCCAAAAGCAAATTTGCCAGTGTAAACGGTGTCGAACTGGCTCATTTAAATCGCCATATTTGGTGCAATGTTTTAAGCACCCGTAAAGTAATAATAATAGAAGAGTCAAGAAGGCTTCTGTCTTTTCCTGGTATAATTGGCCAATTTTCTTTAAAAAAAAAAACTAGTTAAAATTGTTATTTACAGCTGTGCATAGTGCAAAAGTTCCACACGTCATTAAACCCATTGTTAAATTATATAAGGTTAAGCAGATTTTGACATTTGCCAAGGCAAAGCTTCCTTATTAGAGTTGCATTTACGAAGGATGCAAAAAAGGGTAAAAAAAATCCCCCTTTAGGAAAATTGTAGTAGAAAAGGAAGGAAGACCGTTCGCAAAATTTCAGGATTTTTTTCCGGAAATCTGTCTTTTCAAGATTTACCCCCTTATTCATAAAAAATAAAATTGGTTTATAAAGCTTTTTAAAGTGACATTCACATACAAATTTTGAGTTATAAGATCTTAATAAACCTTTTATATTTTTTATGAATAAGGGGGTTATTTTTTAAAATTATTAGGAAAATTAAATTAATTTTCAATTTAACTGTAAAAAGCATGCCCTTCTTGTGGGTAGCAGTAACATATACGAAATAAGCTTATAAAACGGCAATGTTTATAATTGGATGCTTTTTTAATAACTTTCATCAATCGCCGGTATGAAAACCAATCTCTGCTGTAGGACCTGATAGACAATGAATAAGGAGGCACTTGAGCCCCTTAAAAGATACAATGGACTAGTCCATTAGAGGTAGGTGAGATCGTTATCCACGTAAACCGTGGCCAAGCGCGCTGCCAGCTCCGCTGCAACGGGGGACTCGGATATCGAAGAACTGCAAGAGGAAATGGAGGAGTCCGACGCGAAAAGCATGTTATCTGCCACAGCACTTTCGCAAAGTGACGTGAACAGCTCGGAGATGGAAGACAGCTTGCTGGACGGGGAGCAACCAATCCTGAGCGCAATATCTCTGATGCTTCAGTCAGCAGTGCTCCCGTTACGCCAACTCGTCGTTGAGAGACAACCTCAGGGATTGGCAGACCTCGGACGATATGGGTACGTCAGGGAAGTCTGAACGCTCTCATGTTGGTGGTGCTTCAGATAAATCTGCACAAATATAAAGTATTTTCGGCTTTCTAAATGCAACATGGAAGTGGTCCTCATCCAAGAACCCTGGGTCAACAGCTTGAGGATCTGCGGATTGGGGACTATTGGCTTCAAGCTCATTCGAGTTAGCAAGGAGGGCAAGGTCAGAATCTGCATTTTGGTGAAATGTGAGCTTCTTAAAATAAGAATGCACACAAGCTTTTTCCTTGATTTGAATTCAGCTTCAAACGATGAGGTAACGTATTTGTATGCTGTAAAGGCTGCAGAACAGGAAAAATTGCTATTATTTAGTTAAAATAATACATTTTCATAAAAATCTTACCAAATATACAATTAATTTTTCAAAATAAAAATAAAACAAACTTCAAAAGCTTTCAGTGTTGCTGTAATTTTGTTCGTATCAAGAATATTGGTTTTTACTACCATTTTCATACGATTTTGAAAAGAAGTAGCACTGTCAATCAGAGAAGGAAGCATGAAGCCGAGAAGTGTCAAAAACGTTTCGGACTGCCGTTTCACGTATTGCCGGTTCTGCGAGAACGGTATTTGTACCTGTACAATACCCTTCGTACCGAAACGACCCGGGTTGTTTTTTTTATAATGACTCGGCCAAGAGCAATACATTTCGAAGTGACCCTGTCTAACGCGTCACGATTCCCTCACCTATTGTCATCCCCGGAACAGCCCCTTGCAGCACGGCTGCTCCTTATTCTCTTGATCCGGGCTGGCATTGAGCCAAATCCTGGCCCAAGAGAATGGTTCTGCTGCGTTTGTCGGAAGAAAATATATACAAGACGATCACACTCAGTACAGTGTGCATCATGCAAAGGTTGGTTGCACAAATCTAGTTGCTCCGGACTAGATCCAAAAACACATCGGCCCATTAGTTTCTATAAAAATTTTGTGGCGCCCTGCTGTTCACGCCCAAGGACGTCCCGAGGCAAGCGACGCTCATATGTTGCTTTATCGCCCTCTAATAATAATCAAGTCTCCACGACCTGTAATAATTATATTGCCCAGCAGAATATATGTGTTCCCGGCTGTAGCTTACTTCCTAGTGCATCAACAGCACAAGCACCCACTCATGGCTACTTTCTTCGTAGCACATCAGTTGATGCTTGTAGCACTACTGAGCTTCAGCCCCCGTCTCTAAACTCTTTAATAACTTCTTCCGGCACTAGCACGAATGAAAGTCAAGTCCATCAACTTCTGGTCCCTCACTCTTCGTGCACTGTATGTCGGCACAGGATATATGCGTCTGTGGCATCGGTCAAGTGCAACTCCTGCCTAGGCCTGTGTCACCTTCGCATATGTTCTGGGCTCGCAAACAGAAATCTCTGGACTGATGTGTTTGTCGCGCCTTGCTGTCGAGTTGTGCAGCCCTCAACGCCGACGGTTGTACACTCATCTAATAGTGAACGAATTCCGCCGGCTTCAGGACTGCAACGGAGATCAATATCGCGACATAACCTACCACCATCTGGGCGAACACATCAGTCTTTAACTCCCAGAGTGGCCATTGCCTCTCCTTAGCAATTTAAATTGTTGCAATTTAACTGCAACGGCTTGACCGGCAAGATAGCGGAGATAACCACATTTATGCAGCTACATAAAATCAAAATTGCTGCAATCCAGGAGACAAAACTTGGCCCCCACTCGAATCTCCGAGCGAGTGGAGGCTACCACGTACTCCGGCATGATCGTACGGACGGCGGAGGTGGTCTCGCGTTCCTTGTACACCATACGGTGCAGTATAGGGAATTTGATATCAACACTGACCAAAGTGACTTACCTTTAGAGTGTCAAGGTATAGTTATACAAGCTGGTGGCGTTGATCTCGAGCTAATCAATATATACATTCCTCCCGTCACCTGCTGCCCCAGAAGTTATCGTCCTGACCTTAGGGCGTTTCTTTGTGGCGATAACCGTATCATCATGGGCGATTTTAATGCCCATCATGATATGTGGCATTCACACCTTTCTGTGGACGGCAGAGGACGGGAATTAGCCGAGCAAATTGATAACTCCTCTTTCTGTACTGTGAACGGAGACACCTCAACTAGGATGGCTGTTAACTGCAGTAGCTCCCCGGACCTAACTATTGTTATCCCGGGGTTAATTAACAGCATCAACTGGCAACCTATGGTGGCCCTGTCATCCGACCACCTGCCTATCATCCTGTCTGTCGATCGTGCCACGGATTTTATCACGTCGGAGAAAAGAACTTACGTGAATTTCAAAAAGGCCAATTGGGTCGGCTTTTTGGAATTCACGGAGAGCTCCTTTGGTGATCTTCCCATTCCCACTGACGTACACGTTGGCGAGCGTAACATACGTGAGGTCATTAAAAAGGCTACAGCCCGTTTTATACCAGCTGGTAGGATAAAAGATATTAGGCCTAACTTCCCAGCTGAGGCCGCAGCCTTGGCCAACGAACGTGACCTCATACGCAACATCGATCCATCTGACCCACAGATCGGTGATCTCAACGTGGAAATCAGAAGGCTGGTTAACGAACACAAACAAACCAAATGGGAGGAGCACCTCAGGTCTTGTAACCTCTCTACCGGTGTTGGGAAATTATGGTCCACCGTCAAGTCCTTGTCGAATCCTTCGGGTCCACCAAAAAATGTCGACATTACCTTTGGTGACAAGACAATAAATGACCCCAGGAAATGTGCATAGGCTTTTTGTCGACAATATGTCCCACACCCTGCGCAAGACAGGGCTAGACGTGGAATCTTCAGGCGTGCGCATAAACATAAAAACTATGCCCCCGTTCCCATCACCGCTACAGAGGTTCAAGAGGCCATCCGGAAGGCCAAAAACTCCAAAGCCATCGGCCCTGATGGCATAGCCATGGTGCATCTAAACACATCGGCCTAGCGGGAGTCAAATATTTAACGGCCGTCTTCAATTTGTCTCTAATCACAGCTGTCATACCCGACAAATGGAAGCAGGCAACTGTGATCCCACTACTAAAGCCTGGCAAGCCAGCTAACGTTGGGGAGTCATATCGCCCGATATCACTCCTCTCGCCAGTAGTAAAGACACTTGAGGCGGTCCTACTCCCGCTCTACACATCACACTTGATGTTAGCCGAGCACCAACATGGCTTCAGGAAAGGTAGGAGCACAACTTCTGCTCTAAATGTCATAAACACTCAGATAACTGACGGTCTTAATCAAAATAGGCCTAATGACAGGACGGTTCTAGTTGCACTTGATTTGAGTCAAGCTTTTGACACAGTAAATCATGGGCAACTTGTAGCTGATTTGGAAGACTCGTCACTCCCCCCCTGTCTAAAGCGTTGGACCGCCAATTATCTCAGTGGTCGTCGGTCGTCTGTTGTATTTAGAAACAAAAAATCTAAAGCCAGGAAGATAAAACAAGGGGTACCACAGGGTGGTGTCCTCTCCCCGTTATTGTTTAACTTCTATATTTCGAAGCTTCCTCCTCCACCAGAAGAAGTTACGATTGTTTCTTACGCAGACGATTGCACGATATTGGCAACTGGTACTTCCGTTGATGAGCTGTGCTCCAAAATAAATGGTTATCTCCCCTCTCTAGTCGAGTTCTTCACTGCCCGAACCTTGACATTGTCGCCAACAAAGTCTTCGGCGACCTTATTCACGACGTGGACGGCGCAGGTTGGCATGGAATTAGAAATCTATGTAGGTGATCATAAAATACTGTCGCTCACCCAAAAATTTTAGGAGTGACTTTTGACACCATGCACACTTTCGCTGCCCATTCAGCTGCAATTGTCTCAAAATTACAGAGCCGCAACAAAATCCTCAAGTCACTAGCCGGCAGTACTTGGGGTAAAGACAAAGAAACGTTGTTGGTAACGTACAAGGCAATTGGTCGGCCGATCCTGAACTATGCGTCGCCGATATGGTCGCCGGGGCTTGCAGACGTTCACTGGAGTCAGCTTCAGGCCTGTCAAAACACCGCGCTCAGAACCGCTACGGGGTGCGTCCTTATGTCACCTATATCTCATATACATAATGAGGTGGAAATGCTTCCAGTTAGGGAACATAATGAAATGCTAAACAAGCAGTACCTACTGAACTGCTGTAAACCACAGCATCCCGGTAGACAACTGCTTGAACTCATTCCGCCTCCTAGGACCATAAGGTCGCATCTACGTAAACATTTTGATGAGATCCGTCACTATATAACAACGCCGTTTGATCTACAGGTGCACAAACAGGCTTTGGGGCATATCCATACAACGTCTGTTGGCCATTACTCTGCGCTCTGTCCGCTAAACAATGTCTTACATGCCGCTACACCTGGCATTTCTGAAGAGGAGCGTCATCTTCCTCGAGAGACAAGGGTCACTCTGGCTCAATTACGCTCTGGATATTGTAGTAGGTTAAATTCCTACATATCTAGACTGAACCCTGATGTGCCGAATGTATGTCCGGCATGCGGCTCGTCCCCCCACAATACCAATCACTTATTTTCTTGCTCATTTGAGCCCACTCTTCTAACACCCATCTCTCTTTGGTCCAATCCTATTGAAACTGCTAGTTTCCTTGGACTCCCGTTAGAAGATATTGATGACAATTAGGTTAAGGAAAAATACGCGTTGGGCAGGACTACACATCGTTACAACAACAACAACAACTGCTTAACCTTATATTATTAAACAATGATTAAACCATTAATGTTCTTGCTGGGCAATGCTAAATGTGAAACACAGGCAGGGTTGCTATTTAGAGGAACTGTGGATTGTATTGCTCGGCAAATGATGTCAAATGCGATGGAATTCCAAATTTGAAAAATTAGATTTGTATGGAAAAAGCGCCAAATTTGTAAATGTAAATGTACTATATAATGTTATTCCAAATTTGAAAAATGAGATTTTCATGGAAAAAAGCGCCAGATTTGCAATTCTTCGCCAAATTTTCCAAATTTGGTGCAGTGTAAATGTACTATTATAAAAACGATTTAATGAAAATCAAATTCGAGTGAAAAAAATGCAGAGACAACGTCAAATAGCCAAAATTAACAGTATTGAAGTGGTTTTACTAAACTATAACAACTACTTCTAACTGGTCCCAATATTATCTTTAATTTATCCTACCGTTTACATATGTTTTTTGATTATTTAGTTTAAATATACATATGTATTCCTTTTACATTTCGAACACATATAGGGTTGCCAGACGTCTTTCTGTCGGAAGGACATGTCCTTCATTTTATTGCAACGTCCTTCCCTGTCCTTCCAAAAGAAAAAGTGTAGAAGTGTCCTTCTTTTTCCGTTTTTTTTTTATGGGGGCCTGAGATTAGTATCTAGTTATACTAAAATTAAAGAGCTACAAAACAGCATACTCGAAAAAAATCTTTTTGATCAGATTCGTCGAGTTTCGCGAAGGTTTTTTGGAATTTTGGACAAAGATTTAAGTGCAAAATTATATATTATCATCTATATTTTCATGAAAAATTTAAGAAATTTTTAGTGTTGTATTATCTATGCGTTTAGACACTTCGTCTTTAGACGTCGTCGGGTTTATGTCATAAAACAATAAAATATTTAAAAAGTTCGTTTAATAAAACATAAGTGTACTATCTTAAAATTAAAATTAAACAACTATGAACATATACACAACAGTTCGCAAAAAAACTAAGTAAAAACGGAACTTAAAAATAAACTTATACAATTAGCGATTTCGTCTCCACAAACGTGAAATTTACAACCAATAATTTGGTATCGTTTTAAAAATTAAAATTAAAATTAAAATTAATTAAAAATTAAAATTACACAAAATTTGCAAAATAACCGAACATACTCGTATGAGGAAATAAAATTAAAAAAAAAGTAAAAAGAAAATTACTAAAAAAAACACATATGCACATTGCATGAGATAGCGGGTCTCATAATACCACTTTTTGCAGAAAATAATACATATCTTTGGTCATAAGCAATAACAGCCCAAGTCGACTTAAGAAATCAGACCAGTTGAAATTTTTCCTGGCGAATTTTCGTAACAAAACTGTTTTATAATTATGGCAAACGTATTGGATTTAATTGTTTGTAAAGAAAGTAAAAAAGACCAATGAAAGTCTTGAAAAATGTCTCGATGTTGCTATTCAAAATCACCAGCAAAAATTTCAACTGGTCTAATTTCTTAAGTCGACTTAGGCTGTTATTGCTTATGACCACAGATATATACACACTAGGGTGATTCAAAAAAAATGTCGGCTTGGTCTTACCCGTTAAAAAGTTAGTTATTGATGAGAAAATAAGCCTTGCAAAAAATTAGCGCTCTAACTTAACCCTTAGGGGTGGCTATTTTTTTCGCCCTTTCCCATACATTTTGTATGGGGAAAAATTACATTTTTTTCAAAGTGAATTTTCTTTTAATTTTTGAAACTTTTTTGAAAATATTTTTACATACTCTTAAAGTTGAAGCTTTGAAAAAATACCATTTTTCCCCATACAAAATGTATGGAAAAGGGCGAAAAAAATTAGAGCGCTAATTTTTTGTAAGGCTTATTTTCTCATCAATACCTAAAGTTTCAGGAGGTAAGACCGAAAAAAAAACAACTACAACCACAACCAAGAGTATGTTATAACCTGCATTTTGGGACATCAAATTCCCTGCATAAACTGTACTTCAACTGGAACCAAGTTTCCAATAAAACAACAAATTAAACACTTACTCAAACAACCACAACTTACAAACAAAAACTATGAAAAATTAAACGACAATTAATAAACAATTTGCAAAAAATTAAACAAAACACACCTCCACCTAAACAACACGGCATTTTTTCACGAATAACAACGAAGAAAAAAGGAAGAACTCAACACCCTATCAAACAACTAAAAAACCCACCACAATTATACAAATTCACTTTTATCCTCACATAACAACTTTAAACATATGACCAACTATATATAGTATGACCCAACCGGCACTTTGAGGGACATACCAAACTCTCTTACCAGTATTTCAAGTATGTGCCCGACTGTCGTTGTAGCGATTTGATATGACCGGTGGAACCTTTTAGGTCATGTCTGCGGTGACCATCCGTTCTGTTTTTGGCAGAACAGTTCTGTTTTTAAGGAGCTTGTTCTGCGTATTTTTTTTCTAAGGAAAAATAACATAAATGTTCTGTTTTTAAGCAAATGTTCTGTTTTTGTTCTGCTTTTTTGTTCCGGCAACCTTTTTTAACAAATGCAATGAGTAGCTACAAGTGCTACTTTGGACTGAGTAGGCAATTGAGAAGTAAAGTCCTCTCTCGAAGAACAAAGATCACGCTCTATAAGTCTCTCATCATACCTGTCCTGATGTATGGCTCAGATTCATGGACAATGTCAAGAGAAGATGAGATGGCCCTTGGAGTATTTGAGAGAAAAGTTCTCCGGAAGATTTATGGTCCTTCCCGTGATGCCAACGGCGAGTATCGAAGGAAATTTAACGATGAGCTGTACGAGCTCTACGCAGATCTGACCATAGTCCAGCGAATTAAAGCCCAAAGACTCCGCTGGCTGGGCCATGTTATGCGAATGGACGAAGAAGCTCCAGCACAGAAGGTTTTCCTATCGGCGCCTGAATTCGGCAGCAGAGGAAGGGGGAGGCCTCGACTGAGATGGAAACAACAGGTGGAGGATGACTTGAACTCCCTTGGGGTTTCCAATTGGCGTCAGTTATCGCTAAAAAGGAATGACTGGCGTGCTTTGATATGCAACGGCCAAAATCGCTTAGGCGGTTAAGCGCCAATAAGTGATGATGATGAATGAGTAGCTCTGTAAAGTTAGTTTGCTTCAAAACTTTATGAAAAATTTAAAATCTTTCAAAATAGTTTAAAAATAATTTAGTTTGTTTAACGCGGTCAAGTGCTTCAGCGAAATCAAAAATAAAGTATGTTAAAATGCAAAAACGTACCAAATTTGGAAGTTCCGTACCCGGAAAAAAATTCGTACCAAAAATGGTACATTTCCGCGGTTATGGTAGGTTTTAAATTAACAAGGAAATGTCTCTCACCATCAAGAAATACTATTCACAAAGAGGAAAAATATATTTAAAAAAAATTACTTTAAATTGATGCACTTTGGTTGAAATTATTTGAGATTGCAATTTCAATGTTTCTAAGACGTTGCAACATTTTTTACTGCAAAGAGATGATTACGCCGTGAAAAACACACATTCCAAATATTGAGAGTGTAACCCCAAATAGTTTATAGTATAGGCATATAGCAAGCGCTTTCTCCCTGGCGACTACTGGTTTATAGCCGGGTAGGGAAATTTTCACGTGAAGGCAATACCAAGCCTTAAGTAAAAAGAGTTCTGTTTTTTCCAAAAAAATTATGGTCACCGTAGTCATGTCATCCCTGCACCCGAAAGGAAGAAGAAGATGGGTAACGAGAAGTGATAGGCATCATCAAAGAGAATATATCAACAAGAGCCACCACTCGTATGAAAGCAACGAACAAGATCGATGCCGTTTTCTTTCAGGGTTTCGGTAATTTCGAGAACTGAAATAACACAAGAGTCGAAACAAAAATTTACCAGCTATCGAATTTACAAAACTGAGGAAAACAAAATTACCGAAACCCTGAAAGAAAACGGCATCCATCTTTTTCCTTGCATTTATAACGAGTGACGGCTCTTGTTGATATATTCTCTTTGATATTAGTCGCCTCCAGTCAGGGCCGTCGGCAGGATTTCCGGGCCCGGGGGGATCGAAATTTCCGGGCCCCCTATATGAAGTATTTTTTTTTTAGTGAACTCATTTTTTATTTAAAAGTAATACATGTATACAAGAAGGTTTTATACATATGTGGCTAAACTTATAAATTAACTTTTCTTGATTTTTTGGCGGCGAAATTCCGAATTAAAGCATTGTAGTCTAGTTGCCTTGCTAAACGAGATTCTATACAAAGAGTAGCTAGCCCAGAAACACGATCTTGTGCAGAGCACGAGCGCTGAAAGTTCTTTATCCTCGCAAGAACACTAAATGAGCGCTCAGCACCAGCAACTGTGACAGGTATTGTGCAAAATAAACGCAGCGCGATACAAATATTTGGAAAAAGCGTTTGTAAATCCTGAGAAAAAATTGCATTCAACAAATTGAATGGTGTAAGGGCTATTTCAAAATTAGTTTCGTATATGTGTTTCAAATGGATTATTTCATCTTCTAAACCCTTTTTAACGTCAAATTCATGTACTTTCACAAAAATCGTAGCATAATTTCGAAGTTCGTCTTCTTCCATCGTTGGGAATTGCCATAAAAAAGCAAATGTTGTATTCAGCTTTTTCATGCCTTCAAATCGACGAGAAATTCCTGAAATCACTGAATCCACTATGACTAAAAATGTGTTCCTTTTGAAATCAGTTATGGCATCTCTTTGATGTTCATCTGAAGATATTCGGAGTCTGTTCTTTCTGGTTAAAGGGAAGGATGTTGAAACATCTAATCCGCTGGCTACGTTCTCACATTCACGCAAAATGCTGTCCCATTGGTTACGAATGACTTGTAAATCTGAGAGTAAGCTGTCAAGATTTTTTACTTCAATATCGACAGTGACGTCTGTGCCTTGTAGAATAACGCTTCTTTCATTGATGGAGCTCAAAATCTTGCACCAAATCGACGACATGAGGATACACTCAAACTTGGTTATGTACATTAGGACTCCGTTTATATCACTCCTAGTTTCTGTAGTCAAATCGAATTTAGTTAATTCTTCTAGAGCGTTTTGCAATCCTTTGAGATGTTTTGCAAAGGGTTTGACTGCGTCGATTCTTGCAGACCATCTTGTGTCTGAGAGTTTGTGAAGTGAACCTGGTACATGTTTTTTGAGAATTTCCCAACGTTTTGCACTACTGCTGAATATGTTAAAACACTTTTGAACCACTCCGAAAAAGGTGATTGAGGCTGTACAACATTCTGCAGCTACGACACCGCACAAGTTCAGACTGTGAGCGGCGCAGGGCGAATAAACGGCTTTCGGATTTTTCTTGATAATATGACTTTGTGCACCATTAATTTCACCTTTCATGTTACTACCGTTGTCATATCCCTGCGCACAACATTCTTTCAAAGGAATGTTATATTTTTCCAGAGTATCACAAATCAAATTGGCGATTTCTGCTCCAGTTTTTTTAGTGTAATCGACGAAACACAGAAATCGTTCTTGGATAGTAAAAGTCTTTCTCAAAGAGTTAAAATTAAGGTATCGCAAAACAAAAGTGTTTTGCTCGTCATTACTCGTATCGGTCGTAGCATCGACGATAATAGAAAAGTATTTGGCCTTCTTTCCTTCTTCTAATATTACTGAAATTACGTGTTGAGCACAAATATCTATGAACTCATTCTGAATAGATGCAGAAAGATAATGCACTTGGAGACGTTTGTGTTCTTGTTGAGCGAATCTAACTTTTTCCAAATGCTCGCGAAGTATTGGATCGTAATAGCTGATGTGCTCCAGGATACCCAAAAAATTACCGTTGTTTGGTTCTCCTACAAGATTGCTTCCACCTCTCAAAGCTAATCCTCTTTCACCAAGGAAAATAATGGCGTGCAGAATCCGCTGTAAGATTTCTTGCCATTTTTTAGTTTTGCTGATAATATACTCATCAAGAAGTCTATCAAGTGAGCTGTCATTCTGGATACGACGTTGCGTTGAGCGCCATTGAAGGAAGCACTGAACGTGATCGGGGTTTCTTTCGTGTCCTGGCAGTTTGTCATACAATTTTTTCCATGATTGATGTTTCGAATATCCTTCTGGACTACAAAGCTTAGAACTATTTAGCTTATTAGTATTTAGTAATCGACAAGGTAAACAGTAAAATGCATCCATGCTGCTACTCCATACCAACCAATCGCGATTGACGATTTCACCATTAGGTTATGTATATTAGCGAGAGCGGAAATGGCTCATTTAATCGATCACGTGGAAAAAAAGCAGGCATTTTCGCGTGACCACGACGAACGACTTCGTTTACTATATCGGGCGGCACAAACTCGGTTTTTAAGGTTCCAATATCGTAATCGTAGAGATAGTGTTGATCGTTTTGTGATGCGTCTGGTGAATTTGTTTTTATAGCCTTATCTTCTCCGTCAGAAATTGGCTCTTTTTCAATTATTTCTGTAGAACAGTCTTTAGAGTTAATGGTTTTTTCGGGATTCTCAGTTTTTCTCATAGCTTCAGTTATATTTCCCGAAGAATCGGAAGCGCTTATATTAACACTGGAACTGGCTGTAGAAGTCATAAGCTGCAAATCTCTCTCAGGTGTTTGATCGTGGCTAATATCAGTAGTATTATTCTGTGTTTCGTCGATTTTCCCGGCATTTGAGTTGCCGAAACTAAATCCAAAAAGGGTTTTTTGTTTTTTTGCCATTTCTTTTTCATTTTTTTCTTCTGTTCTCGTTCTTTTCGCTTTTGAGCTCCAGATTTGTGGCTATACATTATGAGTTCAGACTGAAAATGTTAGTTAATTTAACAAACAATCAATAAATACAGTATAATGTGGGTTTGAGCCTAAATTTTAAATTTTTTTGTACTACATACATGACCAAACCAAATATGGTTTCAAATTTAAACTAGACCAGTTTTCAAGAAAATTCGTTAAGTGAATAGGGTTTAAATTTTAAACCAGTAATTTTTTAACAATTTTTTAAAGAAAAAATAATAATTTGTCCGTTGGCTGGGACTCGAACCAAGACTCCCCGCAGCATGCCGGTCTGCTCTACCACTGAGCTACATCGCACACATAAATTTTGTGGACAAAATTCAATCTTGAATAAGCTTTCAAAAATAAATGAAAGCAAAACAAAAATTTTAAACAAAAAAGTTTTAATTTTAAACCGAAAAGTTTTAATTTTAAACCGAAAAAATAAATAAAAAAATTAAAATATTCCAAAAAAAGTTTAAAAAAATCGCTTAAACTTTAGACGGGCTTAAAATTTAGGCTCATTTTTTTAACCGTGTAGTTGGCCACTCATATTTACTTCATACTTCAAAAAATTATTTCTGTCATAATAAGTATAAAGAATAACGATACTAAAAAATGATTTCTATAATTATGGAGATATTGCAAAATCAGTTAATAAATTTGTAGAAAAGTGGGCGGTGTCACGGTATATAAAATTTTCATTTGACAATTTCTGAATGTATTTAGATATACATATGTAAGCTTTAATAAAGATTTGCACAATTAAAGAAAATTAAGCTGGGTGGGGCACTTACCTGGTTTATAAATAAATCAAATAAAAATAATTTCACTTTCACTTTCTGCTTAAGTTCTGTCTTCACTCACTAAAAACACACTAATTACTCCACTTGCAGCATACTGAGCTGATAAACACACTCAATTAATTTTCCTTAAAAAATCAAATTTCCAAGGAAATCTAAGTTTGAATTCTAAACTATCAAAAATATGATGCTGAAATATCACGGAATTTATGTACACGGTTGCCAAAGGCCTAAAAGAGAAGATTACCAAGCTGTTGAAAAAAACCCAAAAAATTACCAAGATGTTCAAAACGCAGGTTCATTGTGTTAACAAAGAAAATAACAATTTAAAAAATATATTTTACTTCGTATGCTTCACATATCAGCTTTTAACTTTAATTCAACGATATCGGCATTACAACATAAAATAACTTTTTTCAAATTATAAACACATCTGCACAATGAAAACTGTTAAATAATTGGAGACACTTCTTTCTAGCGTCACATATTTTTCTGTCAAAATACAAAATTATATGCCCTTTTTATTCAAAGCCGTCTCATACTTGCTACGAAAAAGTTTCAATGCAAGAGCAAAAACAAACTTGACAAGCGAGTAAAATTCTTAGCAATCATATGCAAAGATTCTTAACTCGAAGCGACTTATTCTTAATGAATTTCAAAAAACTCCATATTTTCAAATAAGGGTTTTTGGTTCGTTAAGGATACATTTGAGTTCAGCTTTATGGTATTGATAGTATGAAATTCAAAACTATTTCGTAACCTAGTTTTAAATAAGCTTAGTTCGAAAAATTTCCGTTCCGCAGTAGCTGAGCTGTGTGAAAAGATTATTAAATAAACGACAAAAAAAACCACCTACTTTGGTACTTAATTACAGAATTTGGCAACAGTGTGCGATTTGATTCGAAATAACGACGAAGCTAGTTTGTGCACTTTTTATCTTGTTTATCTTATTTTATCTGTTTAGTTTATATATTTACCGGAAACAAAGTAAAAAAAAGCGTAGATACAAACTACGGTCGGAAACTCGGATAGATTGTATGGTTGCTATTGGAATAAGAAGTCATTGTATGGTGAGAATATTCAAATATTGCGTGGTGAAATTGCGATTTATAGGGCAAGCATGAACGAATATGGGACAAGTGTTGTACAAAAATAATCGAATTATGCGGCGCTGTTAATTTTTTCCGAGTTATTCAAATTCCCGGGCCCCTAAAAAATGCCGGGCCTGGGGGGTTTCCCCCCTGTCCCCCCCCCCCCCCCCCCCCCCCCTCTTGGCGGCCCTGCCTCCAGTGTTGCCATTTTAGCTATTTTGTGGCTAAATTTGGCTATTAATTTCGACGTTTATCTATAGAAATTTGGGTTTAGCTATTGAGTCAGAATTCCTGAAACCGGTCACTAAAAATTGGTCGGTTTTGTTTTTAAAGTTAAATGTGGTTAATGTGTAGCTCGTGAGTATTGGAAGTGATTCCCAAAATATAAAGTCAAAAAAGTAATTATTGTGCTAATTATTTACATAAATAATTTGTTACAATTTTTTTCGTTTTGCTATATCTAATAATCTATTTGCTCAAATGTTATGAAATTTTCACAGCTTGTTTCTATTTTGTCGAAGTTTGTAATATAATTTTTTTTTATTGCGAATTCTTTTAAATTTTTTTATTTACAAAAATTTTTTATGCAAATTTTTTACAAAATGTTCTGGACCAAAAAGAAAAATTCAAAATATTCTTTGAACTTTATGTAATAACACATAAAAATTTCAAAGTGTGCTGATTTTTTGTTTAGAAGATACGATGAAAAAAAATATCAACGAATCTTGCTACACAGTAATCCTGAACGAAGATTAGGTTGGCCTAAACTGACACCAAAAACTGAAAACGCCATATCGTCTGGGATGTTGTCCTGAGTACGAATCACTTTGCTTTGAAGTCCTAGCTGGTCCTTTTGGAAAATATGCACTTTTTTGCATTATTACAGCATATAAAACATTGGAAATAAACAACTCAGCCAAAAACTAAAAATGCCAATTCGTCCTTCGACCTTAATATGCACATTTTTTTTGCTAAAATACAGTATTTGTTAAAAAATAGAACATGCGATTTTCTTGGTTGCTATGGAAACTAAATGTTTTTATGTACCTTCCACCTTGAGGTCTATTCGAAGAACTTCAACTCCCAACACCGATTAAAGATCTGAGCAGCACGGGCTTTGTGGTGATGATGTATGTTTGAATAATTTTTCTACCGGGTTTTGGTATATACATAAAATGAGGAGCTTCAAAACAAAACGCAATAAATTATCACCTATTTTTTTTTGAGATATTGATGGGACTCGACTTCTCCTTCTGAAATCTATTTAACAACATATAGCTGTAAAAAACTGGCAATTTAGCCATTCTGTGTCGCCATTAAAAATATTAAAAATACGATTCACAACAAAACGCAATAACTCCATACGATTTCTATATTTACTAAAGTGAAAACTAAACTATATATAGATTTTTTATTTTGAAGTGACACATAAAAACGCTGAAACACGTAAACTCTATTTTTGGCCGTAGATTATGATGGTGACCTCATTTTTTCTATAAGAGGTCATTTTTGCAAAATATTGCGATTTTTTTGCATTATCGTTACTTAGTCCCTGCAAAAATCGTTGGATTATGTGTTCCAATTTTTCGATATTGGAGTACTCCAATAGTGATCCTTTGTATACCTCATCGGACCACCTTCAACTTTTTGAAAGCCGATCATTGCTCGTGCCTTATCGACGAAAATCACGACACAATCGCTCTGACAGTATATACTCCAAGGGGTAATAACATTCGGGTAGTTTGCAACAAGGACTGAAACCGAAACCGTTATTTTTTTCTGAAAAAGAACGAAACCGAAACCGTTTCAAAAGCCGGAACCGATTGCAAACGGTTTTTAATTTTTTTGTGGACACATTTTTTTTTTAAAGCGTCTATCTGGAATAATTTTCATGGAAAATGGTTAAGAAAGACACTTTTTGACCTCAATATCAAAATTCCGAAAGAATTGAACTATAGGCGAATGAATTGGCATTTTTAGTTTTTGACTGAGTTGTTTTTTTCCAATTAACCCCTTAGGTGCAATGTGTTATATGCTATAAAAATGCAAAAAAGTGCATATTTTCCCAAAAGGCCCAGCTAGGATTTCGAAGCAAAGTGATTCGTGATCAGGACAGGATCCCAGACGATAAGGCGTTTTCAGTTGTTGGTGTCAGTTTAGGCCAACCTATCTTTGTTCAGCAGCACTGTGTAGCAAGACTCGTTGATATTTTTTTTGTCATATCTTCTAAACTAAAAATCCGTACCCAGCCGACCAACGCTCACGAAAATGCCTAAGTTTTCGAAGCTTTAGCAATAATTTTCCTGACAAATGTATCGAGAATGGGTTCCGCAAAACTATCGTAAAAGTATTACCGTTCGCCCAGTTTGTGGCAGCAGAGCTCACTTTCTCGATATCAGATTATGATACATTTTCCGATTCGTTTTCGTGTCGTAAATGGATTGCTAACGGAACTGGTTTCGGTACGTTTACACTATCGAGAAAGTACGCAAACAGTATCAAATACGATTCGTATTTGAGCTGTAAATGGACTACTGACGGATCTTGTTTCGGTACCATTTCACTATCGAGAAAGTATCGCAAACAGTATCAAATACGGATCGAGAATTTTTACGATAACGATAAGTTCCACATCGTTCCACATTCAAAATTTACACTTTTTTTTTTAAATTTTTTGTTTTATTTTAAGTATTATAGTAAAATATCGTTTTAATCATAAAGATTAATACAAATAGATATAACTAGATAATTAATGTACATTGAGTAAATGTTTAAAACAATCGTTGGTTTGGATAAGTGTTCGGCACAGAGTGTCGCCCTGGAGTTTCTACCTGCCAGATATAGCCATACAGAGGAGTCTTCCTCAAGTCCTGTCAGTTTATTATTTATATTCAAAGGATATAAAAAACTTACTTATGTAGGATTCGAAATAAATCATGCCCATTACCTTCTTCCTCAAAGCGTTCTAGGAAAAAACGGCGAGCTTCTGCTATTTTAGCATTTTTAATTCAACTAATTTTTTTCATTTAATTGACAGAAAACATGAAGCTTGATAAAAAAATATTAACATCCGATTAATTTGCGAGACTCGTATATCAAGCGAACTTTCAAGTTACGAGAAACTATCGCAACTCTCGTAAGCTCTCTAACATCCGTTTTAAACCCGAGATTCTTATATCTAACGAACTATCTAGTCACGAAAAACTATCCCAATTCTCTTAAGCTCTCTAACATCCGTTCTAAACCCGAAACTCTTATATCTTACGGACTTTCAAGTCGCGAGAAACTATTACAATTCTCTTGAACTTCCTAACATCCGTTTTAAAACCGAGACTCTTGTATCTAACGAACTTTGAAGCTACGAGAAACTATCATAAATCTCCGATGTTCGTTTAAATAGGATTCTTGGTCGGGTGGGTACACTTTAAAATTGTTATATCCCACCCGACCAACGCTCACGAAAATACCTAACTTTTCGAAGCTTTAGCAATAATTTTCCTGAAAAATGTATCGAGAATGAGTTCCGCAAAACTATCGTAAAAATATTACCCTTCGCCCAGTTTGTGGCAGCAGAGCTCACTTTCTCGATAGCAGATTTTGATACATTTTCCGATTCGTTTTCGTTCCGTAAATGGATTGCTAACGGATCTGGTTTCGGGACGTTTTCACTATCGAGAAAGTTACGCAAACAGTATCAAATACGATTCTTTTTTGTGCTGTAAATGGACTACTAACGGATCTTGTTTCGTTACGGTTTCACTATCGAGAAAGTACCTAAAACAGTATCGAAAACGGCTCGAGAATGTTTACGCTTACGACCAGTTCTAACTCGTTCCATATTTACAATTTACACATCTTTTTAGTTAAAATCATTGGGGCATAATAATAAAGTCGAGCTAAAGTAGGCACTAAAGTTGGTGAAAGATTTTTGACACCATTTCCAACGGTCTATCTGTCAAAAAAGCTGACGCTTACTTTAGTGCATACTTTATCTCGACTATGACTATGCCCCATTTGTTTATTTTAATTTATATAGGTAACATAAAGAAGTATGCCGTTTTGATTATAAACATAATACAATTCGAATTCGTTAATTAGTTTATAGTAATTAAGCTAATAAAAATCGATGGTCTTGAAGGAACGCCACCCTTGAGTTTGTAGCTGCTAGGTACTTGACGTATTGGGGAAACAAAGATTTTTCTGCGACAGTTCGTTTTATGAAAATCCTAAGGACATTTAAACAATTATTAGATTAGGTGAAATGTTTAATACTCCAAAGCTAGCAAACACTTGCATATTTACCTCGATTCGCCAACGAATAATCATGTCCATTATGCATTGTCTAGCAGATTTCCCGGTAAACTTTTAGACTCCTGACCACAAATGTGTCTCTTCATCTTTCATAATTGAATTAATTTTTAATTTATTTGACGCAAAACAGAAAGGTTTGAAAAGTAAACACGCGTTTTAAACCCGAGACTCTTATATCTAACGAACTTTCAAATTACGAGAAACTGTCGCAACTCTCTTAAGCTCTCTAACGTCCGTTTTAAACCCGAGACTCTTATATCTAGCAAACTATCCAATTACGAGAAACTACCGCAATTCTCTTAAGCTCTCTAACATCCGTTCTAAACCCGAAACTCTTATATCTAACGAACTTTGAAGTTACGAGAAACTATTGCAATTCTCTTGAACTTCCTAACATCCGTTTTAAATCTGAGACTCTTGTATCTTACGAACTTTGAATCTAAGAAAAACTATCATAAATCTCCGATGTTCGTTTAAATAGGATTCTTGGTCGGGTGGGATGTTTTTACATAAAGTTCAAAGAATATATGTATTGAATTTTTTACAGAAATTTTGTTGCTCCAGAGCGACATTTTGCAAAAAATTTCCATAAAAAATATTTATTTAGAAATAAAAAACTTGAAAAGAGTTCGCAATAAAAAATGCATTACAGACTACGGAAAAATAGTAAAAAGCTGTGAAAATTTCATCACATTTGAGCAAATTGATTATTAGATATAGCAAAACGAAGAATAAATTTCAACAAATTATTTATGCTAATAATTAGCACAATATATTTTAAATAATATATAAAGGTACCAAAAAACGCGTCCCGATGCCAGGAATGTGAATCGGAAACCGTAAATTTAATTTTTTGTTTTTGTAAAAAGTTATGATAAAAAAACGGGAAAATGATGCGCGTCCGATCTCAATTAAGGGGCTGGATCCATGGAATTTATGCGCAGAACACCTCTCCTTAGCCGGTCCAACACCGGCTATGCCATGCCAAGTGTTTCTGCGCAGAACACTAATGTGATTACAACAACCACATGAAAATTTGCTACTTTTATTGCAAATATATCGCAAACCACCACTGAAGATAATAGTAATCCGGTTTCGGATTCCCATTCTTGGCAACCGAGGCGCGTCTTTTGAGTTGACACCTAAAGTATACAATTACCAAAATTTTTAGCCCCTATGATTAATTAAATACGTAATTAATAATTAATTAAATAAATACTTAAATTTTCTTGACTATATTTAACACCTATAATTTATTGAATACGTATATTACTTACATTTTTCTTTTAATTCCCTTTACAAATTTTGGAGAAATATCTATCTGTCAGATATTCCATTTTTCAAAATTGAGAATACCTACTTTTCTACCCAAATGCATATTCCAACTTTCGAAGTTCGTTTGTGATACTGGGAGATGGGAAAAGGGAACAAATTCCCAAAAAATGTGCGTTCATGATTGCGGGAATGGGAGTTGGGAGAAATCTCCCAACAAAATTCTGATCTACCCTATGCCTTAGTTCTATGCAACTTGTACTTCTATTACCTGTCTTGAGGTTCCCTATGTTTGCCTCGATTGTGCTGTTGTACTTACTACAGTTTGTTTTTCTGGGATTTCTTCTTGAGAATGTCTCTAAAGACACCGCTCCCAGCTCACACCGGATGATTCTGTGGTCCGATAGGGATGGCTCCGATGAAACCATCCATTTCGACACCAGATTCCCAGTTAGGTTGTTGCCAAGAGTGATGTCCAGGACCTCCCCCCTGGCTCTGGTTGTTGTTGTAACGAGGTGTAGTCCTGCCCAACGCATATTTTTCCTTAGCCTAAATTGTCTTCAATATCTTCTAACGGGAGTCCAAGGAAACTAGCAGTTTCAAAAGGGTTGGGCCAAAGAGAGATGGGTGTTAGAATAATGGGCTCGGAAGAGCAAGAAAATAAGTGATTTGTATTGTGGGGGGACGAACCGCATACCGGACATACATTCGGCACATCAGGGTTCAGTGTGGATATGTACGAGTTTAACCTGCTACAATATCCAGAACGTAATTGAGCCAGAGTGACCCTTGTCTCTCGAGGAATATGACGCTCCTCTTCAGAAATGCCTGGTGTTGCGGCATGTAAGACATTGTTTAGCGGACAGAACGCGTCGTAATGGCCAACTGACGTTGTATGGATATGCCACAAGGCCTGCTTATGCACCTGTAGATCAAACGGCGTTCTTATATAATGCCGGATCTCATCAAAATGTTTACGTAAATGCGACCTTATGGTCCTAGGAGGCGGAATGAGTTGAAGCAGTTGTCTACTGGGATGCTGTGGTTTACAGCAATTCAGTAGGTAGTGCTTGTTTAGCATTTCATTATGCTCCCTAACTGGAAGCATTTCCACCTCATTGTGTATATGAGATATATGTGACATAAGGACGCACCCCGTAGCGGTTCTGAGCGTGGTGTTTTGACAGGCCTGAAGCTGACTCCAATGAACGTCTGCAAGCCCCGGCGACCATATCGGCGACACATAGTTCAGGATCGGCCGACCATTTGCCTTGTACGTTACCAACAACGTTTCTTTGTCTTTACCCCAAGTACTGCCGGCTAGTGACTTAAGGATTTTGTTGCGGCTCTGTAATTTTGAGACAATTGCAAAGAGAATATATCAACAAGAGCCGTCACTCGTTATAAAGGCAAGGAAAAATATGGAAACCGTTTTCTTTCAGGGTTTCAGTAATTGTGTTTTCCTCAGTTTTGTGAATTCGACAGCTGGTAAATTTTTGTTTCGACTCTTGTGGTGTTATTTCAGTTCTCGTCTATTTTCTTTTACACATTTTGTTTTGATTAGACAATAACATATTTATATCGAAATTACCGAAACCCTGAAAGAAAACGGCATCCATCTTGTTCGTTGCTTTCATAACGAGTGGTGGCTCTTGTTGATATATTCTCTTTGACAATTGCAGCTGAATGGGCAGCGAAAGTGTGCATGGTGTCGAAAGTCACTCCTAAGATTTTTGGGTGAGCGATAGTAGGTATTTTATGATCACCTACATAAATTTCTAATTCCATGCCAACCTGCGCTGTCCACGTCGTGAATAAGGTCGACGAGGACTTTGTTGGCGACAATGTAAAGCTTCGGGCGGTGAAGAACTCGACTAGAGAGGGAAGATAGCCGGGGGCATAGTTTTTGTGTTTATGCGCGCGCCAGAAGATTCCTCGTCTTGTCTTGGATGTGGGACATACTGTCGACAGAAAGCCTGCGCACATTTCCTGGGGTCATTTAGTGTCTTGTCACCAAAGGTGATGTCGACATTCTTTGGTGGACCAGAAGGATTCTACAAGGACTTGACGGTGGACCATAATTTCCCAACACCGGTAGAGAGGTTACAAGACCTGAGGTGTTCCTCCCATGGTTTGTTTGTGTACGTTAACCAGCCGTCTGATTTCCACGTTGAGATCACCGATCTGTGGGTCTGAGGGATCGATGTTGCGTATGAGGTCACGTTCGTTGGCCAAGACTGCGGCCTCAGCTGGGAAGTTTGGCCTAATATTTTTTATTCTACCAGCTGGTATAAAACGGGCTGTAGCCTTTTTAATGACCTCACGGATGTTTCGCTCGCCAACGTGTACATCAGTGGGAATGGGAAGATCAGCAAAGGAGCTCTCCGTGAATTCCAAAAAGCCGACCCAGTTAGCCCTTTTGAAATTCACGTATGTTCTTTTCTCTGAAGTAATGAAGTCCGTGGCACGGTCGACGGACAGGATGATGTTGTTGTTGTTGTTGTTAACAGCAAAACACTCCCCGAAGGTTTTGGGGAGTGATGCCGAAGTTGACAGTCCTTGGCCGGATATGACCCCGGTACGCTGCGGTACTGCCCGACTGTCGTGGTAGCGATTTGGTATGACCAGTGGAACCTTCTAGGTCATGTCATCCCTCCATCCGTGAGGAAGGAGAAGATGGGTAATGAGAGGTGAGAGGCATCATATCCGTAGATCAACCATCGAGTTGCACGTCAATTACCTATGTGATGATAGGCAGGTGGTCTGATGACAAGGCCACCATAGGTTGCCAATTTATGCTGTTAATTAACCCCGGGCTAACAATAGTTAGGTCCGGGGAGCTACTACAGTTAACAGCCATCCTTGTAGGGGTGTCTCCGTTCACAGTGCAGAATGCCACATATCATGGTGGGCATTAAAATCGCCCATGATGATACGGTTATCGCCACAAAGAAACGCCCTAAGGTCAGGACGATAACTTCTGGGGCAGCAGGTGACGGGAGGAATGTATATATTGATTAGCTCGAGATCAACACCTCCAGCTTGTATAACTATACCCTGACACTCTAAGGGTAAGTCTCTTTGGTCGGTGTTGATATCAAATTCCCTACACTGCACTGTATGGTGAACAAGGCACGCGAGACCGCCCCGCCGTCCGTCCGGTCTTGCCGGAGAACGTGGTAGCCTCCACTCGCTCGGAGATTCGAGTGTGGGGCCAAGTTTTGTCTCCTGGATTACAACAATTTTGATTTTATGTAGCTGCATAAATGTGGTTATCTCCGCTATCTTCCCGGTCAGGCCGTTGCAATTAAACTGCAACAATTTAAATTGCGAAGGAGAGGCAATGGCCACTCTGGGTGTTAGAGACTGATGTGTATGCCTAGATGGTGGTAGGCTAGGTCGCGATCGTGATCTCCATCGCAGTCCTGAAGCCGGCGGATTTCGTTCATTATAAGATGAGTGTACATCCGTCGGCGTTGAGGGCTGCGCAACTCGACAGCAAGGCGCGACGAACACATCAGCCCAGAGATTTCTGTTTGCGAGCCCAGAACATATGCGTAGGTGACATCGGCCTAGGCAGGAGTTGCACTTGACCGATGCCACAGACGCATATATCCTATGCCGACATACAGTGCACGAAGAGTGAGGGACCAGAAGCTGATGGACTTGACTCACATTCGTGCTAGTGCCGGAAGAAGTTAGTAAAGGGTTGCTTATAGCATCGACAGATATACTACGAAGAAAGTAGCTATGGGTGGATGCTTGAGATGTTGGCGCACTAGGACGCGAGCTACAGCTGTTCTGCTGAGCAATATATGTATTGCATTTCGTGGAGACTTGATTTGTAGAAGGCGATAATGCAACATTTGAGCGTCGCTTGCCTCGGGACGTCCTATGACGTGAGCAGCAGGGCGCCACAAAACTTTTGTAGAAACTAGTGGGCCGGTGTGTTTTAGGATCTAGTCCGGAGCAACTAGATTTATGCAACCAACCTATGCATGACGCACACTGGACTGAGTGTGAACGTCTTGTGTATATTTTCTTCCGGCAAACGCAGCAGAACCATTCTCCTGGGCTAGGATTTTGCTCAATGCCAGCCCCGATCAAGAGAATGAGGAGCAGCCGTGCTGCAAGGGGCTGTTCCGGGGATGACAATATCAGGTGGGGGAATCGTGACGCGTTAGACAGGGTCACTTCGGGGTGTATTGCTCTTGGCCGAGTCATTATAAAAAAAAACCCGGGTCGTTTCGGTACGAAGGGTAATGTACAAGTACAAATACCGTTCTCGCAGAACCGGCAATACGTGAAACGGCTCTGGTGACAAACGTCGGTTTGTTCCCAACGTTGCATATTAGGATGATTCAAAAAAAAAATGTCGACTTGGTCTTACCCCCTTAAACTTTAGGTATTGATGAGAAAATAAGCCTTGCAAACAATTAGCGCTCTAACTTAACCCCTAGGGGGCCATTTTTTTCGCCCTTTCCCATACATTTTTTATGGAAACAAATGCCATTTCTTTTCAAAGTGAATTTTCTTTTAATTTTTCAATTTTTTTTTTTTTTTTTTTTAATATTTTTACATTTAAAGTTGAAGCTTTGGAGCTTCCAAAATACTAAGCCATGTGCGATTATCTTAACTATTAAAAAAATTACAGCCATTTAAAAATGACTGAGTTCTGTACTAATGCACACACATACCTAGTAACACGCATAAAATCTAGTAAATTTTAAATGGCTGTAATTATTTTAATAGTTAAGATAATCGCAGATGGCTTAGCATTTTGGAAGCTTCAAAGTTCTACTTTAAGAGGATGTAAAAATATTTTGGAAAAAGTTTCAAAAATTAAAAGGAAATTCAATTTGAAAAAAATGCCATTTTTTCCATACAAAATTTATGGGAAAGGGAGAAAAAAATAGTCACCCCTAAGGGTTAAGTTAGAGTGCTAGTTTTTTGCAAGGCTTATTTTCTCATCAATACCTAAAGTTTCAGGGGGTAAGACCGAAAAAAACTAATTTTTTTTAATTTGAATCACCCTATTGTATATACATCCCAGCAAACATGGCTCAACTTCTTCTCCAACCTTTGAAAAACTGTATAGTTCTCAAGTTGATATCCAACACAATTCTCCAACCTTAGATAACTTTGTAGTTCTCAAGTTAATACCACACATCATTCTCCAAGTATTATCCAACCTTATAGATATTTCAGGTTTGTTTATTGAGCTGCTCTAGCTTAAGATATTTTACAAAATTGTGTTTCATGAACACTTTTCTTGCTCTAGGTTGCTCTATCTTTTGTTTCATGAGTGTGCTCAAAACAAAACTAGAGTAATCCAGACCACAAATTTCTGCTCTAGCTTTTTTGTGGAGTAAGTTAGGGTGTGTTCGAGCCGCTCAATATTACTGAAATATTGCAGCCATGTTACTTTATTGATGCAATGATGCTGATACTTAGATGATTATATGCAACAATGATTACATACTCTATTTTCATCACATCACATGCGCAACAGATTGCCAAAATTTTATTCAACGAACGCGCGACGTCAGTGGCGTGCCTTCCATATAAGCCGAAAAGCCCGGCTTGCCTAGCTAATCCTCTATGAGCTACAATATGTTTCAAAAATGTATCGTAACAATTTCTTTAACGTTTACATTTGGTTTCACTAACTGCCAATAGCATAAACATATAAATAGAGCTCTTCCTGCCATCTGTCGGCTGATAGCAAAACAATTAACATAAAATTTTTTCAGCGCATATGATGGCATCTCTTACTTGCTTACTTAAAATAGCCTTTAACCGCCAAGGCGATGATTGCCATCTCGCTTTTACTTATTGGCTTTTACCTGGCTTTCAAATCCCTTACTAAAATGTCTTTTTGAAGCTACAGTTTTTTTGAATTTAGAAGAAATTTTGTATGCAACTACGAAGCCAGCTTCGTGCTGTTGTTACCAGGGCCGTCGACAGGATTTCCGGGCCCGGGGGGCTCGAAATTTCCGGGCCCCCTATATGAAGTATTTTTTTTTTAGTGAACTCATTTTTTATTTAAAAGTAATACATGTATACAAGAAGGTTTTATACATATGTGGCTAAACTTATAAACTTTTCTTGACTTTTTGGCGGCGAAATTCCGAATTAAAGCATTGTAGTCTAGTTGCCTTGCTAAACGAGATTCTATATAAAGAGTAGCTAGCCCAGAAACACGATCTTGTGCAGAGCACGAGCGCTGAAAGTTCTTTATCCTCGCAAGAACACTAAATGAGCGCTCAGCACCAGCAACTGTGACAGGTATTGTGCAAAATAAACGCAGCGCGATACAAATATTTGGAAAAAGCGTTTGTAAATCCTGAGAAAAAATTGCATTCAACAAATTGAATGGTGTAAGGGCTATTTCAAAATTAGTTTCGTATATGTGTTTCAAATGGATTATTTCATCTTCTAAACCCTTTTTAACGTCAAATTCATGTACTTTCACAAAAATCATAGCATAATTTCGAAGTTCGTCTTCTTCCATCGTTGGGAATTGCCATAAAAAAGCAAATGTTGTATTCAGCTTTTTCATGCCTTCAAATCGACGAGAAATTCCTGAAATCACTGAATCCACTATGACTAAAAATGTGTTCCTTTTGAAATCAGTTATGGCATCTCGTTGATGTTCATCTGAAGATATTCGGAGTCTGTTCTTTCTGGTTAAAGGGAAGGATGTTGAAACATCTAATCCGCTGGCTACGTTCTCACATTCACGCAAAATGCTGTCCCATTGGTTACGAATGACTTGTAAATCTGAGAGTAAGCTGTCAAGATTTTTTACTTCAATATCGACAGTGACGTCTGTGCCTTGTAGAATAACGCTTCTTTCATTGATGGAGCTCAAAATCTTGCACCAAATCGACGACATGAGGATACACTCAAACTTGGTTATGTACATTAGGACTCCGTTTATATCACTCCTAGTTTCTGTAGTCAAATCGAATTTAGTTAATTCTTCTAGAGCGTTTTGCAATCCTTTGAGATGTTTTGCAAAGGGTTTGACTGCGTCGATTCTTGCAGACCATCTTGTGTCTGAGAGTTTGTGAAGTGAACCTGGTACATGTTTTTTGAGAATTTCCCAACGTTTTGCACTACTGCTGAATATGTTAAAACACTTTTGAACCACTCCGAAAAAGGTGATTGAGGCTGTACAACATTCTGCAGCTACGACACCGCACAAGTTCAGACTGTGAGCGGCGCAGGGCGAATAAACGGCTTTCGGATTTTTCTTGATAATATGACTTTGTGCACCATTAATTTCACCTTTCATGTTACTACCGTTGTCATATCCCTGCGCACAACATTCTTTCAAAGGAATGTTATATTTTTCCAGAGTATCACAAATCAAATTGGCGATTTCTGCTCCAGTTTTTTTAGTGTAATCGACGAAACACAGAAATCGTTCTTGGATAGTAAAAGTCTTTCTCAAAGAGTTAAAATTAAGGTATCGCAAAACAAAAGTGTTTTGCTCGTCATTACTCGTATCGGTCGTAGCATCGACGATAATAGAAAAGTATTTGGCCTTCTTTCCTTCTTCTAATATTACTGAAATTACGTGTTGAGCACAAATATCTATGAACTCATTCTGAATAGATGCAGAAAGATAATGCACTTGGAGACGTTTGTGTTCTTGTTGAGCGAATCTAACTTTTTCCAAATGCTCGCGAAGTATTGGATCGTAATAGCTGATGTGCTCCAGGATACCCAAAAAATTACCGTTGTTTGGTTCTCCTACAAGATTGCTTCCACCTCTCAAAGCTAATCCTCTTTCACCAAGGAAAATAATGGCGTGCAGAATCCGCTGTAAGATTTCTTGCCATTTTTTAGTTTTGCTGATAATATACTCATCAAGAAGTGTATCAAGTGAGCTGTCATTCTGGATACGACGTTGCGTTGAGCGCCATTGAAGGAAGCACTGAACGTGATCGGGGTTTCTTTCGTGTCCTGGCAGTTTGTCATACAATTTTTTCCATGATTGATGTTTCGAATATCCTTCTGGACTACAAAGCTTAGAACTATTTAGCTTATTAGTATTTAGTAATCGACAAGGTAAACAGTAAAATGCATCCATGCTGCTACTCCATACCAACCAATCGCGATTGACGATTTCACCATTAGGTTATGTATATTAGCGAGAGCGGAAATGGCTCATTTAATCGATCACGTGGAAAAAAAGCAGGCATTTTCGCGTGACCACGACGAACGACTTCGTTTACTATATCGGGCGGCACAAACTCGGTTTTTAAGGTTCCAATATCGTAATCGTAGAGATAGTGTTGATCGTTTTGTGATGCGTCTGGTGAATTTGTTTTTATAGCCTTATCTTCTCCGTCAGAAATTGGCTCTTTTTCAATTATTTCTGTAGAACAGTCTTTAGAGTTAATGGTTTTTTCGGGATTCTCAGTTTTTCTCATAGCTTCAGTTATATTTCCCGAAGAATCGGAAGCGCTTATATTAACACTGGAACTGGCTGTAGAAGTCATAAGCTGCAAATCTCTCTCAGGTGTTTGATCGTGGCTAATATCAGTAGTATTATTCTGTGTTTCGTCGATTTTCCCGGCATTTGAGTTGCCGAAACTAAATCCAAAAAGGGTTTTTTGTCTTTTTGCCATTTCTTTTTCATTTTTTTTCTTCTGTTCTCGTTCTTTTCGCTTTTGAGCTCCAGATTTGTGGCGATACATTATGAGTTCAGACTGAAAATGTTAGTTAATTTAACAAACAATCAATAAATACAGTATAATGTGGGTTTGAGCCTAAATTTTAAATTTTTTTGTACTACATACATGACCAAACCAAATATGGTTTCAAATTTAAACTAGACCAGTTTTCAAGAAAATTCGTTAAGTGAATAGGGTTTAAATTTTAAACCAGTAATTTTTTAACAATTTTTTAAAGAAAAAATAATATTTTGTCCGTTGGCTGGGACTCGAACCAAGACTCCCCGCAGCATGCCGGTCTGCTCTACCACTGAGCTACATCGCACACATAAATTTTGTGGGCAAAATTCAATCTTGAATAAGCTTTCAAAAATAAATGAAAACAAAACAAAAATTTTAAACAAAAAAGTTTTAATTTTAAACCGAAAAGTTTTAATTTTAAACCGAAAAAATAAATAAAAAAATTTAAATATTCCAAAAAAAGTTTAAAAAAATCGCTTAAACTTTAGACGGGCTTAAAATTTAGGCTCATTTTTTTAACCGTGTAGTTGCCCACTCATATTTACTTCATACTTCAAAAAATTATTTCTGTCATAATAAGTATAAAGAATAACGATACTAAAAAATGATTTCTATAATTATGGAGATATTGCAAAATCAATTAATAAATTTGTAGAATTTCATTTGACAATTTCTGAATGTATTTAGATATACATATGTAAGCTTTAATAAAGATTTGCACAATTAAAGAAAATTAAGCTGGGTGGGGCACTTACCTGGTTTATAAATAAATCAAATAAAAATAATTTCACTTTCACTTTCTGCTTAAGTTCTGTCTTCACTCACTAAAAACACACTAATTACTCCACTTGCAGCATACTGAGCTGATAAACACACTCAATTAATTTTCCTTAAAAAATCAAATTTCCAAGGAAATCTAAGTTTGAATTCTAAACTATCAAAAATATGATGCTGAAATATCACGGAATTTATGTACACGGTTGCTAAAGGCCTAAAAGAGAAGATTACCAAGCTGTTGAAAAAAACCCAAAAAATTACCAAGATGTTCAAAACGCAGGTTCATTGTGTTAACAAAGAAAATAACAATTTAAAAAATATATTTTACTTCGTATGCTTCACATATCAGCTTTTAACTTTAATTCAACGATATCGGCATTACAACATAAAATAACTTTTTTCAAATTATAAACACATCTGCACAATGAAAACTGTTAAATAATTGGAGACACTTCTTTCTAGCGTCACATATTTTTCTGTCAAAATACAAAATTATATGCCCTTTTTATTCAAAGCCGTCTCATACTTGCTACGAAAAAGTTTCAATGCAAGAGCAAAAATAAACTTGACAAGCGAGTAAAATTCTTAGCAATCATATGCAAAGATTCTTAACTCGAAGCGACTTATTCTTAATGAATTTCAAAAAACTCCATATATTCAAATAAGGGTTTTTGGTTCGTTAAGGATACATTTGTAGTTCAGCTTTATGGTATTGATAGTATGAAATTCAAAATTATTTCGTAACCTAGTTTTAAATAAGCTTAGTTCGAAAAATTTCCGTTCCGCATTAGCTGAGCTGTGTGAAAAGATAATTAAATAAACGACAAAAAAAACCACCTACTTTGGTACTTAATTACAGAATTTGGCAACAGTGTGCGATTTGATTCGAAATAACGACGAAGCTAGTTTGAGCACTTTTTATCTTGTTTATCTTATTTTATCTGTTTAGTTTATATATTTACCGGAAACAAAGTAAAAAAAAGCGTAGACACAAACTACGGGCGGAAACTCGGATAGATTGTATGGTTGCTATTGGAATAAGAAGTCATTGTATGGTGAGAATATTCAAATATTGCGTGGTGAAATTGCGATTTATAGGGCAAGCATGAACGAATATGGGACAAGTGTTGTACAAAAATAATCGAATTATGCGGCGCTGTTAATTTTTTCCGAGTTATTCAAATTCCCGGGCCCCTAAAAAATGCCGGGCCTGGGGGGTTTCCCCCCTGCCCCCCCCCCCCCCCTCTTGGCGGCCCTGGTTGTTACTATAAGCTTTAAAGCCAAACTGGATATGTATATACATATCTACAATGTTAATGTCATAGTACAGGTCTACAAGTAAGTTATCCTTATTTCTCTCTCTTTCTAATACACCCAATTTTGACACTGTAGACAGTGTCAAACTAGCTTAACTAACACAGCAACCCGAGGCCCAGGGTTGAAATATCCAAGAAGAAATGGAGTGTAATCTCCATACAGGGTTGCTGTGTAGGTATATTTTTAAAGCAATTTAGTATGGAAATGTAGAACAAAATGTATGCCTATGAACTAAACCAATTTTGTGATTTGGATAAAATTTATTGTTTTTTTATGAAAAATAATGTCATTTCAATTATATGAACTATAACTATTTGAATATCAATATATTTTGCAGTTTTTATACATACATTTCAATATTTTTTTTGACGATAAATGAAATGATTCCAATATATTTACATATTTTATGAATAAGAATATTTTGAAATACATTGCAGACGTGAAATGCAACCCTGCGCGTAAATATGTACGTACATATGTGTGTGTATACACAACTGTTGGTTCAAACGAAGCAGTTGATGAAGTACCCGAAATTGCCTAGAAAACAAAAAAAATAATGTTAGCTTTTATGACAGCCCTGTAGACTGGAAAGACATTGTCCATTTATATGAACAGGACTCAAAATATGACATATCATGCACTCACAAGCTAACATCAGTTCATATTAGGCCAAAACAGCATAATAATATGAGCGTAAAGTTAGCTTCCCAAGTATTTAGCAACTCAGTTGCCAGTGCAATGTTCGCTGTTTATAGCTCCGGAACTTTACGTACTTCAGCTTTTCCTTCATTTTTCAATGCAGCAGAGTTTGTACTGTTTTTTGACAAACTCTTTAACACTTTTAATAGTCTTGTTTTTGGAGCAACGGGAAACTTCAAGCAACCTTTCACAGCGTCAGCAGAACAACTAGAATTCCTTGAGGAAGCTGAACGATTTCCTAATTCTTTCAAAGTACATGATAAAGAGGGTCGTGATATCACGAATAATTTTAGCTTCATTAAAGGTTGGATCCTTAATATTAATAGCTTGCCACATTTGTGGCGATTCTTGTCGAGTAAGGGCTTCCCACATTTAATGACCCGAAAACTATGTCAAGATAAAATAGAAAACTTTTTTGGACATATTCGAAGAGGGGCGTTTGATTCAAAAATAACTGCGCAACGTTTTACATACCTCTTCAGACAAGCCTGTGGCGTAGGTTATATTAGATGTGTCGATAAAGGCAATTGGGAAATGTTGCCTGATGTGGAAGAATCATTGTCGACTAGCACTCTTCAGGAAGCATGTAGTGATCGTTTAGTGAGGGACACCTCTTGGCAAACATTCCAAGGCTTACCTCGACCTACCTTAAGCTCTATTCCGAATGTTGAAATTGATGTATCTGTTGATATAGATCAAAGCAGTTTTCTTCATCGTAGTGCCTTTGTATACTTTTGTGGCTATTTATATTTCAAATATTTTAAAATGCATAACTGTTTAATGCCTTTACCCAGATTTGATGGTGATATGAGTGAAAAAGACTTCTACTTTACAATGGAGAAGCAGTTCACTAATTGTGAACTTGTAAAACCGCCTTCCGAGTTTATTGACTTTATTTCAACTATTGAAAAAATTTATTCCGATAATTTCGATTCCACCTGTCATAAAGTTGGGTTTTCCCAAATACTCTATGATAAAAAGGTAGACGTGGTGCCCTACTTTTGTTGCGAAAATCAGAACATACTTTTTGGTAAATCATTTTAATAAGAAAGCGAATCAGCCTAACTTCAAAAATGTTAATTTTTTGTGCATAACACACCATTAGGACTCACTCTTAGGTGGGGTGTTTCCGGATTCGAATCTAGTCTAATTAAAGTAAATATTTTTAATTTCATTTCAATTTTTGAAAAGGCTTACTTATTTTGTCAAGCAGATTTAGATATTTTTTTAAAGGCCACAATCTTCTTTCCAATACTCTTATTCGTCAGCCGAAATTTTTTTTTAATAAGGTTTCACTATGGGTGTTTTTGTAAATATTGTAAATAGTTTTATTTGAACTGAATATACTTTTTTATTTCCCCTAAGTAGTTTTGTTTAGAATTTTTATATTTATTTTTAGTTATTGTACCTGAATTTTTAAATGTGCAATTTTATTTTTATTTTTATTAATAAGTTTGTTTTTTGTTTTTTACGTTTTTATGTAATTACTACGTATATTGGTGAAAATAGGCCTCTAGGGGAACCGAACACCTAAAAAAATCGGTAACGCGCCTACATTGCTGCCTCCTGGGTGGTGTGGAAAAGCAATGACAACTTTCATAAATGGATACAGCTCACTAATCTTAAATTTTTAATATATTACTATTAAGAATGTGTGAGAATAATGATTTAGTGCACTGTGTCCAATTTTAGTAACTTTTTTATGTTTGAGTTATGGGACTCACTTATTTTCTTTATTTATTTATTTAAATAAACAATGATTTTTTATACAAATATGTCTGTTTATTCATTATTTAATGGAAAATGTGGTGATAAATCTCAATATTAACAGCGAGGGTGCAATACGTCGTCTTTGTTGTCGCTTTTCCTCGAGTTTAATGCAAGGTAATAATAATAATTATTTAATTGCTATGATTATTCATAACAAAGCTACGCGATCTATCACGCCCGAGCAACGAGGAGGAACACGCATCAGAAACAGTTGACCATTATTCCAAACCCAAAGGATGCTGTGTATGTTTGGTGGAAACGCCATATAATCAACTTTGTAGCAGTATGTGAACACTCCCTTATATGCACGCCACGCACACACAAAGTACAAAAAGAAAATAAGCACAGGCATCTATGTAAAAACACATTTAAATGGTAGGGCACTTTACTAATATATGCTGTAAGTAAGAAAAATGCTTGTTTTTTTTTAAATATTCACAGAAATTTATACAATTAGCAAGTTGCGTTTTATGTAAACAAAGAAGAACAAGAGAGTTGTCATGGAAATATCAACCACAGGATTGCTTTTCTGCGTAGTGCTAAAAGTTTTAGAAAGTTTTAGAAAATATGAAAAAATTTTCGCTAAACAGGTAAAATCTTTGTACAAACATTTCCAGATCAAATTAGTTGCTATAATAAATAATTTTCGGCAAATAGTTTCTATTATTTATGAAGTTATTAAACATTTGTCACAAGCTACTACTACTTTTATTTCGGTCCTAACGAATGACACCCTTCGTTGAGTGGCTTCCAATAAGGGGAACCCGATCAGGTGAGCACAGCTGTAAGTCGAACAGCTGATTCATATCTTACTTGTACAGTTGTACTATGGTTAATGTGCAAAGAGCTCTACTCAAAAATTATTGGCGCATATTTTAAAGTAGAAAAAAAGAATTCAATAGTGGTGATTGATATAAAAAATATTTTTTAGGTTTCTTAGGTCCACTTGCACGACGCCGAGTTATCTTTTTAGCTCAGAGTTAATTTGACATTAACTCTGAGTTAAAAATATAAATTTTCGTTGTGCAAGTGAGCCTTGGCTTCTGCGATGTATGTAAATGGGAAATAGTGCAAGTAAATCTTTTCCCTTGGATTGGAAAAGCTTAAAAAATCTGCAAAACAATAACTTGCCTATTGAAGAAACCTAAATGTTTAAGTTTTTCCCCGTGTGCAAAAGTCGATAAATATCTATCCTGAACTCTTCTTCGTCTGAAATGTTCTTTGGCAGCAGTATGTGCTTTTGTTGGGGTTATAAGGACTGGGGCTTGCCTTGATTGAAACACGTAGGCACGCCACTGCGCGACGTTGCAAATTTTGCCAAGGCGTTGCCAAAGAACGTGATGCTCTGTCATAAAAAGTAACACTGCCGCAACAATTGCGGCTCGAACACACCCTAAGGGTTAGTTTAATTTAGTTTAGTATACGTGTATTTGCATTAATTTTTAAGATTTAATCAAAACCAAATAAATAGCAACTATCCAGATTCAAGTGTTTCATGACATTTCTGGTCTAAGTTGCTCTATTTCTATTTTGACAGCTGCCTGCTCTGCTCTGCTCTAACCTGCTCTGGACCTTTTTTGTTCAGTAAACAGACCTTTTGATAACTTTGTAGTTCTCAAGTTGATATCCAACATCATTCTCCATGTATTCTCCAACCATAGTGATATTTTGATGTTGTTGTTGTTGTTAACAATGCATTGCCCTGCTAACCGGTGGAGCAACCTGACACAGGGGGTATGTAGATGTTAATGATTTGCAGGTCGACATCTCCTGTACAGATGGTTATGCCTTGGCTTTCTAGGATATCATCCGTTCCTTCGATATCGGTATCAAATAGATCATACTGTACAGAGTTGTGTGTTATGGACGCTAGACCACCTCTTTCCGATGGATGTCATATCCGCCATAGGTGATGAGGTCCGACCTAGAACTGAGCTTGGTTTCTTGAACTGTGGCAAGTTTTATGTCATATTGCGTCATAATATTAGTTAATTCCGCGATCTTTCCAGTTAATCCATTACCGATGGAGGAACAGAGAGAGACTGGTGCTCGGCATTGCTCATATCTAAACTTGTGTTGAGCTGCTGCGCGTGATGTTGACGCCGTAAGGCACGAGCTACAGTCTGGGTTTAGAGTGGCGGGTATAGTAGAAGTGCTGCTAGTCGTTAAGACATTATTATTATTATTGCTACTAGAAGGTGCGGTAGGGGTGCGCTTGATCGGCGCTCACCGCGGGACGCGCGAAGGCGCGAACAACATGGGGTAACGAAAGTACTAAAGAAAGTACGGGGTCTGAACATCCGGATTTATGGAGCCATCTCTTACACGAGAAGCATTACACAGAATGCGACCGTTTAATGTATATATTTTTGCAGCAGACACTGCATATCCATTCTCTTGGTCCGGGGTTCGGCTCAACGCCCGCCCGTAACAATAGAATATCTTCCAGCCCTGCTGCCAGGGGAAAGGATGATAGTTTCGGAATGGGACAAAACAAACTAAACAGGTTTACTTTGAAAGTGGCAGTCCTTGGCCAGGGTAAAACCCCGGTGGTTCCACTGCGCAGAGATCCATGGCGATTTCCTGGGTTTTCTGCTCTGAGAAGTGACTGTACGTAAGGGAACCTTGATAACTTTGTAGTGCTCAAGTTGATATACAACATACCCTCCAATCTCCAGCTTCTAATATTCAAATTAAATTTGAAGAGCTTAGACTAAAATTTATGTAAATAAAAATTTTTGTCAACTAATTCATGGCGTTTTAACTTAAAATAATCACGGTTTATTTTTTTTCGGTATTTATTTTCAGTCGCATTCACACCCTTGAGTCCAATTAGAGAATCCCATTGGAGTACAAGTTGAGAACTAACCCTTTCTCAACTTGAGAAACACCGTTTTCTTATATAAAAAAATGGCATTTTGCTTGAGAACGCCATCGTTCCTAAGTGGTTTTCCTGTTGTTGTTGTTGTTGTAACGAGGTCTAACCCTGCCTAAATGTCAGACAGGGTTATCCCGAGTGTATTGGTCTTAGCCGGGTCGATATAAGCACGATGGGTACAGCACAAGTACTGGTACCGTTCTCCTAGAACCGGCAATACAAAAAACTAGCCGTGTAGGCCATGTAGGTCATTTAGCGTTAATCAGGGTGCACCAACGGGGAGGCGACCTACTCTTACACCCCTTACCTGTTGAGAAACAACGCTTGAGGTTTGACAAGCCCCTTAGTTCTCAACTTGAGATCTAACGTAAGTCAAGCCTAAATGTTTGCCTGGGAGATGTCATTACTGATTATATATTCTAGTAGACACTCACCTCTTGCGTTTGTGTCCGTACTGTCCCACTCTTCATTGTGCGAATTCGCGTCGCATCCTATGATTAGTGGTAGTTTTTCCTCCTACAATATGCCACTAGTTGGTGCACGCTGTCTGGAGGGACTGTGTTGCTGTACCCCGGGAAATAGGCTGCCGCTAGCACAATATTGGTGGGAACCCCGTCCACCTCCACTATTACTTGAACAGCTACCAAATCTTGACTTAAAAACTCTGTAATGCAAAAGTATTTAATATTGTCTTTTAATACTACACACACCTTGGTCTCTGTTGAGAGATCCCAAATTACCTTATTGCTCTTCGTTGTTGTGTCAGGAACAGCCACTTTGTTATTCCTAGTTTTGTAAGCAGGCAGATGGCTCGTGGCCTGGCCCTATCGGCCGAAAGATGAAGTATAAATTACCGACAAAAGGAACTCTCGCATCTTCTCGAGTCCAATTTGGAACTGTCTTCAAAGCCTATGGGGATGTTGTATTTAGTTGGATTTGACATGGCCCGGTGTTGGCAAATCCAGAAAATATACGAAAGTGGAGTAGGGATATGACACAAACGCGGGGTGCTTTCGGAGAGGCATCTTTGGCAGGAGTTGCGGGAGCTTGATGTGACTTGGCGAGGATTGTTGATGTTGGTAGCTGTTGTTGTAACGGAGTAGTAATGGTAGATGAGACCTCCAAGTGAATTTCATAACTATGCGGAGATGTTGATGGTGGTGGCTTTGCACTTTAAAGGCCGGATCGGCGGGACACTCTTAGACGGTAACATCATGGGAACACGAAAGTATGAAAGATGCTACGGGAATTGTATATGGTAACAAGTCGCTTAGTGGCAATGGACCAGCAGACCTAAGGGGCAGCCAAAATAACCTAACTTAACCTAACCTTACTGAATATTATTTTATCTTATATTTTTAATTAAATAAAATTCAAAATTTGTGTTTTCTTAATAAAACGGAGGTTTATTATGCGTATGGTAGTATTTAAAAAAAATATTCATAACGTATGAAAAAAACAGTTTATCTCATGCCAAATTATGTATCTGATTTATCAAGTCCTTCATTCCTACAAATTTGGTTTTGTATGGATTATGTTTAAAAAAAATTTTTATTAGCATTCAAACAAAAATTTTAATGTTGAAGAAGCGCAGTCCCTCTGTTACACATACAAATTTTTTTTAATGTTTTTTTTTAATTCTTTTTTCGTCTTGGTATGTTTGGTTAATTTGCCCTCCATTGAATTACTTTGATTATGAATATTTTCACATTACAAAATTGATATTTAAAAATCATAATAGGAGGACATACTAACACAACTGTCTTTCTCTAATAATATATTTCTTCGTATATAGTAAATTATTTCAATTATATTTAACCAAAAATGTTTTGAATTGAAAGTTCAGCTGTTGCTCAGTGCATTCTTGATATAATAATCGTTTTTTTAAGGTAAAGTATACCGTACATACGGCACCTCTACGTCTTCACCGTCCTCATCATTGCAGCATATTTCAAAGACCAATGATCGTTCGTGTGATTCGATACGTTTCTTAGAAACTCGACGCACAACTTCAGTCATCGGCAGGGGCAAACGTTCTGCACATTTAGCTTTCGGCATAAAGAATGAATAAAGCATTGATACGCCCTGCGACAACATCGTTATTTGAAGTTTCTCTTTCTTTTCAAAGTAGTCGAGGAATTCTTGTAAAGACAACTCGCCGGCAACTTCAAAACGATCCCATAGCGTCCAATCTTTACCATAATATGAATTCTTTGCGGCAGGCATAGGCTCTGAGAATGCAATAAAAGGTAACGCCAAATTTGCAAAAGCATTTTTAAATTTATCCATTGACCGGTGTCTGCAATGCAAAAATGTTTTTTGTTTAATATAAAAGAATAAAGCCAAAAGTTTTAGTTTGGTTACCCTAAAATTAACTTCATAACTTCAAGTACGGCCAAACCAGAAACAAGTGATGTTGTGGTTGCAATGGCCGGTATAATTTTTCCAGCAATCAATTTTGACTTGTGACGATCAGCTGGAGGAATTTTGTAATTAGTAGCACGCAGGTTGGACGCAGCAACTATGAAATCCATATGTAAATTATTATCATCGTCCTTTTCAAATTCCAATGGTTTAACCATAAGCGGAATCTTGCTTTCACGTAGAGCCTGTAGTTCTGTTAAAATTTTATTTACACGATCCTGATCTGCGTCGGAGCTATCGAAGTTGTTAGCTGCGGCAGCTGCAGCACTCTCGTTTGTTTCTATTTTTACACCAGAACGTGGTTTGAACTCGGGCACCTACAAAATATTTAAAAATTAATAATTGGGGTAAATTTAGATTATATATCATTCTATGCTATCGATTTCTATAACTTTCACTTAAAATAAACAAATTCCATAACCTAATCTTGGCTTGCGTCATTTATTGACGCTTAACCGCCTAGCGATAACTGACGCCAATTGGAAACCCCAAGGAAATTCAAGTCATCCTCCACTTGTTGTTTCCATCTCAGTCGAGGCCTCCTCCTTCCTCTGTTGCCGAATTCGGATGTCGATAGGAAAACCTTCTGTGCTGGAGCCTCCTTGTCCATTCGCATAACATGACCCAGCTAGCGCAGCCTTTGGACTTTGATTCGCTGCACTATGGTCAGGTCTGCGTAAAGCTCGTACAGGTAATAGTTAAATTTTCTTCGATACTCGCCGTTGGCATCATGGGAAGGGCCATAAATCTTCGGGAGAAGGCCATCTCACTGTCCATGGCTCTGAGCCGAACATCAGGACTGGTATGATGAGACTTATAGCGTGATCTTTATTTGTCGAGAGAGGACTTTACTGCTCAATTGTATTAGTACAAAGTGTGTGTCACAATCCTTTGAACGCTTAATAAAATTGTCGTAAAATCAAATATCCATTATTTAACATATTTAATAGATTTAAACAAAGCGAAGGTTGGAGTAGGTCAGCGATGGGCAAAACGGCTCGTATGAGTATTTTGCACATACCGGTGAGCTTTGCACATTTAGGTGCAGGGTGAGGGACGTTCATGTGCAGGTATGTGGGGCGAAGAACGCAGGAAGAGTGTAATATACGAGCCCCCTAAAGCACAAGTGGTATAAGTCCACCTTTTCTCAAACGGAGATATTGAAGGTTTTGTGTTGTCAACAAATAGGGGGTGCCCTTGATTTCACAAGTTAGTTCTGCTAGTTATTCGGTTTCTATGGGAGCAGGAGTTACCCCGTCAGCGTGTTATATAGAAAACATTTTCCCCTACATTGCTTCATGCCTAACTAAAAAAAAACGAAAACTGGACTTATACCACTTGTGCTTTAAACGGTTCATATGTACAAACACACATACGATTGATAAAGAGAGTATTTGGCCTTATACGTGTGTGACTGCACAGACTGCCAACAAGTCTGGTGTAAGAGTAGGTCGCCTCGCCGTTGGTGCACCCTGGGTAACGCTAAATGACCTACATGGCCTACACGGCTAGTTTCTACTTATTGCCGGTTCTACGAGAACGGTACCAGTACTTGTGCTGTGCCCATCGTACCGAAAAGACCCGGGCCGTTTTTTATGTCGACCCGGCCAAGAGCAAAACACTCGGGGTGACCATGTCTGACATTTGGGCAGGGCTACACCTCGTTACAACAACAACAAGTCTGAAAAGGGTTTCGGTTTCCTACGATTGTATGAGAAATGTATATTAGTACGCTTTTCTACTACTACTTCCTCTAATGCTACTACTTTAGAAATGCAATTTTTTAAATATTTGTATGTATATTGTACAATGAATTTCAAATAATTAAATGTAAATGAATGTCACTAATGCGCTGCTTAACATAAAGTCGACTTGTTGTTGTTGTTGTTGTTAACAACAAAACACTCCCCGAAGGTTTTGGGGAGTGATGCCGAAGTTGACAGTCCTTGGCCGGATATGACCCCGGTACGCTGCGGTGCTCCCTTGCGGTACTGCCCGACTGTCGTGGTAGCGATTTGGTATGACCAGTGGAACCTTCTAGGTCATGGCATCCCTCCATCCATGAGGAAGGAGAAGATGGGTAATGAGAGGTGAGAGGCATCATATCCGTAGATCAACCATCGAGTTAGCACGTCAATTACCTATGTGCATATTAGTCGCCTCTTACGACCGGTATGCCTACCTCGGGCATATTCTAAACCCCTAACCCGCAGGGTCGACTTCAGTCTATGGTTATTCCGCTTTTCGTAGTTATTGCCAAAAAATGTATGTTTTTGTGTTCGTACTAATGCAACACTGTTTGAGAATTGGTTGTCGAGGTTGAGAGAGAATGTTTTTTTTAGTGTTTCCGCAACCCATGATATAAATCAGTGACGATCATTACCTCGCCCGCGGGCGTCCGATTTTATTGCTCTCTCATAGATTTGCTCACACGTACAAGTCAAGCGCTCTCTATACATTGTGGAAAATTAAAGTGCGTTTACGAATCACTTAATCAACGACTGTCGACTGCTACCTACGCATGAAAGTAGTTTTATTCTTAAAATATTTTTTCAATAATTTTAATTTCAAAAATAGCCAAATCTGCAACAGAAATAAGTTAAAGTTAAAAAGCTTGTGCAAAGTTTAGGAAAATTCGCCAAGTTTTCGGCAAAACTTGAAATTTCTGGCATGGAGTTTTTAGACTTTTCTCGAGTATGCAGTTTTGTAGCTAGTCGAATTTTACTATAAGATACTTATCATAAGCCGTTAATAAAATTGCCTGATTTTTTGTAATATTTTCTAGTTCTCTACATTTTTTTCATATTTTTTTTTACTTTTAATTTTGTGTTCAAAAAATGCATTTTGTTGCCTTAATACTTTACTAATACCCGTTTAATTTTTATTTTTTTTTTTATACAAAGGGAAGAAGCTCTCTCATACTTCAACACAAACGCACAGTTTGGTTGTATGCGGTTGAGCATCGCTGATATAAATACTACAGGTAAAACCATGATGTAATAATATAAAGTGATTTTTAAATACACTCTCTCGCTCTTACACCGCCATCTTGAACGCCACTAGCGTTTGCAATGTTGTCTCTTCAGAAAACTACTTTTTGTTCCAGAGCAAATTGTGGAATGAAAACCATACGATTCATAATTTAATTAAAAACGCTTGTGTTGGCAACACCTTTGTTACCAATTTCTTTTGTTCTGACACTTATATCTTTCAAATTATTCAAAACTAACAAATAACAATTTTTTTTAAATTAAATAAAAAATCAAGTAAAAATAAAATGAAAAAAATATAATAAAAAATACAATAGAAGAAATTAATAAAAAAAATCAAATAAAATAAAATAAAAAAAAATAAAGAAAATAATAAAAAAACGAAATAAAAAATTAAATAAAATAAAAAATAATAAAAAATAAAATAAAATATAATTAAAAAATAAAATAAAAACAAGATAATAAAAAAACTAAAAGTATTTTCTGCATATGTTGCGTGAATAATTCACTAATGCATTAAAAAAAAAAATAAAAAAAAATTAGCGAAAAATAAGAAGAAATAAAATAAAATAAAAAAAAATAATAAAAAAAAAATAAAATAAAATTTAAAAAATATAATGAAATTAAAAAGAAATAAAAATGAAATAAAACAATAAAACAAAATAAAGGTAAATAAAAATAAATAAAAAAATAAAATAAAAATTAAATTAAATTAAAAAATAATTTAATAATTTTTGTTCTTGTTATTTTATTTAAATTTCTTTTAATTCTATGTTTTAATATTAATGGAAAATACTTTTTGTTTTTATTATCTCGTTTTAAGAAAATAATAATAAAAAATGAAAACAAAATAAAATAAAAAAGTAAAATTAAAAAAAAAAATAAAATAAAATAAAAAATTTAAATAAAAAAAAAAATAACATTTAAAAAATCGTTAAAAACAAAATAAAAAAATTAAATTAAAATAAATTAAATTTAAAAAAAATGATAAAGAAAAAAAAAAATAAATAAATAAAATAACAATTAATAAAATAAATATGTATAAAGGCAAAATAAATATTAAATAATTAATTAGAAATAGTAAGTACGAAGTGATTTAATTTTTTATATTGTACATAGTTCAAATGTTTGAGAAAGCACAAATAAACTTTTATGAAACCAGCAATTGTTGGTTAGGTATGCGTTTTTCTTTGAGCTTTCCAATGAATTCTTGTCAAAATGAAATAAAATAGGTCTCCATCATATTATTGGAACTTTCCCTTTTCGTTGAAAACTTTGTTTCATACACTACTTCAAATGGTTCTAATAAAAAAGAGCTAGAGAAAATTTCAAACTTTGATTTAATGGCTGAAGAGACCTTAAAAACGCTAAAATTACATTTTCTTGCACTGAATCCCTTAAAAAAAATAGTATGAAATTCAATACTATTTTACAAACGGGCCTTATTTTATGCCCCTTTCTCTTGTACTTCCTAAATACAACCGTTCAAGTTAAGACCGTTCATTTGACATCTGTCAAGATAGATATCACCTTTGTGGTTACGTCATGAGGTAAAACCATTTTATAAAAAATAAGGTGAAGCCGCTGTCAAAAATTCGTTGTCAATCTAGCTTCACTTTTGATTAAAAAAGTTTTCTGTCATTTCCTTTGATGTCAACAGATAACATAGCGTTGCCCAATCACATATATTTAAAAAAGGGTATTTTGAAAAAATAAATTGGGCATTTTCAAATAAAATTTGTTTGTGTACTGATTTTTTAAGTTTATTTGTTTGAAGGTACTCATAGAATTTTTTCCAAGCCGAAACGATTCGGAAAGCTCAAGTAGAGAGGATTGGTTATTGAAGCATAGTTCTTAGCTTTGTATCTTCATTTTAAAATTGATTTTAAAATAAAAATTAAGCCCAAGGCTGATTTACATGGGTTGATTTGCTATTCGGTTTTTGTCGTTTCACCGTTTAAATAGCAATTCGATTTGCTGGTTGATTTTCTCGTCGATTTTGGTCGAAGTGCTATTATCACGGTGGAATGAAAAAAATCGAATAGCAAATCGACCAGTGTAACTCAGCTTTAAACCCTGCAAAAATCGTTGGATTATGTGTTCCAGTTTTTTGATATTGGAGTACTCCAATAGTAATCCTTTGTATACCTAATCGGACCACCTACAGATTTTTGAAAGCGGATCATTGTGACGAAAATCATGACACTATTGCAAAGTACTCTGACTGTAGGTACTCCATGGAGTAGCAGAAACAATACGAGGGTTGGAGTAGGTGGTCCAGTCCTAGGACATTGCAATGTTATTTAGATTACATTTGGAGTACTCTGATGCTCTAATTGGAGTACTCTTAGGATAGAAAATAGAATACTCTCGATTTTCGCAGGGAAGGTGAAAGAATGGAAACAAAATACATACAGCATTTTCAGCTATTTTAGTAACATTTTTTTATTAACTCATACAAATTTAAATTTTATTTAAATTTATTTAAGTGGCCTTTTATTTAGTGATTTTGTGGAGGTGGTTTTGTAAAAAAAAAATATTGGTGGTTATTATTGTTGTAGCGCGCTTTTTGCCAGCAAACATTAAGGTTTGAGAACGATTAGCAGACGATTCGAATTCTAATGATCTTCTCTAGGGTAGAGGGCTAGAGAGCGATTAGAGAAACTATAGCTTTGTCGACAAAAAGGGGACTTAGTTCTCGATATAGAGAAAAAGGTTATATTTCTAATCAAAATCTAATGTATTTCTCTAATGCGATTCAAATATGCTCGAACTTGCGTTAGTTCTCTAGTAGTTTTCTAACAATTTTCGCGATTCGAGAACTACACCATTTTCTAATATGCAAAACTAAAATTTCTCTATCATTAGATTTTCTTTGCTGGGATATCGATTTTGTTGTTGGTTAGTATTGTGGCAGCAGGCCTATACAATATACGTGGCGGTCCCGCTGCTGTTTTCAAGGCTGGTTGTTGTGTTTATTGCGCTCTTGCTGCTAGAACTTTAAGTTGCTCTAGTTAGTTGGTATTGTTGCAGCGGGCTGATTTTGTGGTTGCTACGCACTCGCAGTTGTTGTAGCAAGTTTTTGGCTCGCGCAGTTGTTCCAGCGCGTTTATGCATGATCTCTGTTGTAATCGGAGATTCAAACTAAACACGATGATTGATGGAATTCAGTAGTTTATAAATTCAAAAGTTAAATTACATTATTATAAAAAATATTAAGCAAATTACAAACGTGTTTTGCTCATCGAAAGAAAGGCAGAAGAAGAGAGAAGAAAATAAGTGACAGCAAACATCAGTGTGGTGTGCTACTGTAGGTAGTGGTCAAACACAGTTGCACTCGATAGTATTTCAACATTCCCCACATCCTAATTTGATCCACTGGGAACCTGAAAACGAACTGTCTGTTTCCGAGGCCTTTCCGATCGACGCACTGGTGGGGTATTTATACGAGGACTAGTATTCTCTATCGGATTTTGCGATGACTCATTTTGACGAGGTGCAGTCGCGCTAGATACGTTTTGCGGGGTGATGTTATCATCTCTTCCACCGGCAGTCTCGATTTCCCAATCCCCATTGTCGTTTCTCGTACCAGTTTCGGCCTTGGATTTTCGAATTTGGTTTTGGTGTCGCCTTATGATACCTTTTGATGTTTTTATTTCGTACATCATGCGGCCTATTTTTTTACAAATAACTCCTTGAATCCACTTTTCTTTTCCAGTATAATTTCTTGCTTGTACTTCTTCGCCAGCTGTTAGTTTCGACTGGGATTGGACACTCGAATGTACTTGAGGAAAAAGTGCGGGCAATAATGTACGCGGCTGTTGGCCATGGAGAAGTTCTGCCGGGGATTTTCCCGAGATTGGATTTGGAGTAGAGCGATATGTCACGAGATATTTGCACAAACCCTTTTCTCTATTAAGTGTGTCCTTCATGATTTTGCCAAACGCTTCTTTAAATGTTCTGACGAATCTTTCGGCTTGTCCATTAGAGGCGGGATGAAATGGTGCGCTTCTTATATGTTCAATATGATTGAGCTTACAAAATGTTTTAAACTCCTCCGCTGTGAACTGGGTGCCGTTGTCGCTGACAACCGTCTCTGGTAGCCCCTCAATCGCAAACATTTTTTTGAAGCGCAGATATCGTTGTCTTAGAAGTCGCTGATGGCAAGTCGATAACGAATGGAAATTTCGAATAGGAATCGACTACAATGAGCCACATCTTGTAAAAAATGCGCCGGCGAAGTCCACATGTATGCGTTGTTGTTGTTGTTGTTGTAGCGAGGTGTAGCCCTGCCTAAATGTCAGACAGGGTCACCCCGAGTGTATTGCTCTTGGCCGAGCCGATATAAGAAAACGGCCCGGGTCGTTTCGGCACGATGGGTACAGCACAAGTACTGGTACCGTTCTCGTAGAACCGGCAATACGAGAAACTAGCCGTGTAGGCTAGGTAGGTCATTTAGCGTTACCCAGGGTGCACCAACTGGGAGGCGACCTACTTTTACACCCCTATGTATGCGTTCCCAGGGGTTGGTTGCTGCAGGCCATGGTGAGAATTGAGATCTTGGGTTACTGGCATTTGCTGCGCAAATTGAACAATTTTCACAGGCTGCCGTGATGTCTTCGTTTATATTTGGGAACCACACATATCGACGACTAATTTGCTTCATTCTGCTTTGACCCCAGTGTCCGTCGTGTATTATTTCGATTATTTTGTGTCGCAGTTTCGCAGGCACGACCACCCTCGTATGATCTGCATCCAAAAGTATAACTCCACTCTGAACTGATAAAGAAAATCGTCTATCAAAGTACGGCTTAAGATTAGACTGCGACTTCGGCAGATACCGCGGCCAACCATCTTCAATCATTTTTTAACAACTTTAAGTTCGTCGTCTTCGTTCGTTTCTTTTGTCACTGTACCAGCATTGAGTGGGAAGGCATTGATTGTGGACTCGTATATTTCGTTGACGTTATGCATTTGATTTTCCAAACGATCAAATTCTGGATCTGCGCCCATTGGAAGACGCGAGAGCGCATCGGCATTCGCATGTTGTAATGTGCTCTTATAGAAGATAGAATAATCATAGGCTTGAAGGAAGATGGCCCATCTTTGTGGCCTATGTAAAGTGGCCACCGGTAATCGTTTCTGCGGATGGAAAATAGTAGTAAGCGCCTGGTGATCAGTGTTTAGCTCAAATTTACGACCGTAGAGGTACTGGTGGAAGCGAGTGATTCCGAAAACTATTGACAATGCTTCTTTTTCCGCCTGTGAATAATTGACCTGACTTTTGGTTAATGTCTTAGAGGCGAAAGCAATAGGCTTCTCGGATCCGTTGGTGTGAGATTACGGCGCCTATTCCATATTTGGAGGCATCCGTCGCGAGAATAATGGGTAGCTTACCATCTTAGTGCACGAGCAGAGTCGCTTTGATAATTTCGTTTTTCAATATGGTGAAGGCCTCTTCTTGCTGCTTCCCCCACTTAAAACGATGACCCTGTCTTCTTAATATGTTTAGTGCCGACGCTTTTTCGGAAAAATTTGGGATAAACTTATTATAGTAATTTATATTTCCAATAAATGACTCTACTTCTCTTACGTTCCTAGGTCTAGGCATGGATTTTATTTCCTCTAATCTTTTTTCGGATGGTTGGATTCCCTTTGAACTAATAATATGACCTAAGTATTCGATTTGTTCATTCGCAAAATTGCATTTTTCTTTTCGGCATGTTAAACCAGCGCCCTCTAGTCGTTTGAAAATTTCACTAACCTTCTCAAGGTGTTGTTTATCAGTTTCCGCTGTAATTATAACGTCGTCTAGATAGAGGGCACACCCCGGGACACCTGAGACTAAACTTTCCATAAGCCGTTGAAAAATGCCAGGGGCACTTGCGATCCCGAAGGGCATTCGTTGGTACTGGAACAGTCCGAAAGGAGTATTGATGACCATATCTTTTTTTGCAGCATCGCTTAACTTAATTTGATGATAAGCCTCGCTAATAGCGCTCTTGATTCTAATCGATTACTCGACTAGTCGATTAGTCGAGTAGTCGATTATCAACTTTTGTGCTGTTTGAAAATCGAATAGCAGATATTCGATTTCAGCTAATCGACTAGCTGTCACTAATCGAATACTAACGATTAAATCCGGTTCCCAGTTTTTACCCGGGTTTTACCCGGGTAATAAGGCGGGAAATTTCTACTGTAATTCGCATGCATGTCTAAGTGGTATCTGCCATTTTCACCAATTTATTTGCTTCATTTGTTTGAAATTTAAAAAAAAATGTAACAGGAGCACAGAATATTTGTGTAGGTAGATATACAAAAATGAAATTTTGAAAAATTTATGTATGTTTGTATGAATGTAGATAAAAAAGTTTGAAACATTTTTTTCATACTGCAAAACGTTCTATGTCAATATTATTCTTTTAGGTTTAAGTGCGCAATGTACGCACCTTTCTCTTATTCTACGTCGCCGTTTGCAAAAAGATAGCTGAAAGATTGATTCGTTGGGCAAAAAAAAAAGTAAAAGTATATTCAAATACACCTAATTTTCGAAAGAACTCAAAAATTACAAACATTACATAGAGCGTTTTGATGTATTACCAAAAATATACGGGAACATTAGAGTGCCAAAAAAGTTTCACACTTTCTATCGGAATGATTAAGCTTGAGAATTTATTTTTTTTTGTAGCAAAATTGCTTCTGCACGCCAATGAAAGATTTCCTATGAAAATAAAAAACAAATTTGACATGTGAGAAATTATAAGCACCTGCAACTCTAGTGTCTTAGTTTCTGTTTGAAAACTTTAGATTTGTAACAAACTTTTCAAATTGTTATTTGTTTCATGCGCTGCTAAGTGCTCTTCAATGCTGCTGTTATGTCAGGCCGAGTTAAAATACAGGAGATGATAGAAACACGAGCTTTTAATCCAATTTAAGATTGTATAATTTCCCCTTTAAAAGCTGATGTGGTTTTTTAATATAAAAATCACTGGAAATTATTTGGAACGCATAATAATTAAAAAAACATGCTCGGAAAATTTCTGGAATTAGCGCTTTTCGAAATTGATGATTCAATAAATATTTTATAAATTTTAAGGAAACATTTAAGCACACGCTAATAAGTTGTTTTTAATATTTGACAAGTATCAGGAGCACAGAATTTCAGTAAGCAATTATACAAAAAAAAATTCAATAAACTGGTATGTACAGATGGGGGTTGGTGGGGCAACTGCTCCCACTTTTAAATTGCATTTCGAAAATATCTTTGTGTATAAGAAAAGAACTGAAAGCTAGTAGATTGCGTGTTTTTGAAGTTATTAACATCAATATTAGCACACGATAATAAATTATCACGTAGAATCTTTATTTATTTTGTAAGTTATTTTTGAAACAATATTTATGTATTCCAGCCACAATCAATGAAGGGAAAGTAATGTAACTATGTATTCTAATTATTATTCATAAAACGTTTATTTTGATATAAGAATGTCAACATATGCACATTCTGAGGAAGCAAGCAGTTTCTCAATGCAGTAACGATATTTCCCGCACTAGAAAATGTTCGTTCAGATTCTGCTGAAGTAGCAGGAATAGACAAATATTGTTTGGCAATCTCAAAAAGCTTAGGGTAAATCCCAGAATGATTTGTCCACCATACAAGGGGATTTATATTATGGCCAATCTGAGGTTCTGCTGCATAAAAGTCCAACTGCGTTCGGGAATCACTTTGGCTGCTTTCACATTGAAATAAAAAGTCCAATTGCGTGTTTTTAGAAGGCCTCGGTTCACAAACATTTAAAATGTTATTATTCTCAAGCAAAGATGCTATAAATGAAATCACCTTAGCCTTTGTTCCCTCTACTTCGTAAGCTAAATTTTTGTGTCTGGGATCCAGGAACGATGCAACTACCGGTGCTGAAATGTCAGTAATATCAATTTCGAATCTTTCTTTTAATGATAATCTTGCTGTGTTTTTAAAAACTTCCTCATTGCTTTGCTCAAAATACGACTACGCCATATGGTTATTTATCAAAGCATGAACCAGAGGACGAATCATAGATATAGAAATGTCTTTCTCAGTGCATAACACATTCGTTGCTACATCGAAAGGTTTCAGCATCTCAACCATTTTTCCATGGTTGTCCATTCGGTTTCCGCCATGTCTAGTTTTATTGCATAGGAAAGTTTTGTTACACTTCGGTCTTGGAGGACTAAAGTGATAGCATTTTTGTTGCGAATTAAACTTTCGCACATCTTATACTTCGAGTTCCACCGCGTTTCGATACATTGAACTAGTCTGTTCTCCTTCACACCCAATTGCGGCTGACGATTTGATAATGCGGATTTAGCTATTGTTGATCGGTGGAAATAGCTTACCACATTTCGTCCTTTATTACAAACTTCTCCATATTGTGGAACTGACGTCAATGCATCTTTAATCACAAGCTGAAAAAGATGTGCGCTACATTTTATGCTACTAGGAACAACGATTAGTTGCGCTGCTGCTGCGTTCATCACGTTTGCGCTGTCATGTGTCATAGCTCGCGTTTTCTCCATTATACCCCAGTCAGCAAGAACTACTTCGAGAGATGAACTAATATTCTCCGCCATTGGTCTACCTAGATTTATTTAACATGTCTCAAGTCTCGACTTAGAAAAGATCAAAATACACACTTCAAAAACGCAAATTGGAACAGCTTTTGGATGGGGCTTAGATGTACGGTTGTCTTGAAATCTTTCTATAACATTAACTATGGGTGTGTTCGAGCAGCTCAATATTACTGCAGTATTGCAGCCATGTTACTTTATTGATGCCCTGAAGCTGATACTTAGGTGATAATATGCTGCAATGATTGCATATTTTATTTTAATGTTGCGAATGATGGCTTGTGATGAGTAACATATTGTCAACATTTTATTAACCCTGCTGCCATAACGTACGTCTTCGAGGCATATCGACTTTTTTCTTGTTGATCTCCCTCTCGCAATTACTCTCTAAGCTAACTCAAACTGGCATTTATCTCCGTCGTTACTCACAGCCTGGAAGTGATGGTTGATTTTGCAGAGTAGGTTTCGTATTTCATGATATATGGTTATAACATACGCCTGAGAGACGTATCGTTATGAATTAAGGGGTAAAAAATAACGTTATGAAAGCAGGGTTAAACGAAAGCGCGAAATTTTGCCGAAGAACATGATGCTCTGTCATAAAAAGTAGCACTGCTACAACCAACGCGGCTCGAACACACCCCATATTTTTTTTTGCGGGACGCTACTGGAATATTTTTTAAAAATGTTTGACAAGCGGCCATGTTTTTCTTCAAACGTACAATACAGATTTACTCACATAAAAAAATTGTCACACCAAACCCTGTAGTCAACTCCAAGTCAACTACTAGTTCTTTATTTTTCAGTGTTCATAGCACTTTTATTAGAGCGTCTCGAGCTTACAGGCAAAAAAAAAGACGGCCGTACCTCCCCTCATACAAAGTGTTTTTGAAAAACATTAAAAAAAAAAAATTTTTTTGTGGCAAGCCTAGAGTCGCCTAACTACATTTTTCTTCAAATCTTTGGCATTTGTTGTCGGATTTTAATGTTTGACACATACATTTTTTCGTCTCAAAGAGGAGGTTTTTTCTCAAGAAAGTTCATTGAGCTCAAGCGTTTCGTTGTGGTACCACACTCGACTGAGATGGAAACAAAAGGTGAAGGATGACTTAAACTCCCTTGGGGTTTCCAATTGGCGTCAGTTATCGCTAAAAAGGAATGATTGGCGTGCTCTGATACGAAACGGCAAAAAACCGCTTAGGCGGGTTGTCGTCATTATGATCAAAGCCAAGATTAGAATTTCAGATAAAAAAAGTATCTTTTTTAAGTCAGCTTTTGATTTCATTGAAAATTTGTATGATGTCAGCATTGATCTGGCTTAGAACACCGGTTTCGACCTTAACTGAGGCCTGGACAGCTACGTATGAATGCATGATAAAACCAAACCAAAAACGTAAATAAATTATTATTAATATCTCATAACTAAATTTGATTAGTTAACTAAAACAAGTACTTATATGTATAGAAATCTGAAGATATTTGGTATTTGAGAAAAGGTTTCGAAAAAGCAATTGATCTTTTTTATTAATTTATACCAATGGTACAATGAACAGCTAGGATGAAAATAAATAATAATAGTTGACTTGGAGTTATATGAATTTCCTACAGGGTTTGGAGACAGAATTTCTTTATGTAAGTATGTAATTCTGTCACAAATATTGTACGATTGAAAAAAACATGGCCGCTTGTCAAAAATTATTTCAGTAGCGTCCCGTATAAAAAAATATGGGGTGTGTTGAATAAAATGTTGACAATCTGTTGCTCATCACAAGCTCATCATTCGCTACATGAAAAGGAAGTATGCAATTATTGTTGCATATTGGGGTCTATCAGCTATTCCGACGGAGCTCCCGGCGGGAGAAAATTGAACAGATCTTGAGGGAATTCCAACGATTTTAAGGGAATTTGACGGTATGTTTCGATAAATTCGATGTTATCTTTATCGACTCTACTACCTTCATTCCTGCCGGGAGCTCCGCCGGAGTAGCTGATATTATCACTTAAGTATCAGCATCAGAGCATCCATAAAGTAACTTGACTGCAATACTGCAGTAATATTGATAATAATATTAACGTTAATAACTTCAAAAACACGCATCTACTAGCTTTCAGTTCTTTTCTTATACACAAAGATATTTTCAAAATGCAATTTAACAGTGGGAGCAGTTGCCCCACCAACCCCCTTCTATACAAACCAGTTTATTTTACAAACAATTTTTTTTTTTTTGTATAATTGCTTACTGAAATTCTGTGCTCCTGATACTTGTCAAATATTAAAAACAACTTATTAGCGTGTGCTTAAATGTTTCCTTAAAATTTATAAAATATTTATTGAATCACCAATTTCGAAAAGCGCTATTTCCAGAAATTTTTCGAGCATGTTTTTTATTATTATGCGTTCCAAATAATTTCCAGTTTTTTTTTATATTAAAAAACCACATCAGCTTTTAAAGGGGAAATTATACAATCTTAAATTGGATTAAAAGCTCGTGTTTCTATCATCTCCTGTATTTTAACTCGGCCTGACATAACAGCAGCATTGAAGAGCACTTAGCAGCGCATGAAACAAATAACAATTTGAAAAGTTTGTTACAAATCTAAAGTTTTCAAACAGAAACTAAGACACTAGAGTTGTAGGTTCTTATAATTTCTCACATGTCAAATTTGCTTTTTATTTTCATTGGAAATCTTCCATATGCCGGCAGAAGCATTTTTACTACAAAAAAAAATAAATTCTCAAGCTTAATCATTCCGATAGAAAGTATGGAACTTTTTTTGGCACTCTAATGTTCCCGTATATTTTTGGTAATACATCAAAACTCTCTATGTAAGGTTTGTAATTTTTGAGTTCTTTGGAAAATTAGGTGTGATTTAATGTACTTTTACATATCTTTTGCCCCACAAATCAATCTTTCAACTAACTTATTTCAAACGGCAACGTAAAATAAGAGAAAGATGCGTACATTGCGCATTTAAACCTGAAAGAATAATATTGACATACAACGTTTTGCAGTAAGAAAAAAAATTTTCAAACTTTTTTTATCTACATACATACAAATATTGCTACAAACATACATACATTTTTCAAAATTTCATTTTTGTATATCTACCTACACAAATATTCTGTGCTCCTGTTACATTTTTTTTTAAATTTCAAAGAAATGAAGCAAATAAATTGGCGAAAATGGCAGATACCACTTAGACATGCATGCGAATTACAGTAGAAATTTCCCGCCTTATTACCCGGGTCTTCAGACCAGTAATCGACTAGTCAAAAGCAACTATTCGACTAGTCGATTAGTGATAATCGAATATTTTTGGAAACGACTAGTCGAAATCGATTATTCGACTAATCGATTTGTCGATTATCAAGAGCCCTACTCGCTAAGGTCTATTTTTGAAAAATATTTGCCATCTTGAAGCTTATTAAAAAGCTCTTCTATTCTCGGTATAGGGAAACGATCTATCTCTATTTGCGAATTTTGACCTACTTTAAAGTCAGCGCACACACGCAATGTGCCATTTGGTTTGCGGATAACGACAACCGGCGCCGCCCACTCACTTGATTTTATTGGTTTCAAAACATTTGTACCTACCAGACGGTTTATCTCTGCGCGCACCTCATCGTGATAAGCAAAGGGTAAATTGTATCGTTTACAGAATTTAGGTTTGGCGTCTGGCTTCAGAACAATATCCGCTTGAAATGTCGAGCATAGCCACAGTTCGTTGGCGAAAAGCTTGGGGTATTCCTTTGTTAGATTAGACAACTTGTCGATGAGGTGTTTGTGTGAGGTCTGTGTAACCTCCGCAGCATGGCATATGTTGGACTGTAAAAAAAAAAAAAAAAAAAAAAAAAAACTGGCGGCGATATACCTACAGGTTATCATCATAACCTCTAACGAGATTTTTAGGCAAGCTTCTCTTTCCAACTTGTGGTGTGTTGCTTTTTGAGTTTTTCCTACAAGTTGGCTGGACCTACAGTTTTTTGCCGACTCCGAACGGCACTTGCAAAGCAAATGAATTTTTTGCTGAGAAGCTTCTCATGGCAGAAATACACCCGGAGAGTGCCGGGCATCGAACCGCCACGACTTGGTGTAGAAGGCCGAACACTTAACCGCTACACCACGGCGACCACTGTAAGCATGGCGGAATATCAATACGGAACTTCAGTTTTCTAAACCAATCTAACCCAAGAATGTTTGATGCTGCTGTGCTGTCAACCACAACTAGTGGCAGGATTTCATCGAAGTCATTGCAGCGTACACGTACCCTGGAAATGCCCTTTATTGACAGCTGATGACCGCCGTATGCTTTGACTACTTTTCGTATGGGAGTACATGACGGTGCTCCTAATGCCTTGTAGCCGACAATGCCAACTAACGAGCACGAGGCACCGGTGTCTACTTGGAAATTGACTATCCTTTCATTCACTTGAAGCTTAACTTCAAGTTTTTTATCGCTACTGCCAGAGGAATTTATAATATCTATAACAATGATGCTTTCGAATGTATTAGTGTCAGTTGCATTTGCTTGGTGGTCCTTACTCTCCTTCTTCTGCGTAGCAGCTGATTGACAAACGGATGCTATATGACCCGTTTTAGAACAGGCGTTAGACTTTGTTTTCTTTTTGTAGTGGACGCAGTCGGACCTTGCGTGATTTACTCCACAACTGGGGCACGACTTGAGAGTACTACGGCCTCGTGAATGACTTCGCCCTCTGCCTTTGGTATTGGTTCGACTTGTGGAACGAACTCTGAGACTTTGTTAACTGTTGCTGAATCTGATTCTTTCATTATTGAGCAAGTTCGCACGGTCGATTCATAAATAGAAGCAATTTGTAGGACCTTTTCCAAAGATGGGTTAGTTTTTTGTAACGCAGCCGTCCTCACCTTTCCATGAGGCGTATGCATCACAATCATATCCCGAATTTCGCTGTCTACGTACGATTCATTGCATCCCGATTTGGAGCAAACGAACAAGCAATCTTTAGTTGCACCGCGCAGCTCTGCCGCCCAGTCGCTGTACGTTGGCTTCATTGTCGTATGGTAAAACTTGAAACGAGCTGCTAACACGTGTTGTTTTTCAATAAAATGATCGTTTAGCGTTGTTGCGATTTCTTTGAAAGTCCTTTCTTTAACTTTTCCATCGAATAGTTTCTGTAAGAGTTCCAAATTATCGGCCCCAATCCAACTAAGTATGCAGGCCCTTTTGGTAGTTTCCTCTGTGACACCGTTGGCTAAGAAATGTTGCTCGACTTGAAGAAGATATGTACTCCATTTGTCATTTTCTTTGTTGAAGTTCCTGAAATTGGGAACTGCTGCACGTCGCTCACCGCTTATGCCCAACTTTCAATGCATTTTCCAGAAAATCTCTATTTTCTTTAACCACACTTGCAAGAAAAGCCTGATTAGCGCTTTGCAATTGTTGAAGCACCTGTTTTCATTATAACTATTGCTAGAATTTTTAAAAATATATAATAATATGCCCATCCCTGGAGTAGGTGGTCCAGTCCTAGGACATCGCAATGTTAATTGGAGCGCAATTCTTATATGAAAAAGGATTACATTTGGAGTACTCTGATGCTCCAATTTGAGTACTCTTTGGATAGGAAATAGAGTACTCTCTATTTTTGCAGGGTAGGTTAAAAGGTGAAATTCTCGCAAAATATTGCCGGACGTTGAATAATTCATTGTACAGGTTAAATGGCAGTGCTTCCGTGAGATGTAGAAAGCGAAATATTAACTCAAATCGTCAGTATCCTGGCTAGCTCTTATTTTCTTTAGTGGCTTGGAATTAATTTATATGTGATTGCGCCTATTGACCTGTTCAGTCTGGCCAACATTACAGTATAGGTATACACTGAGAAAACGAGACTAAGTCTCAAAGTTGCAGTTAAACTTTTGTAAGGGAGGGTTATGGAATATGTGCACTTAAAAAACAGCTGGTATCAGGGTGATGCTAAATAGTACACAGAGCCAAAAGAACCTAATAAAATATAACATAAGTGATAAGATATCTGTATAGTTTTTTTTCAGAAGTTGTGCTTCATTAAAATAAGAAGAAATGCACTTAATTTTATCAAATAGAGCTTCCTCATAAAACCATACAGATTTCCGTATAGTTTTTTCTTCGTTTCCACCGTTTCGACTACCCCTTTGCCCAAAAGCTGTTAATGAAGACAATTTTTTTAATTTTATTAGGCATTTTTGGCTCTGTGTAGTGTCAATATTCAACTTTCGAGTATCTATTTTTCTTCATCAAACGTATTATGCAATTGATATTTAATAAGTTGTAATTTAATATCTTTGAGTATCAATGATTTATGCTACTATATTGATATTAAAACCCTCAATTTGACATTTTTTAAGTGCCAAACTAATAATTTTCGTCAGCGATTCAATAACTAAAACGAAGATTTGATACTTTTCACTATATTTTTTATATGATGGATTGTTTCATTGATACGTAGATAATGATACTTCAAGAAATTTCATTTTAACCCAACCGGTATGAAACCGTAACCGATCTAATCTTGGCTTGCGTCATAATGACGCTTAACCGCCTAGACCATTTTGGCCGTTTCGTATCAAAGCACGCCAGTCATTCCTTTTTAGCGATAACTGACGCCAATTGGAAACCCCAAGGGAGTTCAGGTCATCCTCCACTTGTTGTTTTCATCTCAGTCGAGGCATCCCCCTGCCTCTGTTGCCGAATTCGGATGTCGATAGGAAAACCTTCTGTGCTGGAGCCTCCTTGTCCATTCGCTGGGCGTTGGACTTCTAGACTGATTATTTTCGGTGTTAATCCTGGTTCCCAAATAGACGAAATCTGTCACCGTTTCAAACTTGTAGCTATCAACGGTGACTTGGCTGCCAAGACGCAGGTGCCCCGATTCTTTCTTTGATGACAGCAGATACTTCGTCTTGTCCTCGTTCACCGCAAGACCCACTTTTTTCGGTTCCTTATCCAACCGGTGAGAGGCATCATATCCGTAGATCAACCCCTGCGGGTTAGGGGTTTAGAATATGCCCGAGGTAGGCATACCGGTCGTAAGAGGCGACTAATATGGAGGGATGCCATGACCTAGAAGGTTCCACTGGTCATACCAAATCGCTACCACGACAGTCGGGCAGTACCGCAGCGTACCGGGGTCATATCCGGCCAAGGACTGTCAACTTCGGCATCACTCCCCAAAACCTTCGGGGAGTGTTTTGTTGTTAACAACAACAGTAGTACGCCTATGTGCATATTAGTCGCCTCTTACGACCGGTATGCCTACCTCGGGCATATTCTAAACCCGTAACCCGCAGGGTATTTTTCCTTAGCGTATTTTTCCTTAGCCTAAATTGTCATCAATATCTTCTAACGGGAGTTCAAGGAAACTAGCAGTTTCAATAGGGTTGGACCAAAGAGAGATGGGTGTTAGAAGAGTGGGCTCAGAAGAGCAAGAAAATAAGTGATTGGTATTGTGGGGGGACAAACCGCATGCCGGACATACATTCGGATATGTATGTGTAGAGTGACCCTTGTCTCTCGAGGAAGATGACGCTCCTCTTGTAAGACATGGTTTAGCGGACAGAGCGCGGCGTAATGGCCAACCGACGTTGTATGGATATGCCCAAAGGCCTGATTATGCACCTGTAGATCAAACGGCGTTGTTATATAATGCCGGATCTCACGAAAATAAACGGTTACCTCTGCGACCTTTCCAGGTTTTTCACTGAGCGAGATCTGACGATATATCCGACTAAATCAACGGCGACGCTTTTTACGACATGGACGCACCAGGTGAGAAATGAATTAGACATTTTCGTTGATGGCACTAAGCTACCAACTGTCAGCCACCCAAAGTTATTAGGGATGACACTGGATAATACTTTCTCATTTGCTGGTCAAGTCCTAACAGTTTATTATTTATATTCAAAGGATATAAAAAACTTACTTATGTAGGATTCGAAATAAATCATGCCCATTACCTTCTTCCTCATAGCGTTCTAGGAAAAAACGGCGAGCTTCTGCTATTTTAGCATTTTTAATTCAACTAATTTTTTTCATTTAATTGACAGAAAACATGAAGCTTCCCTGCAAACCAGATACCGGCTAGCAACCAAGTTAAATAGTTGGTTTCATTAATTTTTCATACGGTTACCGAAGTAGCTAATTTTATTCAGGCCGTGTGAAAATTTTAACCATATTAACACTTTGCCTCTCCCTTGCACTTATTCTATTTTTCCATTTGCTATAAAGTATACCTGCACTCTTCAAAATAAAAAATTTCCCTTTCAAACTGTGGCTAATGTTTTGGTTAAAATGTAGTTAACAGCCATTTGTTGAAGTCGTCAACCCTGCAAACCAGATACCGGCTAGCAACCAAGTTAAATAGTTGGTTTCATTAATTTTTCATACGGTTACCGAAGTAGCTAATTTTGTTCAGGCCGTGTGAAAATTTTAACCATATTAACACTTTGCCTCTCCCTTGCACTTATTCTATTTTTCCATTTGCTATAAAGTATACCTGCACTCTTCAAAATAAAAAATTTCCCTTTCAAACTGTGGCTATTGTTTTGGTTAAAATGTAGTTAACAGCCATTTGTTGAAGTCGTCAATGTTTTGGCTAACATGTTGTTAATAGTATTTGTTGACATGGTTATGGAAACTGGTAACAGGTGGCTAACATTATGTTATGAAACAGTAAATGTTTTGGTTAACATGCTGTTAAAATTATTCTTTGAATAAGTCAACAAACAAGCTAGCATATGGTTAACATAAGTAGTTGAATCGGTTACCGAACCAGCTAGCATATGGTTAACATTTATAATTGAATAGGTTACCAAACCAGTTACCAATATGGTTATTGCTAAAAGGACAATACTTACCGAATTTTTCCAAATAAATTGCACAAAAATTAATATATATACATATTTTATCATTTATTAATTTATATTAAACATTTATTTATTGATATTATACATACTAATAACTAAATATATATTAAAATAATGTGAACCGTCTCCACAACAATTAAGGAAATGTCTTCACAAGCACTACGACGAGGACACATCATCATACAAATAAAGCATTGGTATTTGTTGCCTTAAGGGGTCAACCGATATAGCTCAAAAGACGCTGTTTGGCCTCAGGATCACGAATCCCTAGGCGCTTTTTTAATATTTTGCTTCTCTGAAGAGATATTAAGTTTTCTTGTGGTTGTTGTAATTTTATTAGGCTGTACCTAAAACCGTGGCAAAAAAATGCGTTCAGTCCACCACCCTGACTTGGGATGGCATATCCCAGGGTTATTTGTTATAAGCGCGGCCGAAGGCCGCCAACTCAGAAACGTATTTGTTTCCTTTAGGGGTAAACTGCTAATAAATTATGGGAGATAGCTCAAAAGACGGGTTTTGTCCTCAGGATTACGAATCCGGAAGCGCTTTTTTAATTTTTTGTTTTAGTGAAAAGTTATGGTCAAAAAACCGAAAAATTACCCGGGTCCGATACCAAAATTGGGGCGGAATCCATGGTATTTATGTGCAAAACACTTTTCTGAGTTGAAGAAATAACCCTGGGCTACGTCATCCCAAATCCGGACGTGTGACATAACCGTGGCTACCGAAATTTTTTCCACGTTTTTAGGGACAGCCTAATAAAACTACAGCCACATGAAAACTTGAAAATTTGATTGCAAATATCTCTTCATGGAAGCAAAATATTAAAAAGGCGCTTCCGGATTCCTGATCCTGAGGCCGAATCCCGTCTTTTGAGCTATATCACATAATTTTAGGTAATTTATTAGCAGTTGACCCCTAAAGGAAACAAATACCGAAAGGTGTTTCGCACATAAATACCACCGCCCCAATTTTGGTATCGCACCCGGGTCATTTTTCGGTTTTCTGACCATAACTTTTCACTAAAACAAAAAATTAAAAAAAGCACTTCCGGAGTCGCGATCCTGAATCTCTTAGCTAATTTATTAGCAGTTGACCTTAAAGGAAACAAATACCTACCAAAGCATTTGAGGCTGCAAGTCCACCTTTGCGTAAAATGGATTATTAAGAATTACCGAATTTAGGCGTAGCGCAGTTCTCCACTGCAATTAAGAAGTCGCATCCGCAAGCGCCACGACTAAATCCGGAATTTTTTAAAAAGCCGTTTCATGCAAAGGTGGACTTGCAGTTTGAAATGCTTTATGTATGATGATACGACCCCGTCGTAGTGTTTGTGGCGATGTTTCCTTAATTTTTCGACCCGACTTCCAAAGGCGCAGCCACTACCGTCTGAATTTCTCGGAATCATCGAACTTTCCTTTTGCATTTCCTACGCTGTATCTCCCGCCATCACTCGTATACGGGCATGCATAAAAGAAGGGAGAATTTCTATTAAAAATGCAAATAAAAAAAAAATATTTTACGCTTACCTTTTTTTCGTGAAAAAATTTGACAAATAATAATTAATTTATGAAAGCTGCAGATTGTCAATTTTTGGGATATTTTCTTATGCTGTTTCATTCGCACTCATAATATTAGGCATAGTACAAAATCAACAATGTTTTCTCTTTTTGGCAGATCGTTTGCACATTAACCCTAAAACGAACTTTTGGTATTTAAAGGCCCACATTTTAATTTAATTCAGAACAACTTTTTTTTGGTTGCTTAAGGTTAACATAATTTTGGGAAATTTGTCAAATGAAAAATGTGTGTGTGTTTGCAATGCGGTTAGCCGTGGTTTGCAGGGCAATGTTTTGCTAACATGTTGTTAATAGTATTTGTTGACATGGTTATGGAAACTGGTAACAGGTGGCTAACATTATGTTATGAAACAGTAAATGTTTTGGTTAACATGCTGTTAAAATTATTCTTTGAATAAGTCAACAAACAAGCTAGCATATGGTTAACATATGTAGTTGAATCGGTTACCGAACCAGCTAGCATATGGTTAACATTTATAATTGAATAGGTTACCAAACCAGTTACCAATATGGTTATTGCTAAAAGGACAATACTTACCGAATTTTTCCAAATAAATTGCACAAAAATTAATATATATACCTATTTTATCATTTATTAATTTATATTAAACATTTATTTATTGATATTATACATACTAATAACTAAATATATATAAAAATAATGTGAACCGTCTCCACAACAATTAAGGAAATGTCTTCACAAGCACTACGACGAGGACAGATCATCATACAAATAAAGCATTGGTATTTGTTGCCTTAAGGCGTCAACCGATATAGCTCAAAAGACACTGTTTGGCCTCAGGATCACGAATCTCTAGGCGCTTTTTTAATATTTTGCTTCTCTGAAGAGAAATTAGCAACCAAGTTTTCTTGTGGTTGTTGTAATTTTATTAGGCTGTACCTAAAAACGTGCAAAAAAATGCGTTCAGTCAACCACCCTGACTTGGGATGGCGTATCCCAGGGTTACTTGTTATAAGCGCGGCCGAAGGCCGCCAACTCAGAAACGTATTTGTTTCCTTTAGGGGTCAACTGCTAATAAATTATGGGAGATAGCTCAAAAAACGGGTTTTGTCCTCAGGATCACGAATCCGGAAGCGCTTGTTTAATTTTTTGTTTTAGTGAAAAGTTATGGTCAAAAAACCGAAAAATTACCCGGGTCCAATACCAAAATTGGGGCGGAATTCATGGTATTTATGTGCGAAACACTTTTCTGAGTTGGCGGCCTTCGGCCGCGCTTATAAAAAATAACCCTGGGCTACGCCATCCCAAGTCCGGACGTGTGACATAACCGTGGCTACCGAAAATTTTTTCCACGTTTTTAGGGACATCCTAATAAAATTACAACAACCACATGAAAACTTGAAAATTTGATTGCAAATATCTCTTCATGGAAGGAAAATATTAAAAAAGCGCTTCCGGATTCCTGATCCTGAGGCCGAATCCCGTCTTTTGAGCTATATCACATAATTTTAGCTAATTTATTAGCAGTTGACCCCTAAAGGAAACAAATACCGAAAGGTGTTTCGCAAATAAATACCACCGCCCCAATTTTGGTATCGGACCCGGGTCATTTTTCGGTTTTCTGACCATAACTTCTCACTAGAACAAAAAATTAAAAAAAGCACTTCCGGATTCGCGATCCTTAATCTCTTAGCTAATTTATTAGCAGTTGACCTTAAAGGAAACAAATAACTACCAAAGCATTTGAGGCTGCAAGACCACCTTTGCATAAAATGGATTGTTAAGAATTACCGAATTTAGGCGTAGCGCAGTTCTCCACTCCAATTAAGAAGTCGCATCCGCCAGCGCCACAACTAAATCCGGAATTTTTTTAAAAGCCGTTTCATGCAAAGGTGGACTTGCAGTTTGAAATGCTTTATGTATGATGATACGACCCCGTCGTAGTGTTTGTGGCGATGTTTCCTTAATTTTTCGACCCGACTTCCAAAGGCGCAGCCACTACCGTCTGAATTTCTCGGAATCATCGAACTTTCCTTTTGCATTTCCTACGCTGTATCTCCCGCCATCACTCGTATACGGGCATGCATAAAAGAAGGGAGAATTTCTATTAAAAATGCAAATAAATAAAAATATTTTACGCTTACCTTTTTTTCTTGAAAAAATTTGACAAATAATAATTAATTTATGAAAGCTGCAGATTGTCAATTTTTGGGATATTTTCTTATGCTGTTTCATTCGCACTCATAATATTAGGCATAGTACAAAATCAACAATGTTTTCTCTTTTTGGCAGATCGTCTGCACATTAACCCTAAAACGAACTTTTGGTATTTAAAGGCCCACATTTTAATTTAATTCAGAACAACTTTTTTTTGGTTGCTTAAGGTTAACATAATTTTGGGAAATTTGTCAAATGAAAAATGTGTGTGTGTTTGCAATGCGGTTAGGCGTGGTTTGCAGGGTTGATAAAAAAATATTAACATCCGATTAATTTGCGAGACTCGTATATCAAGCGAACTTTCAAGTTACGAGAAACTATCGCAACTCTCGTAAGCTCTCTAACATCCGTTTTAAACCCGAGATTCTTATATCTAACGAACTATCTAGTTACGAAAAACTATCCCAATTCTCTTAAGCTCTCTAACATCCGTTCTAAACCCGAAACTCTTATATCTTACGGACTTTCAAGTCGCGAGAAACTATTACAATTCTCTTGAACTTCCTAACATCCGTTTTAAAACCGAGACGAACTTTGAAGCTACGAGAAACTATCATAAATCTCCGATGTTCGTTTAAATAGGATTCTTGGTCGGGTGGGTACACTTTAAAATTGTTATATGTTATTACATAAAGTTCAAAGAATATATGTATTGAATTTTTTACAGAAATTTTGTTGCTCCAGAGCGACATTTTGCAAAAAATTTCCATAAAAAATATTTATTTAGAAATAAAAAACTTGAAAAGAGTTCGCAATAAAAAATGCATTACAGACTACGGAAAAATAGTAAAAAGCTGTGAAAATTTCATCACATTTGAGCAAATTGATTATTAGATATAGCAAAACGAAGAATAAATTTCAACAAATTATTTATGCTAATAATTAGCACAATATATTTTAAATAATATATAAAGGTACCAAAAAACGCGTCCCGATGCCAGGAATGTGAATCGGAAACCGTAAATTTAATTTTTTGTTTTTGTAAAAAGTTATGATAAAAAAACGGGAAAATGATGCGCGTCCGATCTCAATTAAGGGGCTGGATCCATGGAACTTATGCGCAGAACACCTCTCCTTAGCCGGTCCAACACCGGCTATGCCATGCCCAGTGTTTCTGCGCAGAACACTAATGTGATTACAACAACCACATGAAAATTTGCTACTTTTATTGCAAATATATCGCAAACCACCACTGAAGATAATAGTAATCCGGTTTCGGATTCCCATTCTTGGCAACCGAGGCGCGTCTTTTGAGTTGACACCTAAAGTATAAAATTACCAAAATTTTTAGCCCCTATGATTAATTAAATACGTAATTAATAATTAATTAAATAAATACTTAAATTTTCTTGACTATATTTAACACCTATAATTTATTGAATACGTATATTACTTACATTTTTCTTTTAATTCCCTTTACAAATTTTGAAGAAATATCTATCTGTCAGATATTCCATTTTTCAAAATTGAGAATACCTACTTTTCTACCCAAATGCATATTCCAACTTTCGAAGTTCGTTTGTGATACTGGGAGATGGGAAAAGGGAACAAATTCCCAAAAAATGTGCGTTCATGATTGCGGGAATGGGAGTTGGGAGAAATCTCCCAACAAAATTCTGTTCTACCCTATGCTCTAGTTCTATGCAACTTGTACTTCTATTACCTGTCTTGAGGTTCCCAATGTTTGCCTCGATTGTGCTGTTGTACTTACTACAGTTTGTTTTTCTGGGATTTCTTCTTGAGAATGTCTCTAAAGACACCGCTCCCAGCTCACACCGGATGATTCTGTGGTCCGATAGGGATGGCTCCGATGAAACCATCCATTTCGACACCAGATTCCCAGTTAGGTTGATGCCAAGAGTGATGTCCAGGACCTCCCCCCTGGCTCTGGTTGTTGTTGTTGTTGTTGTAACGAGGTGTAGTCCTGCCCAACGCATTATTTTCCTTGGCCTAAATTGTCTTCAATATCTTCTAACGGGAGTCCAAGGAAACTAGCAGTTTCAAAAGGGTTGGACCAAAGAGAGATGGGTGTTAGAAGAGTGGGCTCAGAAGAGCAAGAAAATAAGTGATTGGTATTGTGGGGGGACAAACCGCATGCCGGACATACATTCGGCACAGCAGGGTTCAGTCTGGATATGTAGGAGTTTAACCTGCTACAATATCCAGAGCGTAATTGGGCCAGAGTGACCCTTGTCTCTCGAGGAAGATGACGCTCCTCTTGTAAGACATGGTATAGCGGACAGAGCGCGGCGTAATGGCCAACCGACGTTGTATGGATATGCCCCAAGGCCTGATTATGCACCTGTAGATCAAACGGCGTTGTTATATAATGCCGGATCTCACGAAAATAAACGGTTACCTCTGCGACCTTTCCAGGTTTTTCACTGAGCGAGATCTGACGATATATCCGACTAAATCAACGGCGACGCTTTTTACGACATGGACGCACCAGGTGAGAAATGAATTAGACATTTTCGTTGATGGCACTAAGCTACCAACTGTCAGCCACCCAAAGTTATTAGGGATGACACTGGATAATACTTTCTCATTTGCTGGTCATGTGTCTGCAATGGTCTCAAAGGTACGTGGTCGCAACAAGATCCTCAAGTCACTTGCCGGCAGTACTTGGGGAAAAGACAAAGAAACGTTGCTGACTACATATAAGGCCATTGGCCGACTAGTCTTTGACTATGCTGCACCCATATGGTCGCCTAATGTACATAACACCAACTGGACGAAGTTACAAGTCTGCCAAAATACTGCCATCAGAACTGCTACGGGATGTCTCCTCATGTCTTCCGAGTCTCACCTCCATCAGGAGGCAAAACTGCTCAACGTAAAAGAGCATGCGGAAATGCTGAGCAGGCAATTCGTTCTGAACTGCCACAGGCCAGCACATCCAAACCGTCATCTTTTGGACATAGATCCGCCCCCGAGAGACATAAGGAAACATATCCGTAAGCATTATGATGAGATCCGGCATCATATTACCTTGCCGTTTCATCTGCAGAATTATAAGCGGGCTCTAACCGACATCCACACCGAGTCGGTAGACACTTTTGTCGGATCTCTACATGTGAATCCCGTTCTGAACAGTCCTCCACCGGATATTGCTGAAGAAGAACGCACCTTACCAAGGGAGACAAGAGTCACCTTGGCACAGCTTAGGTCTGGATATAGTGTAAGGTTAAACTCCTACTTATCCAGACTTAATGACACAATCTTAAACACATGCCCTGCATGTGGAAGGACCCCCTGATACTCTACATCTCTTCAATTGTTCATCTGAACCTACTCTTCTAACCCCTCTGTCCCTCTGGACAAACCCTGTTCAAACTGCACGTTTCCTTGGACTCCCCTTAGAAGAGCTTGATGAAGATCTTCGGAATGATCATACACTCTAGACAGGGCAATGCATTGTTAACAACAACAACATCAAAATGTTTACGTAATTGCGCCCTAATGGCCCTAGGAGGCGGAATGAGTTCAAGCAGTTGTCTATTGGGATGCTGTGGTTTATAGCAATTCAGTAGGTAGTGCTTGTTTAGCATTTCATTATGCTCCCTAACTGGAAGCATTTCCACCTCATTGTGTATATGAGATATAGGTGACATAACGACGCACCGCGTAGCGGTTCAGCACTTCGTCGAAATTCAGTATTGTCGTTAACATCGATTTTGACAAATTTTGTATAGAAAATTGTGTCAAAATTAACGATTTTTATGTAACGAACTTTGTTAAAAAGTTACAGAAACGACGTGCTGAGCGCGGTGTTTTGACAGGCCTGAAGCTGACTCCAATGAACGTCTGCAAGCCCCGGCGACCATATCGGCGACGCATAGTTCAGGATCGGCCGACCAATTGCCTTGTACGTTACCAACAACGTTTCTTTGTCTTTACCCCAAGTACTGCCGGCTAGTGACTTAAGGATTTTGTTGGGGCTCTGTAATTTTGAGACAATTGCAGCTGAATGGGCAGCGAAAGTGTGCATGGTGTCGAAAGTCACTCCTAAGGTTTATGGGTGAGCGACAGTAGGTATTTTATGATCACCTACATAAATTTCTAATTCCATGCCAACCTGCGCTGTCCACGTCGTGAATAAGGTCGCCGAGGACTTTGTTGGCGACAATGTCAAGCTTCGGGCGGTGAAGAACTCGCCTAGAGAGGGGAGATAGCCATTTATTTAAGAGCACAGCTCATCAACGGAAGTACCAGTTGCCAATATCGTGCAATCGTCTGCGTAAGAAACAATCGTAACTTCTTCTGGTGGAGGAGGAAGCTTCGAAATATAGAAGTTAAACAATAACGGGGAAAGGACACCACCCTGTGGTAGCCCTTGTTTGAACACAACAGACGACCGACGACCACTGAGATAATTGGCGGCCCAACGCTTGAGACAGGGGGGGAGTGACGAGTCTTCCAGATCGGATAGGTGGGGGAATCGTGACGCGTTAGACAGGGTCACTTCGGGGTGTATTGCTCTTGGCCGAGTCATTATAAAAAAAAAAAACAACCCGGGTCGTTTCGGTACGAAGGGTAATGTACAAGTACAATTACCGTTCTCGCAGAACCGGCAATACGTGAAACGAACACGGTCTCTAACGTTAGATAAATGCTCGTCTTTACGTTAGATAACTAGGGTAAGTCTCTAACTATTCTCTATTCGAAGGCAACAGTAGAGAACTACACTAGAACTCGATTCGAGATAGGTTAGAGAAGTAGCCAGGTTCCCTATGTACAGTCACTTTTCAGAGCAGAAAACCCAGGACATCGCCATGGATCTCTGCGCAGTGGAACCACCCGGGGTTTTACCTCGGCCAAGGACTGTCACTTTCAATGTAACCCTGTTTAGTATGTTTTGTCCCATTCCGAAACTATCATCCTCCCTCCTTGTAACCCTGTTTTTAGAGAAGTAGCCAAAATGCGAGCATGCTATCGACTATCGATCACTTAGAACAGCTGTTGTCGCTCATCTTTTATTTCAAAGTTTTTGTGAAGCGCGCAAATTTGATCTATGGCGCAAATTAAGTAAATTTGTGAATTAAAATGCGTAGGAATAAATAAAAGCGTGAATGTGAGCAAGTAGTAAATTGCTATTTGCAAACAGACGTCCAAATGGGCACAAAGTGGCAGAGGAACCTTCTCCGTCAAATCACCAAGGATGCAGCAGCGAATTTGAGGAATCCGATGTATCCAGTAATACCTCCACAAGCGAGGCGCAAAATTCTGTAAGATGGTGCAGCTCAAAATGTGTGTTGGAAAGGTACTAACACCAAAATAGCTGCGAGATCTTTGAGCGTTACGGCTGCTTTAAAAGGTATACATGCATTGTTTGGAATTGCTAGAACAAATTAATTAACAGTATTTCTATTTAGGTTCATTTTCCAAAAATGTTCCGCAATCCAGCGATGCCGATTTCTCACGCACATGCATCGCCTTTTTTCAACACGCCAAAGGGATACTTGAAAAGCGCTCAAAATATAAAAAACCTAAAGAATAGCCAAATTGGTGCATTATTTCCCCGAACTGGCATAAGATATTAAAAGTTTAAACTCAAATGATTTCCAATCATTTCTTTTTAAAATATTTACGCTTTTCTTTTATAAAAGCTTGCAATGCCGTTGTGATTCTTAACAAGAAGCTTTTTTTTTTTTTAAACAAAAATTAACTTTAGTTACATATATGTACAACTTTTAATGAGATCTCGAAAACCATATATGCATATAAGTATATAAATCAAAAAGTTTATTAAAGCGTTAATGCAAAAATCAAGAGTATGTCTTAATTGAAAAGAAACCATTTGCAAATTTACATTAGAATCCCATTAGAGAATGACATTAGAACTCGACTCGAAAACTATAGTTTTCTCGATTTGAGAACGATGTCCCATTTTGTTGGAGAATGCTGTGATTCTCGAGTGTTTCTCGAGTCGTCCTCTAACGTTAGAGATTGGAGAATGAGGCTAGTTCTCGAATGTATCTGCAATCGAATTCTAACTTCATGGTTTGTTGGGACGTTCGTTCACGGGTGCGAACGCTAGTACTTGGTGGCGCAGTCTCTTTCCCACCACGAATCCTACACCACGCGCTTTGCCGCGTGTCTGGCCACTATAGTTAGGTTAGGTTCAAGTGGCTGCCGCAGAGGCACACCTAGGCCAGTATTAAAAGGCCCGTTGTGATACCACCAACACTAGGAAAGTCAGTTCCGGGACCCTGCCATATGGAAAATCCCGGTATTAACGGAATTCTCCACATAGCAGAATCCCGGGAGTGACGTTCCTATACCGACACCGTTTCTCCTCCTCGAACCATTTAGATGACTTGATGAAGGCCATCAGGTCCTTTATGTCCAGCTCCGTGACCTGGCGTAGGCTAACCAGGAATTGAACTCCCAAAAAGCGCATTCTCGCGCCACTTAAAGCCGGGCAGTTGCAGATGAGGTGCTCCACCGTTTCCTCCCCCTCATCATCCTTACAACTCCTACAGCATCGTCGGTAGGGCACACCTAGTCTCTCTGCGTGCCTACCAATGAGGCAGTGCCCAGTTAATACGCCTATTAATATGGAGATTTCTCTTCTCCTTAGGGCATAAAGTTGTCTTGATCTTTTATGATCACATTTCGGCCAGGTTTCTTTGGATATCCGGCATCCTGGAGATTGCAGCCATCTTTCGTTGGCTTGGCGGAGTGTGTACTCCTTCAGCATAAGCTTGCATGTGGCAAACGGCATACCTAAGCGCTCTTTATCCCGAAGAACCTGCTTGGTCGTGCCCTGCCTCGCAAGTTCGTCTGCCCTACAATTTCCCTATGCCCCGGGACCCATGTGAGGTTCACGCGATTCTGTTGGGCCATCTCTTGTAGAGATCGACGACAGCTGAGCGTCAGTTCAGAGTTGAACGAATAAGAGCCAAGAGATTTGATGGCCGCCTGGCTGTCGCTGAATATAAAAATGTTCTGTCCGATCATGTGTTGGCCTATCCAAGCCGCGGCGTCCATGATTGCTGAAACTTCAGCCTGGAAGACACTGCAGTGATCAGGTAGTCTGAAGGAGAGCTCAAGGTTCAGATCCTTTGAATAAACCCCTCCTCCAACTCTGCCGTCTAACTTCGAGCCATCAGTATAAATGGAAGTGCCGCCATGAGTGGCGGGACTCCGATCCGCGCTCTCCCATTCTTCCCTGCTGGGAATGTTGATTTTAAAACCGCTATCTCCGACTGTTGTGGTCGTACAACGATCTGTGCTCAGCGGAAGAAAGCTATAGGATCCCAAAATACAGGCGTTGTTGTTGTTGTTGTTAACAATGCATTGCCCTGTCTAGAGTGTATGATCATTCCGAAGATCTTCATCAAGCTCTTCTAAGGGAAGTCCAAGGAAACGTGCAGTTTCAACAGGGTTTGTCCAGAGGGACAGAGGGGTTAGAAGAGTAGGTTCAGATGAACAATTGAAGAGATGTAGAGTATCATGGGGGGTCCTACCACATGCAGGGCATGTATTTAAGATTGTATCATTAAGTCTGGATAAGTAGGAGTTTAACCTTACACTATATCCAGACCTAAGCTGTGCCAAGGTCACTCTTGTCTCCCTTGGTAAGGTGCGTTCTTCTTCAGCAATATCCGGTGGAGGACTGTTCAGAACGGGATTCACAGGTAGAGATCCGACAAAATGTCTACCGACTCGGTGTGGATGTCGGTTAGAGCCCGCTTATGATTCTGCAGATCAAACGGCAAGGTAATATGATGCCGGATCTCATCATAATGCTTACGGAGATGTTTCCTTATGTCTCTCGGGGGCGGATCTATGTCCAAAAGATGACGGTTTGGATGTGCTGGCTTGTGGCAGTTCAGAAGGAATTGCCTGCTCAGCATTTCCGCATGCTCTTTTACATTGAGCAGTTTTGCCTCCTGATGGAGGTGAGACTCGGAAGACATGAGGAAACATCCCGTAGCAGTTCTGATGGCAGTATTTTGGCAGACTTGTAACTTCGTCCAGTTGGTGTTATGTACATTAGGCGACCATATGGGCGCAGCATAGTCAAAGACTGGTCGGCCAATGGCCTTATATGTAGTCAGCAACGTTTCTTTGTCTTTTCCCCAAGTACTGCCGGCAAGTGACTTGAGGATCTTGTTGCGACCACGTACCTTTGAGACCATTGCAGACACATGACCAGCAAATGAGAAAGTATTATCCAGTGTCATCCCTAATAACTTTGGGTGGCTGACAGTTGGTAGCTTAGTGCCATCAACGAAAATGTCTAATTCATTTCTCACCTGGTGCGTCCATGTCGTAAAAAGCGTCGCCGTTGATTTTGTCGGAGATATTGTCAGATCTCGCTCAGTGAAAAACCTGGAAAGGTCGCAGAGGTAACCATTGATTCTCGTACAGAGTTCATCAGTATAGGGGCCCTTGCCCGTCGCCATTATTGTACAGTTGTCGGCATATGAAACGACGGAGACGCCCTCTGGTGGTGGGGGCATCTTCGATAGATAGAAATTAAACAGTGTCGGGGATAGGACACCACCCTGTGGCACCCCCTGTCTAATACGTCTAGGTTTTGATTTTGCGTTTCTAAAGTTAACCGACGCCTGCCGTCCATTCAAATAATTAGCGGTTTGGAATTGCTAGAACAAATTAATTAACAGTATTTCTATTTAGGTTCATTTTCCTAAAATGTTCCGCAATCCACCGATGCCGATTTCTCACGCACATGCATCGCCTTTTTTCAACACGCCAAAGGGAGACTTGAAAAGCGCTCAAAATATAAAAAACCTAAAGAATAGCCAAATTGGTGCATTATTGCTCCGAACTGGCATAAGATATTAAAAGTTTAGACTCAAATGATTTCCAATCATTTCTTTTTAAAATATTTACGCTTTTCTTTTATAAAAGCTTGCAATGCCGTTGTGATTCTTAACAAGAAGCTTATTTTTTTTTTAAACAAAAATTAACTTTAGTTACATATATGTACAACTTTTAATGAGATCTCGAAAACCATATATGCTTATAAGTATATAAATCAAAAAGTTTATTAAAGCGTTAATGCAAAAATCAAGAGTATGTCTTAATTGAAAAGAAACCATTTGCAAATTTACATTAGAATCCCATTAGAGAATGACATTAGAACTCGACTCGAAAACTATAGTTTTCTCGATTTGAGAACGATGTCCCATTTTGTTGGAGAATGCTGTGATTCTCGAGTGTTTCTCGAGTCGTCCTCTAACGTTAGAGATTGGAGAATGAGGCTAGTTCTCGAATGTATCTGCAATCGAATTCTAGCTTCATGGTTTGTTGGGACGTTCGTTCACGGGTGCGAACGCTAGTACTTGGTGGCGCAGTCTCTTTCCCACCACGAATCCTACACCACGCGCTTTGCCGCGTGTCTGGCCACTATGGTTAGGTTAGGTTCAAGTGGCTGCCGCAGAGGCACACCTAGGCCAGTATTAAAAGGCCCGTTGTGATACCACCAACACTAGGAAAGTCAGTTCCGGCACCCTGCCATATGGAAAATCCCGGTATTAACGGAATTCTCCACATAGCAGAATCCCGGGACTGACGTTCCTATACCGACACCGTTACTCCTCCTCGAACCATTTAGATGACTTGATGAAGGCCATCAGGTCCTTTATGTCCAGCTCCGTGACCTGGCGTAGGCTAACCAGGAATTGAACTCCCAAAAAGCGCATTCTCGCGCCACTTAAAGACGGGCAGTTGCAGATGAGGTGCTCCACCGTTTCCTCCTCCCCATCATCCTTACAACTCCTACAGCATCGTCGGTAGGGCACACCTAGTCTCTCTGCGTGCCTACCAATGAGGCAGTGCCCAGTTAATACGCCTATTAATATGGAGATTTCTCTTCTCCTTAGGGCATAAAGTTGTCTTGATCTTTTATGATCACATTTCGGCCAGGTTTCTTTGGATATCCGGCATCCTGGAGATTGCAGCCATCTTTCGTTGGCTTGGCGGAGTGTGTACTCCTTCAGCATAAGCTTGCATGTGGCAAACGGCATACCTAAGCGCTCTTTATCCCGAAGAACCTGCTTGGTCGTGCCCTGCCTCGCAAGTTCGTCTGCCCTACAATTTCCCTATGCCCCGGGACCCATGTGAGGTTCACGCGATTCTGTTGGGCCATCTCTTGTAGAGATCGACGACAGCTGAGCGTCAGTTCAGAGTTGAACGAATAAGAGCCAAGGGATTTGATGGCCGCCTGGCTGTCGCTGAATATAAAAATGTTCTGTCTGATCATGTGTTGGCCTATCCAAGCCGCGGCGTCCATGATTGCTGAAACTTCAGCCTGGAAGACACTGCAGTGATCAGGTAGTCTGAAGGAGAGCTCAAGGTTCAGATCCTTTGAATAAACCCCTCCTCCAACTCTGCCGTTTAACTTCGAGCCATCAGTATAAATGGAAGTGCCGCCATGAGTGGCGGGACTCCGATCCGTGCTCTCCCATTCTTCCCTGCTGGGAATGTTGATTTTAAAACCGCTATCTCCGACTGTTGTGGTCGCACAACGATCTGTGCTCAGCGGAAGAAAGCTATAGGATCCCAAAATACAGGCGTTGTTGTTGTTGTTGTTAACAATGCATTGCCCTGTCTAGAGTGTATGATCATTCCGAAGATCTTCATCAAGCTCTTCTAAGGGGAGTCCAAGGAAACGTGCAGTTTCAACAGGGTTTGTCCATAGGGACAGAGGGGCTAGAAGAGTAGGTTCATATGAACAATTGAAGAGATGTAGAGTATCATGGGGGGTCGGTCCTACCACATGCAGGGCATGTATTTAAGATTGTATCATTAAGTCTGGATAAGTAGGAGTTTTACCTTACACTATATCCAGACCTAAGCTGTGCCAAGGTCACTCTTGTCTCCCTTGGTAAGGTGCGTTCTTCTTCAGCAATATCCGGTAGAGGACTGTTCAGAACGGGATTCACAGGTAGAGATCCGACAAAATGTCTACCGACTCGGTGTGGATGTCGGTTAGAGCCCGCTTATGATTCTGCAGATCAAACGGCAAGGTAATATGATGCCGGATCTCATCATAATGTTTACGGAGATGTTTCCTTATGTCTCTCGGGGGCGGATCTATGTCCAAAAGATGACGGTTTGGATGTGCTGGCTTGTGGCAGTTCAGAAGGAATTGCCTGCTCAGCATTTCCGCATGCTCTTTTACATTGAGCAGTTTTGCCTCCTGATGGAGGTGAGACTCGGAAGACATGAGGAAACATCCCGTAGCAGTTCTGATGGCAGTATTTTGGCAGACTTGTAACTTCGTCCAGTTGGTGTTATGTACATTAGGCGACCATATGGGCGCAGCATAGTCAAAGACTGGTCGGCCAATGGCCTTATATGTAGTCAGCAACGTTTCTTTGTCTTTTCCCCAAGTACCGCCGGCAAGTGACTTGAGGATCTTGTTGCGACAACGTACCTTTGAGACCATTGCAGACACATGACCAGCAAATGAGAAAGTATTATCCAGTGTCATCCCTAATAACTTTGGGTGGCTGACAGTTGGTAGCTTAGTGCCATCAACGAAAATGTCTAATTCATTTCTCACCTGGTGCGTCCAAGTCGTAAAAAGCGTCGCCGTTGATTTTGTCGGAGATATTGTCAGATCTCGCTCAGTGAAAAACCTGGAAAGGTCGCAGAGGTAACCATTGATTCTCGTACAGAGTTCATCAGTATAGGGGCCCTTCCCCGTCGCCATTATTGTACAGTCGTCGGCATATGAAACGACGGAGACGCCCTCTGGTGGTGGGGGCATCTTCGATAGATAGAAATTAAACAGTGTCGGGGATAGGACACCACCCTGTGGCACCCCCTGTCTAATACGTCTAGGTTTTGATTTTGCGTTTCTAAAGTTAACCGACGCCTGCCGTCCATTCAAATAATTAGCGGTCCATCTCTTTAAACCATCAGGTATCCGTGTCTCAAACAGATCTTGTATGAGAGTGGCATGGTTGACTGTGTCAAAAGCTTTCGACAGGTCAAGTGCCACTAACACAGTCCTGTGATTTGGTTGGTTTTGATTTAGGCCGCTATTTATTTGAGTTGTAATGGCATTGAGTGCGGTGGTGGTGCTGTGCAGCTTACGGAAGCCATGTTGATGACTAGCCAGTTGCAGATTTGCAGTATAATACGGGAGCAAAATGGACTCTAGCGTCTTCACTACCGGTGACAAGTGATATAGGACGATATGAATCGCCTATGTTTGCCGGTTTTCTAGGTTTTAGTAATGGAACCACTCTCGCCTTTTTCCATATTTCAGGAATGACGAAAGTGTTCAGTGAAAGACTGAATAGAGCCGCTAAGTATTTGTGTCCCTCCTGGCCTAGATGTTTCAGCATCTTCATGGCAATGCCGTCGGGGCCGATGGATTTTGAGGGCTTAGCCTGTCTGATGGCTTCCTTGACCTCTGAGGCAGTGATGACAATGGGCGTATTTTGGTTTTTATATTTACGCGCCTGTCGCATGGTTCTACGTTTAGCTCTATCGGGCGGGGAATGTAGTACAAATTGTCTACAGAAGGAGTTCGCACATCCCCTAGGGTCCTTCTTCACCCTATCACCGAAAGTAATATCTACTTTATCCTTGTGTTGCGTTGGATTAGATAGAGCTTTGACCGTAGTCCATAATTTGCCAACACCATCAGAGAGGTTGCATTGCTCTAGGTGTTGTTTCCATTTGGCCAGTTTATGTTTATCGACCAACCTACGAATTTCCGCGTTGAGATCCTTTATACGGGGGTCTGCGGGATTGAGACTTCGCACTTCATCTCTTTCTCTAGCCATGGCCGCTGCCTCCGCGGGGAAATTTGGTCTTATTTGAGATATTCGACCCGCAGGAATGAAGCGTTTAGAGGCCGAGTCAATGATGTTGCGGAAGTCTCGTTCGCCTTTGCGTACGTCCGTAGGAATGGATAGAGCAGCCAAGGATTCGTCCGTATATGTCTGAAAACTGTCCCAGTCCGCCTTGGTAAAGTTAATATATGTACCATGCTCAGGTGTAATAAAGTCCGTCGGTCGTTCGATGGTAATGACTATTGGGAGATGGTCAGACGCCAACGTGAGTATGGGTCGCCAATTGGTGTTGTTCAATAGTCCTGCAGGCGTGTCCAGTAGTGCTTGCGCCCCAGCCGGACGTTTCCCTTAGACGCAGAGCCGATGCTGCTGCCACCCGGTGCCCTTCCAGATCGAGTGGCAAAATGCCAAGAATGGCATGGAGTGCTTCATTGGGCGCTGTTCTTAACGCACCGCTTATACAGATCATGCCAGATCTGTGTACTTTACCTAGCAGATTAAGGTTTGTTGCCTTGCTCAGCGCAGGCCACCATACCACAACTCCATAGAGCATGATTGGTCGAATGATTGCAGTGTAGATCCATTTGCATATTTTGGGGCTGAGCCCCCATTTCTTTCCAATGGCTCTTTTGCACGTGTAGAGTGCAATACACGCTTTCTTCTGGCGCTGAAGAACATTCTCCTTCCAGGTTAGTTTCCTATCCAGAACTGTGCCCAAGAACTTGGCTTTGTCAGCCAAGTTCAGGTGCACGTCATTCAGTTTTGGTAGTTTTAGCGGTGGTATCTTATAGCGGTTGGTAAAGAGAACCAGTTCTACTTTTCCCGGGTTGATGCTCAGTCCGCAGCGCGAGCACCATGAGGAAACCTCTCGCAGTGCTACTTGCATCAAGTCGCACAGGGTTTGTGGGAATTTGCCCCTATATACTATAGCTAAGTCGTCTGCATATGCCACTACTCGCTGCAAATAGTGAGATCTATGACCTCCCTGCGCGTTTTAGTAATAAACGTAGGTTCGTTACCCACGTTGCAAACTACCAGGTTAGTTGTTAACAAATAGTCAAACAACGACTCTCCTCTAGCATTGATATCGGAGCTTCCCCACTGGACGTGATGAGCATTGGCGTCAGTTCCGATAATAAGATGACCCATGGAAAAATTTGCCACCAGGTCTTTTACCTCCCTCGGTGGCGGAGGTTCTTCGGCGTCGTAGAGCATATAGACCGACGCCATCGTTAGACTGGTACTGTCGACTGTTAAACTGGCAGCTGTAACGTCACCATTTATATAGTTGGGCAAGAGAAAGGCATTCAACTCAGACTTAACCAGAATACAGGCTCTAACCCTGCCCCCTCGCTGGCTCGAATAAGCTTAAAACCCTTAGTCCCCAAACCGCAAATCCTTGAGCTGTTGACATCTACGTCGCTTTATTACACCTGAGCATGGTACATATATTAACTTTACCAAGGCGGACTGGGACAGTTTTCAGACATATACGGACGAATCCTTGGCTGCTCTATCCATTCCTACGGACGTACGCAAAGGCGAACGAGACTTCCGCAACATCATTGACTTGTTCTCTAAACGCTTCATTCCTGCGGGTCGAATATCTCAAATAAGACCAAATTTCCCCGCGGACGCAGCGGCCATGGTTAGAGAAAGAGATGAAGTGCGAAGTCTCAATCCCGCAGACCCCCGTATAAGGGATCTCAACGCGGAAATTCGTAGGTTGGTCGATAAACATAAACTGGCCAAATGGAAACAACACCTAGAGCAAAGCTCTCTGATGGTGTTGGCAAATTATGGACTACGGTCGAAGCTCTATCTAATCCAACGCAACACAAGGATAAAGTAGATATTACTTTCGGTGACAGGGTGAAGAAGGACCCTAGGGGATGTGCGAACTTCTTCTGTAGACAATTTGTACTACGATAGAGCTAAACATAGAACCATGCGACAGGCGCGTAAATATAAAAACCAAAATACGCCCATTGTCATCACTGCCTCAGAGGTCAAGGAACCCCCTGCGGGTTAGGGGTTTAGAATATGCCCGAGGTAGGCATACCGGTCGTAAGAGGCGACTAATATGCACATAGGTAATTGACGTGCTACTCGATGGTTGATCTACGGATATGATGCCTCTCACCTCTCATTACCCATCTTCTCCTTCCTCATGGATGGAGGGATGCCATGACCTAGAAGGTTCCACTGGTCATACCAAATCGCTACCACGACAGTCGGGCAGTACCGCAAGGGAGTACCGCAGCGTACCGGGGTCATATCCGGCCAAGGACTGTCAACTTCGGCATCACTCCCCAAAATCTTCGGGGAGTGTTTTGTTGTTAACAACAACAACAACAGGTCAAGGAAGCCATCAGACAGGCTAAGCCCTCAAAATCCATCGGC